>VZRO01005750.1:561824-707487 GCA_013397915.1 Daphoenositta chrysoptera | reverse complement strand
TTGAATTCAAGTTTGGCTGTGTTTTTGTACCTCCAAAACTGCTGTTTTGAAGTGTTACTGGAAACAGTGGGTATTTGGAAGCCTACCATCAAAAAAAGAGGTCAAACACACTAAGCGCCTGAGGAGTATTTTAGAAAACTTGTTCAGGCTTGTATATAGTTTTGTGAGAATGAATATATAAGGAAAAATTGCTGTTACAGTTGAGTGAAGAAATATAAATTGTGAATCAAAGATGTGACCTTTTATGACACTGCAAACACCTGAGTATTGAATTGCTTGGGTCTTGTTCACCTTAGCCTGGAAGATGGAACTCCTTGTCTGGACTGTAGGCTGCCCAGAAAGGTCTTGCAGGGGGTAGCATATGGCTCTGAGATGGGTGCCTTACCCTGCCTCACCGTGGTGAGGGACAGTGGAGGTAGGGAAGGGAAGCTGCTCTGTGCTTTTGTTGTCTGCTTCACATTATTCCTCTTCAATTTAGTATTTGCACAGTTTTGAAAAAAAATCTGCATTTTTTCCTTATATGGCCTGCTAACTACAACTGATGTGAGGTGCAGGCTTTGAAGAATGAAGGAGTCTGAGGACAGGCTTTGAACACACTGAGTTAGGTCTTTTGTAGGAGGAGATGGCATCCTGTCCTGCTGCCAACACAGGTTTGTGCTGGGAATTCAGGGAACTAAACTACAGCAAAGTCATCTTTATTCTTCCCTCTGCTTTTAAATTTTTTTTCCTTGAGGGTATTTTGAGTTGAATTCATTATCTAGAATGCTTAACTATATAGTTGTACAGATGGCTGTGCCAGCCCAAGAAAGAGATTTGGCTTGGGAGTAAGTGGGCAGTAGCAGAGAAGGACAGGACAGCTCTCTGCAGCTGTACTGGCTTGGCTTTTCTTGCAGTATTTGTAACTGTGAAAACCTCTTGTTCTTTTAACTGCTACCCCCATGACAGCTGTTTTTGTATAAAATACCTTATAAAATGTATTTGCCTTGCTGGTCCCAAGTATTTTGGAAAATACATTTTAAGTTACAAGCAAGTTTCTATAGGTGGCAGGGTACAAGTGAATAACTGATACACAGATCACCTCAAATATGAGAACCAGAGAATTGTTGCCTGTCTGTACTCTCTAGGTTTCTGTGTCTCTCTCTAGCAGTTTTTGGTTTGTTTTCTGAGTTCTTTATTTCTCTACAGTGAATCTATTGCTGTTCATTTGCTGAAAGAGTTTGAGTGGTGGGGAGGTTTCATTTTAAATCAGCAGTTCCCCATATTGCAAAGAAGCAGAATACTGATTGTTTGCAGGAATAATGTTTTGTCTCCATTAATTATTAGTGTGAGTCAGCAGCTGAAAAATAAAGGTGTCTTATACAAATGAAAAATGGTTTGGCTTTGTCATAAAAACAAATATAAGCTCACAGGCCTTCAGCAGAGGGTGTTTGCAAGTTGATATATCATAAATGCTAACGAATGTTAACTACTTGGTTAGTGGAGGCTGATGTAGGAGCAAAGAGAACTTTGTTCTAAAGTGAATGCCAGTATTTCAGGCTGCAGTAATTGTAAGTTCTGTGAGTTTTGTGTCCTGTGGGAGCTTAAGGAAATGCTTCCTTTGTGAACAGCTTGCAAGTATGGCTGCTGGTGGAAGAGTTACAGAGAAGGTGATTCCTTTGCATAAAGATTTCTTACCGGACCTCAAAGTATCCTTGGACAAATACTGTGTATGCTTATATTACTACTTGATGCTCTTTGAAAGGGGGTATAATCCATCCTTCTTGGCATTTTTCTACACTTTACAACTCGACTATTGCAATTCGTTTAAAAAGTTTGTTTTGCTTGGTAACTAAAGCAATTGGGATTTCTTTTTTCCCCCTCTTGTGCACGTTTCTTTGCGAGGAAGCAGTACTCCCCGGGAGGGTTTGCAGGGTGGGATTTCCCGGGTTCCGGCTCTGCCGTGGTGCCGAGTGGGGGCAGGACCCTGGAGAGCGCCCGGCCCCGGGAGGGCTCCGGCCCCGCCCCTCCGCAGCCTCCGGGCCCTGCCCAGCCCTGGGTTGGGCCTGTGGCGCACCTCCCGTCGGGATTGCTGTCCTGCTGTGCGCTCGCCTCAGCCCTTAAATGGGTTTTTGTTCTCGGGGGGAGCTTAACTTGCCTCTGTCTGTGTCAGCTTGGTTGGGAACGGGAGTTTGGCAGGCAAAGATATGTGAAATACAGATTATGCTAGCTGTTGAATAGTATTCAGCTACACATTATAGTCAACTGGCTAACATAACTTAGTAGTACTTTTGAACTCAAAAAGTTCTGAAGTCCTTTTTTTTAAAAAAAAAGAAGAGAAAACAACAAAAAAAAACTTTTGAAAGGTGGGAAACTATAAATTGATTATTTGACTCCTCTATGCCTTTTATGAAAGTGTTACTCTATGCTAAGAAGGTTGCAGTCCTTTTTATTTTTTTTCATCCTTCAAACCGAAGCTATTGGTAAATTTGCATTCAGAGGCTTATGTATAAGATTCAGCAGATGTGCTTGTTACTATTTGACACAATTCTTGTTTGTAATGGTTGCTATCAATAAGCAAATGGAACTTAATAGAAGAAAAATAGCTACTGCCAACTTTTTTTAACCTTCCTTTTTCATATTAGCTTCTACAGAACATTCTTCAAGGACTGTTTGTGTGTTTGGTTTTTTTTATTATTAAAGGGTGTTTTTCTCCCCTCTGTGTGTATATATAACACATTTGCAAACTAGTTTGCAGGAGTGCAGCTGGAAGTTGTTTTTTCCCATCCTCATCCCTGTGTGTTCTACATTAATATTTGTTGTATGATTTTAAAGTATGATCCTTGCCCCTTTTGTTGTTAAAGGCAAAACTCATGCTTGAATTGGTACTTGTGCTTTATTGCACAGTTTTATTGCAAATGGCTTTAAAAATGCCTCAGGGGGCCGTCAGCCTTGGTTTGTGAGGAAGGGCTCCAATAAGAATGAAGACTGCTGTGTCAAGCTCTCTTCCATGTGCTTGTGTTCTCTTTAAGTGCCACTTGTCCCTTGACCCTGACCTGTGAAAACTGGGATGGTGGGATGTGTTTTTTTAGACACTGTCAGGCTGATGTTCTTTCCCCTAAAGTGTCCCAGAAAACTTCTAATGTGAAGAATCTGTCTACAAAATCTCCAAGCAGGTTAAGAAAAAAGCTTGCAGGAAAAAAAACTTTTTTGTTTTGTTTTGTTTTGTTAAAGAATGCAGAAGTCTGAGGGAATCTGCTACTTTTGGTAGCACAAAAAAGAATTAAACAGTCCATACTGAGATGAAAATATGATGTTAAGCTGTATAACAGTGATGTTGGAAGAAGATTGCTGGTAGAGTATTGCTGAATGACTTGGAAATCAAGAAATATGCAAGAGGATTTGCAGATAACTCCTGAGAACAGGCACAGGTCCTCCAAGTGCTGTTACCCAGTGAAATAATTCACAGCAGGATCACTCAGGGTTTCTTGTTGTTGGGTTTTGTTTGTTCCGAGTTCTGAATTTCTAGCTGCCTGCATACTGAGCGGATGCAATGCTGAATTTCTACTCTGTTTTGCCTCCGCTTGGCTAACAAGCGCTACCGAAGGGTGGTGCTCGTTTCCTCTTTCACGCCTCAAAGCAGTCATTGTTTCTTAAAGAAGTGCTCTTGTTCCCTTTATCACTGCTGTCCCATTTTCAGTGTTGTTATCAGGTATGGGGTTGTTTTTCCTGGGAAACTTGTGGATAGTTTCCCATGTTTAAGGATAATTCAGAGAAAATTGCATAGGCTAACACTGGGGTGACTGATTTACAGTATGTTCAAGTATTGGGACACTTGATGTTTCATTGGTGCTTTGCAGGCCATAGTCACATTTCTCCCTGAAAAATTCTGGCAAAAGAGACTTTTCTAGGCAGGCAGAGTAATTTTGATTATCAAGTGATGTTAAAAAGAAATTAAATATTCTTTGAGCTCTTTGCCTCAGGTTTGGATGTGCTTTACTGAACCACATTTAAAATTTAAAACAGTTGTCATTTGTTATTATAATCCCTGATTCTCAGTGAAAATGTTGAACATAAAATAATTTTAAACAAGTGGTTTGAATTACAAAAGCCACTTCAGTGCCAGAGCAAGTGGAAATCTTGTAGTTGCAGTTTCATTGTGTGGCAGAGTATGTTATGCTTCAGTAGAGAAAGAAAATGAAAATTTGGGAAAGAGGAAAAGGGAATTTATCATTTTCCCACTTCACACATGATGAAGTCAAGATGAGGATTTGGGGTTTCCTATGTTTAAGTAGTGGGTGAAGATACGTGAATTATTCAGAATTGGCTGGTAAGTCTCTTGTATAAATTACAGCAGTCAATATTGTGCAGTTAGTAGGTGCACAGGCTGTGACAGCAGGAACGACTTGAGTGCATTTCCTGACTGGTGTAGCTCTTTAAAAATCTAAATTAGTAAAAGAATAGGGTATGGACTGCTAACACCATCTTAGATGTTGAATAGCTGCCATACTGTGCAAAGTACTGTCAGACCACCCAGCTTCCATTTGCTTCTCTGCCCTAAGGAAAAGGATCATTTTTTATGTGTGGACAAATTGTACAGTCACCACTTTGACAGTTAAATTACAAAATACACAACACTGTTTAGTTGAAAATATTAGTCAGTCAGAAGCACAGCAGACATTCTTGTCTATTTCTTTTTTCTGTGAAAGATACTTACCAAGGCCATTGATGCTTATTGAAAATGCATTTCCAATGGATTTTATTCATCTTAATCAACAGACTTGACAGTATTAGTGAAGCATGGTCCCTCTAAAAGAAATGACTGATGTACCTTGAGCTCCTTGTTTTGACACCTCGTTGTCCTTAAGAAAATATTCCTGCCAATAGGGCATATTCCATGCAGTATTTTGTGTATGTTTTATTGCATATTTGGAGAAAGAAAAATATAAAAGGGAACCATTACTTTTCTTATGAAGAACTATGTAGTGTTGCAGTACAAGTATGATTTTCTTTGCCTTATAAATAATGCTGAGAGGTTATAACTTCAGAGGCAATGCAACTTAGATGTAGATTACTTGGGGAAAATGAGTGCTGCATTTAATTATGTCAGTCTTCCTGTTAATTGTTGAGGGACCTGATCCAGCCTGATGCTGTGGATGTAGCTTCTATGGTACGAGTCAAAAAGGTTTTAAAAAAAGCAGTCTTGTCAGCAGAGGGGAAAGCTCATGGGAAGAAGGGTTGAGTTTGCTTGGCTCAATTGCAACTGTCTTGCTCCCCTGCCACCATCACAGTCTGGGTGTTTTAGTCTTTGCACTGACACGGGTGCTGGTGAGGAGCTTGTAGCTAATAGCAGGATTTTTTGGTGTTGAAAAAAAACTTTTTTGGAATATATATATTTGTGTGAATATAAAGAAAGAAAGGGTCTTTTCATCCCATTTGCCACCAGCTGGGAGCTTAACTTTCTTCCTGAGAATTCAGAGTGAAGGGACAGAACCACCAAAAAATCGTTCTCTAATCTGCACCTATCACTTTATTCTGGAAAAGTAATTAATTGCAGTCAGAAGGTCCTTGCTGCTTTTCTTTCTTTAATCTTCTAGACTTTAGAAAGGTGTCTGCTGGTTCTGCCTTGCTGTCTCTCAGGTTGATGGCTCCCCTGCCTCTTCTCACTCTCTTCTCTGCTTGTGTACAACATCCAGCGAAGTGAGAAGCTCTGAAGTCTCCTGGAGCCTCCTGCATCACCTGGGCACTGCTCATTTTCTACTTGCTCCATTCGTTCACGTGAACAGCTCGAATTTAACAGGCAGTGAGTAGCTTAGTGGATCTTTAGTACTTTCCTGTTAAGGATCTGAAAAGGGTCTTTGTTTAAGAATCCATGCCAGCTTTGTGTTTTCGACTCCAAATTGTTTGAACAAAAATACTTCATTGGAATAGTTTAAGTTCTGACATACTGGGGGTTGGACAGTATCATCATTGGTTCTGTATTTAGTTTAGGAGATGGTGACAGAAGGTGAAAAATGTAGAAAGAAAGGGATAAATTGGAGTCTGATATATCACTTACTAGTTGGGCTGAGTCTATAGAGGAGCTGATTTGGCTGTCTGAACTGTATTAGGATTCCAGGATTCTTTTGTAACAAGTGATGTATTTGGGTGGGCAATAAGAAATGGCATGTGGCAAATAGGCTGCAAGATGCTTATCTACAAGACTCAGAGCTTCTTTCTTTCTTCTTGGTGTGATAGGCAATGACTTAACAGAATAAAGTAGAGTAATGCAGTCAGAATTTGAGCAAAGCTTGTGTTTTGCCCTGTGAAAATAAGGACTGTGGAAGGTACTGCACTAAATCTCTTGCTAAGGGATTGCCTGAGAAAATAACATAGGACACAAAAATATTGAGATATCCTTGGCTTAAGTTTTCTTGACAGAAAGATGTAAGATGTATTTTCAAGTGACAGTTTGTTTATCCACATTTTGGATGGCCAGGCACCAGAGGGCAGAGATGTTTTGGCACTAGTCATAAATACTTAGATATGGCTCCTCATCCTCAAAAGTGAGTGTGCTTAATACATTTCTATTTTTCTTCTCTCGACAGGCTGTGGCTTTTGGTTTTTCCTATAAGCTAGTGCTTAATCCACTTTTTCCTTTTATCCTGGTTACTTTTTCCCTGTGAGGAAGAAATTATTATTGAAATTGTTATTCTTATTATTTCCATGCCTTTCGAGATTTTTGTCTTGAACAGTCAAGCACCAGGCTCTATAGAGAAATTTGCATTCAGCTGAGTGCAATTAGGAGCTTTCCAAAGCCTCTGTACCTGTGGGAAAGTATTTGTAAGTCTGAGGACAGAATACTTTTCACAATGTTGTGTGTCAGTGGTGACACAAAAAGTCCTGCATTCAAGGAGCAGTGTAAGCTAAGGTAGAGGCAGAAGGACTGGCTGTGAGGGATGTGGCAGGAGCAGGTGCTTTGGGAGCTGCCTGTCTGGAAACCATGTGATGGTGTTGAGCAGTTGGATACGTTGGGCCCAGATAAATAGTTTAGTGTAATGTAGTCAAACTGTGGTTGCAAAAGAAAGTATCCTTTCCTTTTTTTTCTTTACTCACTAATTCTATAGATACTAAGCATATACAGTCTAAGCATTAAATTTGAATTGTGTTGATTGAACTCTTTTTTTCTGTGAGCAAAGACTGAGGCCTGGGGAGAGTTAAAGCAAAGAGAATTAGCTGGTGCAGAAAACAGATTAGGTTACTAATACTTTAATTAGAACAACACAGAATATGTTAAGCTATAGAATTGTAGCACTGGGAGCATGCAACAAATATCTGATAGAAGTAACTGCTTTGTTTAGTAGGGTGTTTAGTCTCATCAGTTTAAGACGTGAGGAGTTCGGATTCTCTTATCAAGCACAACTGCATCAAAAGAAAAAGCCCTATGGAAAATAAAACTGATTGAATAAAATGAGCTCTGGCACTGAATTTAGTGGTATTTCTGTGACTGTGATTTCATATATTTAAATTGATGCGGGAACTCTGAATACTTAAAAATAAAAAATAAGCAAACTGATATTTACAGATATGCCAGGTCTCTTGGAATGTCACTTGTAGACATAAAAGCATGTAAGTTCCTGATTAACAAAAAGTTTTTTATGTTCATTTAAATGTGACTACTGCATGTCTCTTTGAGATGCTGTATTTTGTTATCTCCATTTTTTATGTGGTTTTCTCTCCAAATCTCTAAAATGAGAAAATGCTATAGTAATGTTTCAGATTAGAATTGGAGTTGTTGCATCTGTGCAACAGATTGGAATTGGAAGTTATGGTTAAATTGCATGCAGATCTGAATTTTCCTTGGGTTAGTAAGTAATACTACGTATTATCTTTTAAATCTTTTTTTGCTGTGTTTCTTTTTTCCCTCTGGTTTTCTTGGCCCTTTACATTTTTTTAAAAAAACATCTTTTATAGTTTTGATCAGAGTTAAAGTTATGTGGTAATGAAGGCTTTTATCCTTATTTGATAAGAGTGGTAGATTTACCATATGGTGACTGCCTGTGTCTGTCCAGCTACTGGAATTCTGAAAGTAACAAGATAAACATAATATATATATTGTCATTTAGAAGCACTAACTAGATTCTTAAGCAAACTGTTTCTTTTAGAGAGAGGTGTGTATTTACATGGGTAGTCTGAACCTTCCAGGCTGTTAAGAACATCTGTTTCTTAATTGATGAATGGAGGGGATATTTGATTAAGGTGGATAATTAGCCAATATTTAAACAACTAAGTTAGAAACTTGGACAGCACTAATAGTCCTTTGTCAGAACTGAGCCTCATTCAGGCTCAGGTCCCACACTTACCTCAGCCAATATTCATATTTACCTGCAGGAGGCATCATGTGATCCCCACAGCACACCTGGCAAACACGGACATTTTCCAGCATACCTGTTATTAAGCATATTTGTATCTCTAACATGGCATCAGAGGATGACAGGCCAGGGGAAAAAAGCATTCAAAAAGGGAATATAATTATTCCTGAAACATAATTCTCCAGCTGTTGTGCTTCTATCACTTGTTTTAGGGAATAGCAGTGCTGTGCTCAGCACAGCATCTTTGCTCTTTTAGAAGAAGGTTTCAGTTTCTAGGCAAAGTATAATGAGCCCAGATTTGATGGCAAACTTGTAGAAAAAATAAGCAGTTTTGGATGGAGGTTTGTTATAAGATGCCTTTCTTTAGCTGTCTGGCTTGCATTTGCCTGAACAGACTTCAACTCTGTCGTGCAACCTGCCAGTAGAGGGTAGTATGTTCATGGAGACATTGCATTGTCTGAGTCTTCAGTCACGAATGTAGCTCACAAGACAAATGGCTTGATTCAGTGGTCTTTTGAAGCTGTCTAATAAACTCCTAAACACCAGATATGAATTGCTGAGACATAATGGTTATCTGAAAGTCTGAATTAGTCATGCAGTGACTCTGACCAGAACTTCTGGGGAAAAAAGCTTGTTGGAAACAGAAATTGATTCTGGGTGATGACTGTGATCCCATTCCATAACAAATTAAATAAATACTGGTTCTGATAAGTCTCATCTGCCTAACTTTATTTTTCTTGCTCTCTCTTAGTGTTGGACTTTGCCTTTGCCAGCCGGCTGCTGCCATGGATATACCAATCTTCATACTTGCGGGGCTCCTTGTGCATTGTGTGTTTTTGGTCTCCATTTTTGACATCTACTTCAGCTCTCCCCTCGTCCATGGAATGACTCCTCAGCAGACTCCACTGCCACCTCCGGCAAAACGTCTTGTGCTTTTTGTTGCTGATGGTCTGCGAGCAGATTCTCTGTATGAATTGAACAGCAATGGCACACCCCGGGCACCTTACCTGCGGTAAGTCCAAAACTCTACTGAGCCACAAAGTTTTGCTTCTAGAGGCAGCTCTAGGTAACATTGGAAAGAGAACGAGAAGAACAACGACAACTCTGGTGGCTTGAGTACTGCCTTCTCTCTGCTTTTGAAGTAACAAACTTTGCAGAGTTACACTGTGCAGAAATGCATGAGCTTGGGTTGGCGTCCCTTGTCAGGAAAGCTACTAAAAGTGGGACAGTTAAATTGAGTCCATATTGTCCCCTGAACACTGCAGATAGCCAGTAGCTGAGAGGGGAGTGAACTTTCTCCATTCACGCCAGCGTGGTATCAATTCTGAAGCCTGGCAGTCGCTAATTTAAACTGCTTCCTGGATGCTCAGTTTAAGAGTAGTAGTTCATTAACTGCACTTGTCTGCTAATTCTAAGCTACTGACGAAACTTTTAAGGGAGTGATTAAAAGAGATGTCCTGAATGGATCTAACAGCAGGCTGCCACTTCCTCTTTGTTCCACCATTCCTGCATGCATGACCCTGCTGTCTCCCTTGTGCTTTCTACAATGTGTGTCTAAAAGCTTAAAGGAATGATTTAGCCTAAGGCTGTGAAAAAGTAATCCTGATAAAAAGGTGTTGAAAGTCATATCCTTGTGTGCTTAGAACTAATTTTCATTAACTTTCCCTGTTTCCTTATATTAAGATAATTATTTGATGATAGGAATTAATTTCCTAGACTGAAAAAAAGAGACAGTATTAAATAAGACTACTTTTGTGTGATGATAGAATTGGTCTGGCTTGAATATCAGAGCAAGCCCAAATAATCAGTTATCTGAAGCTCTTAGGGTTTTTGCAGTCCACTACTGCAAAAGTAGTACAGAAATGTGAGGACTCCTTACTACAGTGCTTGCCAGCCCATATGGGCTTACTCATACCTACTTCTGCTGCTGTTACTGTTTTTATATGGTGCTGTCTGCCACTGGCAGATGTCTGCCACATCAATGTGAGTTTACTATGTCGTCTTCTAGCAGTGGACTTCACACTTACTCCAGAGCAGTTTCTTTTCTTAGCAGTAAAACTGTTTGTCTTTTGCATCACCAACCAACGCCATCAAGGTGTGAATGCTAGGAGCAGTGGTGAGTAGTGGCCAGGGAAGATTTATAATGGGTATTTTTTTCCCCTAAGTGATTTGGGTTTTTAAGTTTCAGCCATTCAGCATTATCATGCCTATCTAGAAAAAAGTTAAACCAAGTGTTAGCTTGTCCACTGCTTGAAAAATGGTACTTTTACTGTGTCTGCTTTACCTTGTCCGTGGAGTTGGGGACTTTCCATTTCAAAATCTCTAGACATAAAGCATTGTCACCTGTGCTGAAAATACATAGGTGAATGGAGGGGAAGAACTGCTTTGTAACAAGCAAAGATGCTGGTAGGTCACTGAGTGGAAGAAAATGCCAGTAGAGGTGTGAAGTGCCATCTGTATTTCTCTCATCTCTCATTCTTCATAGAAGTACATATGTGTGTGAGTGTGTGTATATATGAGAGATGATGAAAAGAAAAAAACATGCAGCATGTTGTGCCTTCTGAAATGTGGAGGGTCAGGCAGCCCAGAGCATATCTTCAGATCTGTTATATGAGCTGCCACAATTTTGAAGCAGCAGGCTCAGTGTTTTGTCCCTGAACCTTTGAGCTACACAACTTCCATAAGTTAACTTCGTAAACAGGTTGACAAGATCAGATGTTAATTTCTGGAAGTATTTCCATTTTTATTCTGCCAAGTATTGCTGTCTGAACATTCCTTTTTCAATAATACTAACTCAAAGTATATACAATTTAATATAAAGTTTACTTTTTTGCATGTTCATTCCTAAGTTCCAAGTGTTCAGTCCTTTAGCCACTTGACAGTGGTGGGCAGCATAGCAGCCAGATTACTAGTCTTATCCAAGTGGAGTACTTTGGGAACTACTACATTGTTTATAAGGAAATATTATCTTTACATGAACAAGAACCGTTCTTGTAGCAATGTGCTATTAAAAGAAGCAAAGTTTTAGTAGGTACGTGGAATTAAAAATAAATATCCATTAGGCTTGAAGCAGATTGTTGGATAATACATGTACACCAAGTACCTAGTCTTTTACAATATTCTTGAAAAATGTGGTTTTCAGCAGTGTTGTCACAGCTGTGAGGGCCAGTAAGTGATCTGAGTGGCTGCAATGGTGAATTCAGGGAAGACGTTTCCTTCTTTGCCTGTCATATTTCAGCCATATTACTGTATCATATTAATACTTACTATTGTTACTATGGGTAGCTAATGTTTATACTGTCATGGAAATTAATTTTTTTCAGTGGTTCTTTTGAGTAAAAGGCCTTGAAGTCATTCAAAGTATCTAAATGAATTTTGAATGGGTAAATGACATATTTATATGACATTTTTTCTGCCTGGTATGTGTTGTTGTTGACATCACATCCTGAA
The DNA here is from genome assembly GCA_013397915.1 of Daphoenositta chrysoptera. NCBI lineage: Eukaryota > Metazoa > Chordata > Aves > Passeriformes > Daphoenositta > Daphoenositta chrysoptera. The sequence goes on along the minus strand of VZRO01005750.1, from coordinate 695,710 downwards.
GTCATCCTATTGTTGACAAGGAAAGGTAAAGAATTACTTTCCAATTCAAAAGAAATCAAGTTCTAATTAAAACAATTTCCTACCTGTTGTTACAATGAAGTCTGAGGAGAGCTGCAAGGGTTTCATTTTTGTTTTAAATCTTCCATGACTGTTAGTGCAATACAGTCCTGATCAGTCTGTAGTGAGAAAAATAAAAAAAAAAAAAGAAACCACTTTAACTAATACATAAATCCTTTTTTCAAATTACTTTTTTCAGTACAACTTGCATCATCTGCTAGCTGAGATGAGAGCTAGGAATAACATGTTAGAGTGCTATGCCTCTATATGCTTTTATACTCCTCACTGTAATATTTGGGCTATTCCAGGTAGTTCTGTGAGCTTTCAAGTAAGGCTGAGAATGTGACGTCCAAGATGAGTTTAAAAAACCCCCAACAAACTAATGGTGAATGCTGCAAGCTTAGAGTGGAGCCTGAAACTTTAGGTTGTTTAAAGGCATCAACTTAGAATTTACTTGGGCCTGAGTGGAGCCTGAAATTTTAGGTTATTTAAAGGCATCAACTTAGAATTTACTTGGGCTAAAACACATAAACATAGCAAATTTGGTAGCTTATATAATGAATAACAAAATTATAATTTCCTGGTAACTTGACTGTTAACAACTGCTTTGAATTTGTTCAGAAGATTCTGCTGGTTTTTCCTAAAAATCAGTATAAGCTATGTCCTGTTGTGTTTTGTTTTCTTTCTCCTCTTGCTCTGACAGTGAGCAGTGAATCTTTCTCTTCTTCCAGAAGGTGGAGACAAGAAAACAGCATATGGTAACACTCACTTCTTGCTTCCTGACAGACTCCAGCTGTTCAGATCTTCAGCAGATGAGAATAGTTTATGAGGCTGTTTCTTATGCTTGGGCTTTATCCTCTGTTTTCTGGGCTTTTTATCTGTTGTAACTATTTATTATATGCGCATAAACCCTAGACACTTGGTGTATTTCTGCATGTGAGGTGAGCAGGTATTCTCCTTCACTTCAGTGTAATTGAAAAAGATGCAAAGTTCACTTAAATTTTCTTCTTATTGCCAAGATTATTTGCACTTTAGATTTATGTGGGGTTCGAATTCTCTTGGTGTTTCTTCCAAGATTCAGCACAGATAAAGGCAGACATGGTCACAAGAGCTAATTATAATTGAGTGTGTTTAAAGAGTAAGATAAGATTGAACTAGACACTTTCAGGCTAAATGGAAAGAACAAAGAAGAGCAACACCAGGCAGAAACAATCTGTTGGGAAAAAAAGGAAGCTAAAGAGAGGAAGGCAGCAGAAAAAAGTAGTGTGTTAATTTTAAGTGTATTAGAACACCAGCTGAACTCTCTTGTTTGCAGTGCTGATGGGCCACAGTAGTAATGTTCTCTGTGTGGTGTTATAATACAGAACTACTTGCAGGTTAATGTTCTGCTTGTTTTACTGCACAGCAGGTGGTAGTGAAAATCTGTTTTATTCTAGGGGTTTCTTTCATTTCCTGCCTCACATCTACCTGTCACTCTTTTTATCTGCAATTTGTTGTACTTCAACAAGTCATGAGCATTAACTGCCTTGAATCCTGTTTTCAGGAGTATTCTAGAGAATAATGGCAGCTGGGGAATCTCTCACACTCGGGTTCCAACAGAATCCAGGCCAGGGCATGTTGCACTTATAGCTGGATTTTATGAAGATGTCAGTGCAGTTGCTAAAGGTAAGCTGGTCCTAAAGCTTTGAATGTTGTCTTCCAAAGTAAGATTTTTCATTGATGTGCTGGGCTTCTGAATGATTATTGATAAATACCTGCATTTTAGTTTATTTGCCAAGATGATGTAGCAAATAGTAATTTTGGATGGATTTCCTACTCCTAATATTGATAGCTAGGAAAATAGCTTACATAAATTAATGTTTTGTAACATGGTTGAATTTAGCACCCTGAGCCTAAAAGCGGAAGTATCTTATGGCCTCACCTCTTCATGTAACTGAGTTTTCAATTATCATTTGGGATGCTCTAGGATATGGCTTAGTAGATGTTGCAAACGAGAAATGAACTGCAGTATCTCAGCTGAACCATTGCTGGCTTGAGTTGGGAGAATCAGGACCAAAATCAAGCAAAAGCCCCAAGCATGTGTTTTGTCTAGAGCTGTTACTGAGTGCTTGGGGCTTAATAATATGGAACAACCCTTCACGTTACTGACTTGGTCTTTTGTGTGCTCCTCTGCCTTCCCCCAGGCTTCCAGGCCTCAACACTAGTCATGTGTCTTGGTTTTGGATAGGGGAGGTGAGGGGAATTACTTGGTCTTGTCCATGTTCCTAATGAAAAGGTTCTTCCTTCTTACAACCACTACAAATGCAGGATTGGCAGGAATACCTAGTTAAGAGCATCTCTATATTTCTGTCAATTGCCTTTTCGAGGAAACAGAAAATCTTGAAGGTTTTATTGTGAGGAAGTGCAACATGACTTCTGAAAATGTGATGTGCAAGTGTGTACCTTACTGCCTGAAATGCCAAAAGCTGAGTTCAGACAACAGGATATGCAGAATTCAGGAAAATTTTAGCTGTTTAGAAGGTAAACCAGCTGTGTGCTTTGCCTGTTTGAAACCCTGCATAATGAGATTGGCCTAGGTTCTTAGTTAACTTCTCAATGAACGGGGGGCTAATTATAACAGATTTTGAAATTGAATTAAAATCAAGATTCACAAATCAGAGTTCATTGTGAAATAATACAGGGGAAACTTATAAAAAAACCCCACAACATTTTGCATGGACTATCAATTTTAGCAGTCAATGAGATCTTCTGGCAATGCCATTTAAATGCTTGTTTAAATGTTTGTTTAACAGGATGGAAGGAGAATCCAGTAGAATTTGACTCTGTTTTCAATGAAAGTAAATATACCTGGAGCTGGGGAAGCCCAGATATTTTGCCAATGTTTGCAAAAGGTAAGACTCAATTTTATGAATCTTTAACACATAGTTATCAGGTAGTAAAAGAGAGACTTAGAATTTTTGAGTTGGAGAAGAAGGTGAAAAAAGTATTTTCGGTTTGTGTATTTCTGTATACTTGATTTCTAATTTGTGAAATGAAGATGGGGTGGAGGAAAAGAGGCAAGCTTTTGATGAGGTATTCCTATTTATTACTGATTCATTTAAATAGGCCTTAGCTAATTCTGTCAGTATACTAAAGGAACACACCTTTAGTTTTAAGGATCTAGTATTTTTTTCTTTGTTGAGGTTTAAAGCCCTTGTTTTGCAAGCATGCAGCTTGGATTTTTCTTCATCTGCCTGCAGCTCCCAGTGAGTTGGGAGATAAAGCTGCACCCATGCTTTTTCAGTGTCAGAGCTGGAGAAGTAGCTTATTGTGGGTTATCCTGCTTCTACTCAGAACATTAATATGTAAAGGGAAGAACTGTATGCAAGAACTTCCTGGTGCTATTCCTGAAGCTGTGGTCTATTGCCCGTGGTGTGCAGTGTGTTAAAGTCTTGTCAGCCCAGTGCAATTGGTGTTCGAGCATGCAGAGATTGCCAAGCAGCACTTCAAATGTTTAAAGGTTCTCCAAGTTAATTATTGTTGTTTTCGTGGAAGAATGAGTGCGTATACATCCTTTCACATAATCTCAGAATAAACAGACTCAAGTGAAAGGGGGCAAGCTAGGGGCATATGCTGCTGTTCTGTTCTAGGCACTGGTATTGACAAATAAGAAAAATGGGGTAGGCAGGGTAGGAGTGGAATGTAATATTGGTTTAGAAAAAATATACATCATATTTCTCATGATGATTCTTGAACTTTTCCTGAACTCGTGTCTCTTCCCCCTCACTTCCTGACATTCCCCCCCACGCCCCTCTTTTCTGTTCTTTGCTTAAGCCTCATAAATTTATGATGAGCTGTAAAAATATCTCCTGATAATTTCCCATGACCTCAGATTGCAGCTTGTATTTGGAACTAGTGTGATGGTGGCTGGGAAGAGAGGAAGGGTAGTTGCCCTTGGACAGATTATTTGTGTTTTTAGGAATATATTCTTGGGAAAATATTTGGGGAATTCAATAATTTCCCAGAGCCTTGTGCTTCTACTGGTTTTCTTTGAGTAAGATGATAAGCAGAGGACTTGGGAGCAGCTTTGATGTTATCTGAAGAGATGTGCGAGGATAATACTTTCTATATGGCTTGTTCTGAGTGGCATCAACAATGCAGCTTGCTTTTGCAGCGGGGAGGAAAATCCCCCAAAGTTGGCAAAGTTAAAGTGCAGCCATGGATCTGAGAAGTAGATGCTGTGTCAGAACATGAATCATGGTTTCTCATGATTGAAAGACAGATTAACTTCTTTTAGTTAGAAAAAGAGTTCTCTTTCATTCAAAGAGGCCAAGCTTTCTAATATGGAAGGGAAAGGAATCAAGTGTTCATTCTTTATCTTTACTTTTACAAAAAAGCCAAGAAGGAGATAGAGAGAAATTAAGCTATGTGCCCCTTTCTTTTCATGTTGCAAATTAGCGAGGCCACAGGACTCTTCTTGTGTGTATTTTATTATGCCAAAATGTTCTGAATTTGACTGTTTCACCACTTGGGTTGGATGATGCATACAGACTATATGATGCCTGCTGCCTTTTGGGAAGGATAGGAAAATCCTTTGTTTTCTGTCATTGTCTATTTTCTCCTGGTACTTTTCTTGTAATAAAATAAATATTTCAAGAAAATAGTTGAAAATTCTATAAGGAAATAAAAAAAAATGCTCACAGATTTTTAAAAATATCAAAATAGGTATAAAAAAAATCTAAATTTGTCAAAGTTTTAATGACTGTGATTAGTATTTCAGTCTGAGAAAATGTCTGAAGTACCTTTATATCTTGAGCAGGATTAAAAGGTATTTGTTTCTAATAGTTAAACTCACTTAAGATACACAAAATCACTGTGCTAATTTTAATCTTATTTTCTATGATGTTTTTAGGTTATAACCTTGATATGATTTAAACATAATGTGGTTTGAAAATACCTATTTCGTTTCCAGTGTGCTCCTTAAAACTTTTGAGTTTCTCTTCTAGACTTGCCAGGATTTGAGGCTTGACCTCAAAAATCCAACCCTGTACTGTTCTGTCAGTGGTCTGGGTTGGAGTATATTCCAGAGTATTAAATGTCATGCTGGAAATGGAGCTGAGACTGTTGCTTCTCTGAAGGGAAGTAGATACCAGTCTGTTGCACCCAGATTGCCATTTATTTTGTAGGTTCCCCTTCTCCTTTTTGGAAGCTTCCAGAAAGGGTCATTGTTTTAACTTGAGGATGAAGAAGGGTATCATCAAAACCATGGGAACAACTGGGACAAACCATTGTCAGGGTTATTCTGGACAGACAGACCTCTCCATCTTCTGGTTTAGTTCCTTGTTGTTAAACAATGCAGAATTTCTCATATCCCTCACAGGGCTGTATTTGATGACAGCTCTCTGATGGCCACACTCTGTCCTGTTCAGTGTCTGTCTGTCTTTGTGCATTTATTCTTTTTCCCCCTCTTTTGTGCCTGCAGAATTTGCTAGCAAATTCTCCTGCTGGTGTGGACTCTGACCCATGCCAGGCTTGTCAGACACAGGACCTGCCCCCCAGCAGAGCGAGACATTAACTTTCAGAGGGACGTAAATCTTATTGTAAGAGTGTGATAACTTGATCCCTGCTCCTAATATTCGAATATTGAAGCCGAATGTGAGATATAGTGGCAGAGAAGAAAGCAAAAGCAATAGGCAGTTTCTTGTTTGGGAGTTTCTGGCACCTTCAGTTATTTCCCATAGTGTAATGGCATCATCAAATCCAGCAGAGCTCTGTGCTTGCCTCTAAAAGATGTTTTCATCCCTGGCTTTCTTCTACTTCTCTATGCCATCTTTGCTTCCTCATCTCCAAATTTAAAAAAAGTGTTGGCATACTGTTGCCTGCCCCCTCAAACAATAGAACTAAAATAATACTTTATAACATTTTGCATAATAGAATTTCTTATTAAAAAAAAAAAAAAGAAACAGTTATTTTATAAGCTATTCAGGCACTTCAAAACTTTCCTGGTATGACTTCATTTTGCCACTGTTTCTCGTTATAGCAGTGCTGGCTTGGATGGATTGTTTTGTTTTGCTTTGGTAGAAATTAGAAATGGGTAAGTGGTAGATTGCTTTGTCTGCAAACTGTGTGCTGTCATTTGGCTTCTTTGGTGTGGCACTTCTCAAGGAAGGACTTCTCAGGTTTGCTGTGACACGGTGGAAAAACACTACAGCATTCTATCCTCTTAGACTATCAGTCACCCTGGCAGTGATGGACAGGACTTGTTTCTTCTTTTGAACTCATTTATCCACCAATTGGAACTCCTGAATTCACTTTCTAATGCCTGTCAGTATTTTTTTCCTTTTCTTTTAGACTGAGAACTGCAGTGAGTGTTCTGTGTTATAAGCAGTAGTAACATCTCCAGGGGTGCAGGGGAGAGCTGCACCAGAAAATCTGTGCCAGCTTTCATCTTCCTGGCCTGAAATACCTGCAGTCCTCTCTGTGGGTTTCCACATAATCTTCATTAAGTAGCTCCCTTATACTGGGATGTTAGTTCATTCACAAGCCTGGAAGCTTACACAACTCCATTATATAATTGTGACATCCAGCAAATCAGATATATTCTCTCTGGCCATCAACTGGTTGAAGAACATTTTCCCCTCTGGGAGTTTACATAGTCACAGTATAAATGGCACCCCTGAGCTGTAACATTGACTGAATGCTCTGCCATTGTCTGAATTGTTTAATTAAACTTCACCTAGCTTCAAATCTTTTCAGGACTTCTGAAGTTAAATTTCTTGCCAGTCTTTGTCTTCCCCCCGCCTCCTCCCTTCTCTGCCTTGGTCCCTTGACAGTGAGTAGAGAATGAAGTTGTCTTGTCCGGATGCTGTGTTTGCACATCAGCGGCCCTTGTGTTGTACTTTGTGACTGAACATAGTCCAGTCATTCTCCCTTTTCTGTTTTGGATGCTCGTTTTAAAGATGCAGACTTTGAATTCTGTCTCCCTGAAGTTGTCCACTGGGCTTCTGATAGCTAGAATTGATACACAGTAACCCTCCTGATGCCTTTGTTATATGTGATATATGATGTTTTCCTGTGGAAAAGACCTCATTGTTAAGGCATTGTCTTCTATGATTCGGTTGAACTACCAAAAGCTGAGCATATTTTTATTAAACAGCCTGCCCTCAAAACACACGTTCAAATGAGACTATGAATATGTATCTTCCTTGGTTAGATGTTTCTCAGTGAAATTCTTTGTTTCAAAACCAAATTCTGTTTAATTTGCTTAAACTGGGATTTTGGTTTCTCCTATCTGCTTTTCCATATTTTATTTCCTTGCCTGAGCATACTGGATAACATTGTTCCTTATTCCTCTGAGGTGCTGATAAGCTAATGAGGTAAAATGGTATCCAGGCTTCAAAAAAAGGATTAATTATGGGAAAGTTTAAAATAAGGAGAAAATTTCTTTGACTTCTTTCAGGATCATCATTCTTGGTAGATTTCTACTCCTGTGCATGAAAGTATTTTTGACTATGATAAAAGCAAAAAAGCTTGTATCTTGTATGCTATCTATATTGTTTTTGCAGGTGCTACTGGAGATCATGTTTATACATTTTGTTATGCAGCAGAAAGTGAAGACTTTGGAGCAGAAGATGCAGCCAAGCTTGACATATGGGTTTTTGATCATGTTAAGGTAAGCAGAGAATCTTTTTATGCTACCTGTTTATAAAAAACACAGTTGCATGTTAACTTTATCATAGAACATGTTAATGCTTTATCATAAAACTAGAAAGTAAGAGAGTTTTGAAAGACTTATCACTTGGGGTCATAAGGAAAAATTTAGTGAATCAACTTTCATGACAAGTGTAATGGATGGTTAAAGGAGGTACTTATCATTCAATGCTAATTAATAAACTAACATTAATAAAAGTATCTTTTAAAAACATTATTGTCTTTTCTTTGTTTTGTTTGCCTATAATGTGAAACCCATCTTGGAGTACTACAGCCCCCTTTAAGATCTTGAATGCAATTAGTTAAGGATTTTATAAGAGGTATTGCAGCATGGCAGAAATGATATGTCTTCATTATGAAAGCAAAATGGACAATATTATTTACTTATTTTTTGTCAGGCTTGTACCCTGACTGTAATTGTTCAGTGTGGCTTTTCCTGATAGATGTAGCTGGCTTCTAATTTTCTGCTGTGGTTCACACTATGCTGTGGCCGCCAGAGAAGTCAGTTTGTTTTGGGGGACAGGGTGGGAGATGGAGACAGCTTAGGCTCTGGAGCTGTAGAATTTGTTGATGTGGTGCTGTGCTCAGCTGACTTGGGTCAGTGCTGGTTCATGACTGTTGTTTTCTGTGACACTGTCACTGTAGGTGTTGATAGTCCAAGGCACATGATTTCTGATTATTCATGAATTGCTATGTTTATGTTATTCCATGCTACCTCACTTGTTCTGGATTAAGAAATGCTGGTAGTGGGCATTGGTGTATAAATATCTGTATTACTGAAGCAATTAAGTGAGTTACTTTCTGGATCTCATAACAATGTTAATGGAGTTTAAGACTTAAGACATTTTCCACAAGATCTCTGGGCTGTATGCATTAGTATAGCTACCAGCATAAATCAAATAAAACAAATCAATAAACCAAATAATCATCTATTTAGGAAGTGAAGGGTGGTTCTGCTTTAAACAGTGAGATAGGGTGCAAAAGTTTGTTATAGTTTGCTAGTTTTCAAAGGAAGTGACTTTCTGAATTTGCAGGTGAAAAGATGTTTTTTTCTAAGTGACATCCTCTCCCTGAATGTGCACTTGTGCCATGTTGTGTGTTGTAATGCATATGAATAATACAAATCAAATTAGGCTGTCAGTTACACTTGAATAGCTGTTGTCATGAAGTTGCACCCTGCTGTCATTTGGAGCTGCACAAGTATGTGAGGGTGGTACTACCTTTCTTTTGCTTCAGAACACCTAATGGCATTTATCCTTTCAAGCTATAATGATATGTTTAAAATATATGTCATTGCTGATTACTTTTTGCTTGGAGCCAGCACCATTATTTTTAAGACTTATTTTGCCCATCTAAATTCCATACTGTGAATGGATAGGGCTTGATTGACTGGCATAAGCCACACATTCCATTAATCATCTCTTCAACTACACATCAACAATTGCTTCAGGAGTGTGAAACTTGAGGCTTACTGAAACCGAGGTCACTCTGCTATTATAGCTCAAACAACTTTCTGCTATGCTAGTGAGATTATATATAAGTAGGAATGGCAGTATGGTATCTGAATGGAATCTAAATTCTGCTTTCCCTACTCTTTTTTTCTTCCTTTGTGTTTTATCTCAAGTATTTAACAATATATTGTTTAACTCATATGTTGACCAACGTGGTCCCTGGATTTCTGCCTCTTTAGGAAGCAAAAGACACCAAATGAACTTCCTCTCTGCTGTGCAGTCCACAGGTCCCAAGCATCGTGAGGGCCACTTGTGGGGATAAAATGAAGAATGGCTAATTCATGTTTGGGCTGCTATTGCTGGTACTCTGAAATTCCTTATTCTCTTTAAAATGCTTACTACTGGTAAATTTATCAGGAGATAGGAAACTGACTATTTGTATCTCTGCTTAAATCATGAGTACAAGAAAAATGATAGTTCTTGATAGTTCAAGACAAACACTTGATCGTTCTTGTCACGTCTCCTTGTGATACAAGGTGATCCTAACCCTTTCTAAGGACAGAAAGTATACCATAGACTAGGCTGTGTGGATTTTTTATCTTCAGCAGCATGAAAACTCAGCAATTTTAATGTGCAGTAATAACTTGGGAGTGGTTTGGAGTTCCAGATGGGCATGGAGTTGATTGACTGGATTTTTTTTTTTTTTTTGGCTTTTGGGTTGTTTGGGGTTTTTTTGGTGTGTTTGTTGGGTTTTTCTAAGAAGCATTCAAAATAATTACAGGATGGAGTTTAATCTACTGTGATGTGGCTCAGTGATTCTCAGTTAAATAACCTTTATCTAACTCATAGTTTGAGTCTGTGCTAAGAAACTGAGGAGCAAAATACTGGGAGTCTAGATTAACTAATGGGAAAAAAAGGTCTTCTTGATGCATTTCTGATTTTTAAAAATATTTAGTGGAAAATAGTTTTGGAAAAGTCAACTCTTTTATTTTTTTTTTTTTTAGGGTAAAAACTTTAAAATTCCAGGAACTCAGTCTTGGAGATGAGTTCCAGTAATGGCCTAACCACTATTATGAGCAAAGCGTAGGATATGCTCAAGATATTCAGTTAACGTCTTCTCACTGCAAGGGACATGTAGATACAGATGGCCAAGAATTGTGGGCTTTTTCCTTTATTCTTTTCTCATTTTGAACACAGTATTCAATTTTTCCTTTGTCCCCTTTCTGCTGGAAAAAGGCCATCCAAGCCTTCAGACTGTCCCTTCTGTGCAGGGTGGTGGACGGAGTCCAAAACTGAATTATGCTAAACTTTGAAGCTCTGCAGACAGTGCTGTGACCGGATGTTGATTTGTGCCAGTGGATTTCAATACAGATAGCACGGCTCTAATTAGCAGTACAATGGTTGTATGATTTCTTTTAAATGTGGTAGTGTCTTGTGCATGATCATGCTCAATGGATCTAAACCTGCCATATATGTTTGTCCTACCTTTGTACTTTTGTTTTACGTGTGAAAACTGGCATAACTATTACAACTCTCCCATCAGCACAAATCAGTGTGCACAGCTTTAAGGAGCCAATTAAATTAAGTTGTCCTAAATTAAGGAGCTTTGTGAAAGGAAAAAGTTTGGTCTCTCTAGTACACGCAGTCAGCAACAGTTTATCAGCTCTACTAAAGAATCATGCTTCCATGGAAGACTCCGAGGGAACAAAAGGTTCAGATGTTAGATGTTTAACATTTTAAAGTTCATGTTTTGTTCAGACATCTGTAAATCATTTGTTAGACCTTCTAACTAGTCTTTATTTCTTCTTTGCTTTCTCCCATCTGAGGAGGGAGATGATTAGATCAAGATTTCACATAGTTATAACTACAATTCTGTTGTAGTAGTTTAATTAGTATAACATTATAATTAAGTACACAGCTTGCTGTAAATGTTTTAAGGGGGAACTTATTGCTCATCTCATCAAGCTGCGTATCAGTTATAACCAGTGCATTATTTTGTTGTTAGTTGCCAGAAAATCAAACAAAAGTTGCCAGAATCGTTTAAAAAGAAATTTGGAAGGAAGCTGTAGTGGTCTTCGAGTCCAGCTCTCTGCATGAAGGAGGTTCAGTTAGAGCAACGTGCTCAGGCCTTGCCCAGTCAAGTTTTGAGCATCTTCAAGGACAAACCTTTTAAGCAGCTGTTCCAATATCTGGCTATAGTTATGGTTTACCAAATGATTTTTAAAAGTCTCTTTGTCTTATTGCCATTTCCCACATTCCAAATTGTGAGTTTCCCCTTGTCTCATCTCTGAGGCCTTCTGATCAGTCTGGCTCGATCAGAGGATTGAGATTCCCTTCACCTTCACGGTAGATGGTTGTATACAACAGTGGGACCTCTCCTTAGCTGCTTTTTCTTGAGACTGGAAAAACTGAGAGTGCTCTTGGCCTCTTAGTTGTTTACTGCTGTCCCTGAAACTTCTTGGTGAGATTCAGCTTACATATACAATGAAGGTAGTATTACTGAATAGAGGAAATAAAAGGGAAGCAAAAATAAAAAAGAGTGAGACAGGAAGATATAGTTAAAATATAGTGGTGGGTTGGAAACAGTGTTGAGTAGAGGTAGGACTCAAGTTTTGTGAACACTGAGTACGAAAAAGAAGAGGCCTTTAGCAGGCTATAAGGAGATACAAGGATAGTTCTGAACAAACATTTCAGCAATGTGCAGGGAAAGGTGAAGTGATTTTCACCGTCAGTGTGTTTGGTATCCTGCTTGCCAACTCATCACCTTTATGAGCCATCACTCTTCGTGGTGACCTTCCTGTTGCTTTTTGGGATTTTTTTCAGTAAACCTTTTTTTTTTTTAAGTTTCATGGGATAAAGTTTGCTGTTTGCTCTCGGAAAAGATGTCACATCTTAGGTTGCGCTCCAAAATCTTCCTTTTGTCTTCTTGTTTGTAATGGGCCAGAATTTGGGCAAACTTGTGACTGCTGCTGCTCTGGCTTTTGAATTGGCTGGGACTGGGAAAGTGGGATGCTTTTGGTATGTTGTGGGGATCCATCTGGTGGGAGAGGAGAAGCTCAGGCCTTGCCTTCCTCTGAATGATTTCGTTTGCTTAATCATTCTGTGATAGAAAAATATGTGCCTTCTAATATTGATCTACAGTTTAGGATTTAATTTTGGGAGTTTCCTGTTTGTCTGTTTTGATATGCTTTGTTTTGATTTCCTTTTATTTAATTAAAATTAGGGAAACAGAGTTTTATTGTATCCTGCAAATTATTGGTGTGCTCTGGAAACCTTCTTCAGTCTGTGGTCAAGTATGTGCAGGTGGACGGATCTCTGTGGGAAATAAAAATCTCCTTAAAAATAATTATATTGCTATTTAATGTAGTCGGATTTTGTTCTTGTATCTTTATTTAAAATATCTCTGGACTTTGGTCATGATTTTGTTTGGACAAGAACTGAAGCTGAGAGTGTGCAAATATTAGTCCATGCAGCTTGTGTGTACTCAGGGAGTTAGAAAAGTGGAATTGTATACTACCATGGTTTCCTGGCACATATCACTGTGATATCCTCACTGCCACTTTGGTCTTCCTCTGGGTGCAGTGACTTTTGTTTACACAAGGTATGAGCTTCAGATTTTAAAAGCTCCATCCTGTGTGGTGGACTGCCCTGTCCTTTGGTGGCAGAAATGGTTCCCTGCCTCTACCAGCATTTTCCCTGGACTCTTGCATGAAGTTCAAAGATACTCTCACTCACGTTAGTGTACTGAAAGGTTCTCTAGATGCTCTTTGAACTAAAACCCTACCCACCTTTGTTTTCCTGGGCAGTGATGTTACTGAGGAGCTGATGCTGGAATAGCTGTCTGCCTGCATTTTGCATTGCTGTAACGTGGCTGGTCTAATACAGAATAGCCGTGTCAAGGCTCATTCAATCCGAGGGGAAAATCCTCCCCTGGCATCTGCCTCAGGGATGCTTAAGTAGGACATGTGCAAGGCAGATGTATGTTCTGTAGTTCATGGATTTGCAAAGCATGTCATGCTTCGTTCTGTTTAGTTTCTGCAAACAAACTGTAGCTCGGTATCTCAGTCCTGCGAACCTGCTCCAAAGCAAGAGTATTTTAGACCTTTGCTTCCAGTTTAAATTCAGTAAATCAACAGAAATGTAGAGCCTTAAGTGGTACTCAGGAATGGTTCATCAATTTGTTTATACAGGAGGCAAAGAAGGAATTATGTATTTCTGCCTATGCAAACTCAAAAAAACCGTATACAAAACCAAAAAAAACCCAACAAATAAAAACCCAAGAAAAAAAGCCCCCCAAACAACAAGAGAACACCTCAACTTAAATGTTGTCTTAGATAAGCTGAAAATTTGGACTGACCATACCGATAGTAGTTGTCCTCCGAGCAGTAAATTGGGAAGTCATTATTTTTCCTCTTTTTAAACTCTATTAATTACTAGTATTTTGACATGGAAACAGCAGTGTTTTAGTTTTAATAAGCTGCTTATCTTCTTCCATTTTACTCAGATTAATATATTAATGGTTTATTCCATACAGAACTTCTTTAATTCTTCCAGAAGTAATCAAACATTGTTCTCTGCACTGAATGAAGAGAAAGTTGTTCTGTTCCTGCATTTGCTAGGCATAGACACCAATGGACATGCTCATCGGCCACATTCAAGGTAATTGAGATATTAAGCACATCTTTCTTACTAGTTTTAAATGCATATAGTAACTTTTTTAGCAGTGCAGCTTATCAAGCCAGAAACAAAACTTAGTGTTGGGGGTCGTGTATGTCACCATGGTTACCTACATTCTGAACTTCTGGGGTTATTTTGGTTTTTAAGGTCTCATATGCAGAAATGACAGATATTTGCTCTATACAGTATGCCTGGTTATACTCCTGTATTCAAGTCTGATTTTTAGCAGATTATCTTAGTTATAGCCAACACATAATCTAAAGGATATGTAGGAAATTCAATTTTAAACATAAAATAGATACAGTTTCCAGATACCCCACTGCTGAAGTGGTGTCATTGAGTTTATAGACAACAGTAAGCTCAGCAATAATAGCTGCAAATTCTGGCATTATGTCTTGGCTTTCCTTATTACACCTGACAAAAAGAAGGGTTTAGATTAACAGTTCTGATCACCAATCCATTTTGAAGTGTGTTATTTGAGACCTTTCATTTCTTCATGTCCTGCTTTGCAGGATTTTACATTTTTCTCTTGATCCCTGCATACTTTTAAAATTCTCTGATTTCCTACATCATTCTGAAGTTCATACTTGCTGTATGTCTAACGATCATTTATTATGATTTTTTTGAAGACAAAGTTTTAAAACTGACTTTAGCAACAGATAGGAAATTAGTTGTCTAAATGTTAATCATGGTCACTTTTTCTAAAAACATAAAATTTTTTTATTTAGCCTCTCTTCCACAAAACTAGGGTCTGTCCTGATCTATGAATCATCTCAAAACACTGACTGCCTCGTGAGATCTTTCTTTGCTGTTTAGTTATCAGTTTAAAGTAATTTTTGCAACTTGCCATTTAAGGTGTTTGAGTTTTCCAGAATTCCTTAGTTTTGGCATTCTGCTTAACTTGCCTGACAGCTGTGAGTAGTAAAATTATAGTCTTATGTCAAGGACAGATCAGATTTGAAATATAAATCCATTTGAAACTGTGGTTTCAGTAATCTGCAAACTGTGCTGCAATGATTTAATACCTCAGTAAGACTCAGAGCAGGAGAGATTTTACATCTAGGAAGCCTTTTGTTAGCTTGATGTTCATTTGAGGTTAAAGCTGTCTGTACTCAAAGGACTGGGCTTTATGATCATGGATAACTTGCTTTATACCAAGTGTGAGCGCCACCTTGAATGTAACATTTTTTTCCTATTTTTCAAGGGAATACCAGGAGAATATTAAACAAGTTGATGAGGGTGTGAAAGAAATTGCTTCATTGATTGACAATTTCTATGGAAATGATGGGAAGACTGCATTTATTTTAACTTCTGACCATGGAATGACAGATTGGGGTGAGTCTTTTTAAATGTCAAGTCAGTTGAGTTTATGGGCATCTGGTGTATAATTAGAGAGCTCTGTCCCATGAGAAGCTTTGGAACCCTTGCTTTGATTTGGTATCCTGAGTGTTGCTTGTATATGAAAATCCCTGCAAATTGCTGTGACAGCTGCATTCCATATCTGGACAGAAAAAAAGATACTAAGGTAAAGCTTAACTTCCTCAGTGACTGCTAGCAGGGATAGAAAGATCTCAGCAGAAAACCACCTCAAGCAGGAGGAGATGGTGTTATTTGGCTGCCAGCAGCAAATTTGGTATCATTCCAGCCCTTCTGGGAGATACAGTTCTCACTTTGGTGCTCTAAAGCACCTGGTAAACCTGGGAAATCCGTCCAGGAGCTAGTGATAAACTTTACAGGGAGAGGTTGTGATGGGGGTGGAGAAACATTTTGCTTATTTTGGCCTTTTAAGCACAGCAGAAAGGATGGGACTGCTGTATGATCTTTCTGGAGGAGACTGCTACTGGAGACAGGTGGAGGAGCTGAGAGTACAGAGAGGAGAGTGAGGCAGGGGCCAACCATGCTGATAACCCCAGAGGGCACTTGTGAAGGGCATGGCCACAGTGGCCAAATGCTTTGAGGGCAGATGAGAAGAGTTACAGTGGTAAGCTCATTTAGTCATTTTTTCCCTAGTTCTTTCTTATTTTTTCCAGAATCTTAAGAACACTCCTGTCCTTGTGTGCAGCCAGTGAAAGTGATAAGTCTCTCTTGCAATGCTGTGTGTTTGCAGCTGCTAACTGTGATGCTTTTGAACCAAGGCTGCTACAGGCATGGTCATGGCAAAACAACAGTCAGCATCTTGCTCTGTGTGTGAAATTCTGAGATTTTTCAATTGAAGGGATGCAGACTTTTTCTATCATCAGAGATGACAAAAATATTTGTATATTTATTCAGAACCAGCCTAATTACCATCTGCTCACTTGCAAAATAGTCCGTTTTGAATGTTATTTACTGTTGAGCTGACTGCCACTTGCAATAAAATTTTAATTCTGCTATTTTTTTTTTTTATGTTTCAAGAAATTATTTTATTATTTTTTTATAGGGAAGGGGTGTGTATATATATATTTTTATATATATGATCATACGGATCTCAGGAGGTCCAACCACCTGCTCAAAGCAGGATTAACTTTGGAATCAGACACAGATGCTAGGGCTTTATTCAGCAGGGCCTTTAAAACCTCAAAGGGATGGAGCCTATGCAACCCTTTTGGGCAGCCTGCTCTGCTGCTTGCCTGCCCTCACGGAGGTGGAAAGGTTTTCTTTATCTGCAATCTGAACTTCCTTTGTTTCAATTTTGTCTGTCATCCTCCCACCATGCACCACAGTGACCCCTGGCTCCATCCTCTCTCAAACCCCCTCACAGTGGGGTACAGGGAGGATGCTCTGGTATGTCCTCCCCAAAGCTATTTCTTCTCCAGGCTGAACAAGTCCCAGTCCCTCAGCTGCTCCTCACAGGGCAAGTGCTCCTCACTGAGACCATTCCAGATGATGGGTGTCTTTCCAGTACCAGAGGGGCCCAAAACTGGATCCAGTGTCTAGAGGTTATCTCACAGGTACTGAATAGAGGAGTAGACAGAGGACAATCCCTTCCCTGTACCATGCGCCTGTTAACACTGCCTGGGGTGCTGTTGGCCTTCCTTGCTGCCAGAGTGAGCTGCAGGGGTGTTCTCATTATGTACTGGATCCTTTGAAGGGGAAATAAAAGGTGATAGGAGTAACGTCCTCGGGCTTTTGAGAACCACTGGTCTGTCATAGTTTTCTTTTATCTCTTTCTGTCTTGAAGGAAAAGCTTGATCTTGTGCCAGAAGTGTTAATAACTTTGAAGTTGACTTTAGTGAATCCAAGAGCAAACCCAGAGGTTCTGCTCAGGCCCATTGTGAGCTGTCTGAAGGATAGTTCAGGAGCTTTAATTTGAGCTGGTTTGTAGTACCAGCCCCTACTGTAGCCTTTCAGTGGTTATTTGCAGAATGGGATGTGCACCAGCTTTGAAACAAACACTGGAAGGACAGGGGAGACCTATTAGGGAAAAGAATATGATCAAAGACATTGTGGTTGCTGGCAAAAACCAATGAAGTCACTTGCTTTCTCAGTCTGACCCCATGATTTTGCTTTAAATTGATGTCAGATGGAATTGCTGACCACCAACACAGGGTGTTCCACACCCACCTTCACCTTGGCCTCCTGTTCTGCTACCATTCTGTCACAAGTACTACTCTGTGGTATGCTGAACCACGAAACAGAGAACTAAACAACAGCACCTTTTTTCCCCCCTTTCCCCTGAAAATGTCTGTTTGGAGGGTGCTGAGGGGTGGAACCTGAAACTGACCCAGCTGAAAATAATTATTTTTTTTCCCCTCTTGTTACTCAGATCAGACTGAAACCTGGTTCTGTATAACAGGGAGGGAGGGGATACAGCTGCCTCTCTCAGCTGTGTCTGCCTTAAAGTATTCATAGAGGCAGAATCTCAGTGAAATGCTGATGGAGCTGGTGGCTCAGCTAAAATGTAAACTCACTGAAATATCACTTTCCTCCTGCAGTAATAAGAATATAACTGATATAAGAAATAATCCCTGGTCCCTGGAAGATGTAGGAAATGCTCTCTTCATAAGCTTTTTTTCCCAAGTTCTGCAAAGAAGAGCAGTTGTTGCTCTTTTTTGAGCCCAGAGAGTGCCCACCAAGGAACATCAGAAATCTAATTCCCAGACCACTGTGTTCTTAAGCTTTGGGCTGTTTAAAGTAAGCAAAGTTGGCTCCTCAGCTCTACCACAGTGATTGTTTTAAGGACAGAATTGGATATGAAATTGGGAATAGCCTTGAGTCTGTACAACAGTGTGCTTTCTCTGTCCTTTGTATATATTAAAATATATATATTTATAGACAGACAAGAGCATGTGGCTGTGCAAATACAAGGAGAATGTGTAATCTTGTAGACCATGCAGTGACCCACATAGGGTTTGTATAACAAAGTCCTTCCCTTTGAGGCTGGGTTATCTCACTGCTCTTGTACCTCACCCACTGGGTTCAATGACCAGCATTTCTTTCAAGCTTGTGTGGCTCCTGCTTTAGTACAGTTGCTGCTGAGATGTCATAGTTTTCAACCTTCCTGCTTTTGGTGGCTGATATGTTAATCTGGAGGGAATCAATTTCCCCAGGGAAGAAAGTAATGTTTTTTTCAATTTTTAAGGAGTGTGCTGCTAGACTTCAAAACCTTAAAAATGAACTTCTATCACCGTGGAAAGGATGACAGTTGCAATGCATATTGCTTCCTGGTTTTGAAATGGAAGTCTAGTTCTTATTCAGAAATCAGTTCTATATGATTTTTTTTCCACATGTGCCTAATTTTACTGAAATCAGCCATTCTTGGTTTCACTGAGATGCTCAGGATAAGCACATGCATATGTTTTGTGCAGGTAACTACTCTATACGTTGAAGCTTTCGAAATACTATGGCTTCAGTTTCTATATGTTAAAAATTTGGGAGTTTTAATATAAAAAGTTCTATCTTTATAGTCCTGACTTAACTGATGCTGATTTCCCAACTTGACACTTGAATTTAGCCTTTTATTGTTAGTGACATAAACATAAGCTATGAAGCTGGAATAGGTTGTCTGTAACAGGCTCTTAGTATGTCTGTAACAATGTAGCATGTGTGTGCATATTTTTATTGCATGTAGGTTTTGTTTGGTTTTACAGCATGTCTTAAAGTTTATGGTTCTTTTGTTTGGTGTGTCTTAGGATCCCATGGAGCTGGTCATCCCTCAGAAACTTTAACACCACTGATTGTTTGGGGTGCTGGGGTAAATTATCCACAGAAAGTTACATCCCAGTTCTTTGAAGACAATTTTTTGAAAGGTAGGTAAAATATAGAACTTAAGTGAAAGATTCTGGTGGAAATGGAGATGTTTTTGACATTACACCTGTTGATCTTCACTAACTTCTGTTCCATTTCAGTAAGTATGATGTGCATTGTGTGGTGTGTAAAGAAAAGGTGGCAGGGTATGCCTAAGGAAGCTACTGAAAAATTGGGTAGATAACATCAGTCAGTTTTCTTTTCTAA
The DNA here is from genome assembly GCA_013397915.1 of Daphoenositta chrysoptera. Classification (NCBI taxonomy): domain Eukaryota; kingdom Metazoa; phylum Chordata; class Aves; order Passeriformes; genus Daphoenositta; species Daphoenositta chrysoptera. The sequence goes on along the minus strand of VZRO01005750.1, from coordinate 676,403 downwards.
TTATAGAATTGAAAACTTTCTCTCTTTGTTGGAGGCTATTCATGCTTCTAAAACTTAGTTCCAGAGGAGACTTAATTTTTAGGAAGACTCCCAGAAGTTGAAAGCTATTTGTACAGAAACATAAGTTGACAAGTTCAAAGGCTGCTTTCTAGCTTCACAGTACAACCCTGCGGACTTTCCAGGGGCTGCCTTGTCTCATTTGCATCCTTGTAGCTGTTGTGAAAATGTAAACAGCTTTTCTCAATGAAAAACTGTGACTCTTCACTGTTATTTTTCCCTTTTGTAATTTTTTTAAGAGCAAACTTCTTTTTTAAAGAATGAATTTTTATTATTTCACATGCATAATGTAATAGACACTGTCTTACTGAAATGTCAGTGGGGTTAGAGAATCATGTGTAATTAAATTGTTCAAGCTGTTCCTCTTTCATGTGCCCCATTGTTGTAGCCTGCTCTGTTTCTTAAGATGCCTTAAGTCTCAGGTTGTTGCTCACGATCAATGAGGTAATGACTTTCTATTTTATTGGATTGTTTGTCAAGATACATTAGAGAAAACAAGCAAAAATTACTTCAGCCCTGAGGTTTAAACTCCGCCCTGCTCTCAAGAAGGTATTTGGTAACAGATTAGGTCTTTTCAGATATAGACAGTGCTAACATTTCACTCTTTGCGCCTAAGTGCTGCTATAAAACTATGACATCTGGGATAAAATTGAAAATGAGTTGTAGAAAAAAAACAGAAAACAGAATAAAACAACTGATCTTGGTGTCTGTGATGGCTGATCTGCTGGACTTTTTAGGATACTGGATGTCTAAGGGTTGATCTGTAATAGCTGAATTTTACATCTGTCAGTTTCCTTGATTCTCAGCAGCTTTAGTGCAAATCTCAGCATTTGACTTCAAGTCATGATGGTGTGAGAGATTTCAAAAAAGATGAGTATTGAGCTGACTCCCAGGTGCACAACAGGGAAAGCTATTTGGCCCTCATCTGTTAGGCAATGTGTATTTTCTTAAAGGAGGACATTTGTCTGCACCCTGCTGTACCTGCTTAATATTTTCCTTCTGATGGTTAAAAAAATCAGCAAACCAAATAACCACACAAAAAACCGAGCACACCAAAGCAAACATCAGAAACTACTCTGTTCACTTTAGACTTGCTTTGCAGCTTTGCATCTGTCAAGCACGCTGTTGCTTTGTTTAGTCACTAACTTTACAGAATCTCAATTGCCAAGGATGATCTCTGTTGGAGATTTGAGTCTGTACGAGCATCTTGGGAGTTTGAATTTCTATTTGAGTAATAAGTATCTTCTTAAAAAGTGACTGTTCTCTCTGTGGTAGTACATCAGAAGGTTTAATCTTCTAGTAGGTTACGTAGCTTAGAAGAGAAAATTGTTGAAATGGAACTTGGCTCTTGCACAGGTCAATACAGTTCAGCTACTCCATTGTTATAATCCCAGATATTCTCACAAAGTTAAAATACAAATGAAAAGCTGTTTAAAAGAGTTCTCTTGAAATGTTCTTTGAATCTGTCCTTCCTGCTCCATATAACTGCAGCTGTGACTGTGTGCAGGGGAGGAGGGTGTTTTCAAGACTGCTGTGTCACTGGTGTATGCAGGTGTCAGGCTTACATTTCTAGTTGGATTGCATGCACCAATGTTCAAGTTCTTTTGTCAGTTGACAATCCTTTCTAATTTCTCTGAGTTAAGTGTTTATGGAAATATTGACAGAATGTTTCTAATGCTGACAAATTCCTTATGCTCTGTTCAGTGCAAGCAGGCTGTAGGCAGCTCAGTGAATTGTCTTTCTTCTCATTATTGCCATCGAGGGTTCATGCCCCCAAAGGCAGTGCCAACAGGCAGGACTTAGCCTGTCCAGTTTGTCACAGAGAGATTAATGTTCTCCTTGGATGGCCAGAAGGGCACAGCGTCTGCTCTGGGATGACAGCCTTCTCCTCATCAGTTTCTTCACCTGTGCTCTGCCTTCCTTCAGGCCTGGTCATGCAATCCTCTTGGAAAGATTTGTTATGGCAGCCTTACATCCTGGGGGCAACACATAGTATTACCCATTTGGCCACTGTTTTGACCCTTGGTCAGAAAAAAAGAAAGAGAATACAGAACTGCTTTCTGGCTCCTCATGTGCTGATGGTTGGCCCTGGGGTGCAAGCCCGGAGGAACTTGCGAGTGAAGGCACAGCCTCCTGCAGCATCAGAACGTGGGGTGCTTGATGACATCTATACACAAGCCTGTTTTGTAGAGGGCTCAGCCACAGCTGAGGGAGCTCAGTGTACCTTTCACTGGTTTTGCTTCTGTGAGGTTTTATGTGAGATTTTCTTTGGTTCATGTCGCCTCATCCTCAGCCTCTTTTTGAACTGGCACTTCCCTGCTGTTTCCCTGGACTGTTTGCATCTGACAGCCCAGCGGGCTGCAATAAAAGCAGAGCAGGATAAAGGCAAAAAAAAAACCCTATCAAGTGGGTGGAAAACTGCTGAGCACTGTACAGGAAACCTAGACAGTGAGCTGGAATAATAAGGGCAGCACATACAGCCAAGGCACCTCACTCCTGGGAGTACAGCCCAGACTGGCCAGGTCTGCAGGTTTGTCCTAGTCCCCAGGAGTTCCTGGGCTCAGTGTCCTACGGCCCCTGGTCCAAAGCAGATGTCTTCAGTTCTGCATTTTGGAATATCTGAGTAGAGCACGTGGAGATGAAAAAAACGTCTCCCAAATCGAGATGTTTTCTCTAGCAGACCTACAGTTTCTTCCTACCTTAGGCACGTTGTGTGTGCAGACATAGTTTTCCAATGTTTTTCTTTGGAAAATTGTACTTAAAAGGAAAACAGGCAATTCCTTTATATAATAGAAATATGGGAAAGAGTCTGTTTCTTGAAACATAAATCCATTTCCTTTTCTGGGAAGCAAAAGGAATCAAACTTGTGAATTTTGGTGTGAGTTTAACAGAATTCATGATTAATGCTGCTAATACTTCCCCTGTGTTGCCATGGGAACTCCCTGTAGCTGTCTCGCTGCTGTTAAAGTACAAGTCTGCTCTTCAGGGTGCTTCTGGGACCAAATAACAGTGGACCTGTGCTCAGACCCCCATGCTAGCAGTGGTATGAACTAATTGCTGAAAATAGGTTTGGTGTATGCAATACTGCAAATGTATGAAAGAAAAAACCAAAACCAAACCTTGCTAAACTCTGTTTTTAAATAACTGCCCACCCCAAAGAAAGCAAGCAATTTTGTCTTTATTTCCTCAGAGGCCAGCATAGAGCAGGAAAATAAAATTTTCAACCAGCTTTTTGTATGATGCACCAAAGCTTTAGGGTCTAATGTTTGTACCATGCTGTACCAGTGCATTTAGGATCTTGGGTTAGCCTTTTTTACAAACTACAGAAGAGATTCTATAAATCTCCTAAACCTGAGTTTGATTCTTTTAGTTGGCACAGGAGGTAATACATCACTGTGCTGAAAAAAATAAAAACCTTGGCCTTTCTTCAACTGATCTAGGTCACAATTGCAGGCAGCAATTTATCCTGCTGGATAAAAGAAAATGTAAACTGAAGTGAATGCGTTTTCTTGTTTCTGCCTGTTGAGTTCCATCTGTAACCCTTCTTGAGCTAGCATCCTAATGTAAAATCATAATTTTCTTTAGTACCAACACTTTACAGAAAGTAGCAACAAGATATTAAATGTCAACTGAATTACTCCTTTCAAATCTGTGTAGATTGGCTGTTCAGGCATTTTGTTATTTCTTGCAGAATGGAAACTGGAGAACTTGAAGAGGATTGATGTCAATCAGGTATCAAACATATCTAATTTAATAGTTCATAAATTTTCACTTTAAATTATGAGTTTTCTGTGATTTAAAGTAATTTACTTAATTTGAATGAATGATCACACCAATGTACCATTTCCCTAGAAACAGCAACTGCAATAACATAATGAGGATAAGTTTAAATTGCTTGTTGACACGTGACAGCTGCCCACAACTTCTCCTGAAGATGCATTTTTGCCCCACTTATTTAAGTGATCCCACATGGCTGCAGGAAGAGTGCAGTACAATATACCAGGTCCCCCAAGCTGCTGTCATTGAATCAAAACCATTTCTTGCTATAGTGGTAAGCTTTGGGGTTCTTTCATCTGTGATTATGGCCCAACTATTTTGCAATTTAGACAATAAGTACTGTAAAGGAAGAAAAGAAGGTGACCAACTTATCCTTTGATCCTAAATCCAGTCAAGCTTTTTTAAACCATGGTGCTTCTTACTTCCTATTGTCCTACAAAACCCAATATATGAGTAACAGACTCCAGACCTACTCAAACAAGAGAAATAATCTCATGCTAGAAGGTTCAAATTGGGAATGTTCTGGATCAACTGCTTTTAGCAGTACATTATGAAATTACATTATGAGAACATGAGTGGTCCAAACAAAAAGCCCTGGTACAAAAGTAGAGAATAGTTTTCCTCTCAGGGTTGGTAGAAGTTATGGCAGTGTTGTTTTGAGACTGTATAGAAGAGTCTTGAGTATTGCTTTGTCCTGGATAATGGAGTTCCCAAAGACAGAGCTTTTGTCCTGTAGTACATGTGTGACTAAGGGTAAAAATAGCAAATGAGACTTGTAATTACCATTACACTCCAAGTGTATTGTTCTCTACAAATAATGGTTTGGAGTCTGCCCGGTAGATCTGAGGCTGGCACAGTGCCTGTGGTTTCAGTGTAGTTTCTTCAGATTTATGCTGGAGAAACAAAGAATTTTGGTGCATAATTTTATATTAAAGCAGAATATAAAACTGGTAAGAGGTAGTGTTTCTTATCACAAGTAGAAGGTAATGGTAACTTACTTTATGAGATGCCTTGGTGTAGATTGAAGGGCCTTTCTGAGGGCTGACTGGACATAAAAAATGTGCAGAAACTCCCTCTGAAGGGGAGAAGGTGCGTAATCAGCACTGTGGAAGCATGGGATAAGGAATGTTGTGAAGAGCAGTATATCCCGTATACTACTTAAAACTGTAAATATGAAATTAGTTCTTTTGGTCATATAAATAGTCATAAAAAGTGGTATGCCTCTCTGAGTGCAGTAAAGGAGGTGCTGAATTCCTGCAAATAAATACCGGAGTGGTTAGATTTGCTTTTTAAACTAAATGTGTTTTTGAATCTTGATCAGCAGTGGAGCTTCACATTTTGAATCTAATCATGCCATGACTACTGGAAACTAAAAAACAAAAAAACTATAAAGGAGATTTGTATGCTATAACTTGGCAGTATTACATAATTACCTTTTGCAAATGCAGATATGTTAAAATTAAGCTGAATTTATTAGCTCTAGAGCTGAAACTATGTTAAAATGGGAATGCTTCTGTTTGCACAGGCTGATATAGCACCGCTGATGGCTTCCCTTATTGGTGTGCCTTTCCCCCTGAACTCTGTGGTAAGAAGTACAAATGTTTTTCTATGTTATAAAAATCTGTTTGCCATAGGGGAAGAGGTGTTTGGGACAAGACTTGAGGTGTGTGAGGGAAAAGATTAGAGATTTGTAAAAGTCCTATAGGGTGTGGAGACTGCTTGTAGGTTTAATTTTATGTGTGTGTCTTTAGTTTAGAGCACAAACTTCAGTCTTTTTATTTGTTGTATGGGGCTTTCAATTGGAAAGGCAGCTGGTCCTATTGTAATCTGCAACTTTATACTCTTGAGCTATATAAGTTTTTTGTTACTTTGTTTTTAGGGATGGTAAAAATGCAATATGGTTTGAATAACATGATTTTGATCGTGAAAGCTAAGCCTGTAAACAAGCCAGTTCTTGCAATTTAATGTTCAATTATTTCTTGATTAAACTAGTGTACTTTCTTCAGATGTTATCTTGTGCCTCTAATTTAGTGAACAGTGAGATGGCTTTTGCTTTTAATTTCTCTCATGTATTGTTACATAGTTCAAAAGTTGCCTCATAAATATCTAATTGACAATTAGCATTTTATTAGTGTGCCTTCACGCTGCTGGTTCCACATATAAAACACCTATTTACAGCATATTTTGCAAAATATTTCTTCTGGAGACTCTGCCCCAGTGTCTGTCACCTTGTCCTGCCCTCAGTGCTGGTTATGAGAGGAAAGCTGCCCAACACAAGGTGGCATGGGAACTGCTCCCTTTCCTATCACAAGTACTGGATTGAGTCAGGCCCAGGCAAGGATTTGGGTGGCAGACTTTTAGGGATTTCAAAAATGGCTTCTGATTATTTTCTAGTATATAGTTTAATAACAACTTTTGTTATTTATGTTTTTTGCATTCCTGTAGAAGCTGAGATGTTACAAACAATCCCTATAGTGTTGCAAAGCTGTGTGAGAAGAGTATTTTCAAAGGAGTTACATGAGTTATTTCAGCAGTAATTTGAAGCATTCTTACTGGTCATTTGGCCAGCAATTCAGTTAAGAGAAATTACTGTTATTTCATTTAATGTTTTTTACTTATTATGTGTATTTTTCTTCCTCAGGGAACTCTGCCTCTGGAGTATCTGAACAGTAGTGCTCATTTCAAAGCAGAGAGCATGTTTACCAATGCTGTTCAGATTCTTGAGCAATTTAAGGTACTAAACATATGGTAAAAAACCCCAGTTTACTTGAATAATAATTGTTGCTATGTGTAAAATAATTATATGACATATCCTACACATAATGTGCTAAATTGAAAGAATTAAAATTGAATGCACATTCATTTGATTGAATAGGTGTGAGACTTACCTGAAGAAGCTTGAAAGATTTAATAAACAAGTTTGGTTGGTTTTTTTTGAGGAGAATGAATAACTTTTTTCTTGATTCTTAACAAAAATGCTGATGTTTATTGGTGTTAATGTAAACCTACTTGCAGTATGTAAGTAGAATCTGAATGTTGGTACTGGTGTAGGGAAATAATACCTTTGCAATGGGGGCTGGGAGACAAGGCTTTAAATCAGGGTCAGTATACAAACAGATCACAAAGGTAATAGGCTCCTGTGCATTAAAGAAATTAAATTAGTGGCCTAATTAACTTTTAGCTAATGCTGTTATATCTGTTGTTTTGCTCTGCAAGTGTTCATCTCTGGCTTCTCTGTCTTGATTAATTTAATATTGGAAATTACATTATGAGAACATGAGTGGTCCAAACAAAAAAGGTTCTGTTTCACTAGGCAATGGAGTAAGAAACTGTCCAAAACCCCATAATCCCAGTTTTGGTGAGGCATAGAAATGCTCTTCTATCTTCCACAGATGGAAGCTGAGACATGAAAGAACTGTTATCCTGTCTGGAAATCCATGTCACGGTAGTGAAACAATGAACTAGCATGAGATGACCTGAAGAGATCAGCACCTTCAGCATCTTCTGTCCCTTTGTGAATGCCAGGTTCACAAAGGTGTGGATACCAGGGTGGCAGTGTCAGCAGCAGAATCACATTTAAAAATATGGTGGAAAGCTGGCATGTAACAGGGAAAGTGACTGGTGGGGTTGGATGTAAAGTTTGAAGCATGCTGATATATCCTCTACAGTTGGAAGACCTCTGCTTTAAGAATTAAGGATGTGGCTCAGATCTTTTTCACTTAAATTGGTATCTTGGAGATTATTTAAAAAAAGAAATAGTTCTGCTTCTCCTTTCCTTTGAGCTTACTTTTATTCTGTTGTTCTGTAGTGCTAGATTATCTTTGTTGTTGTTGTTGGCTTGTTCCTAGCATTGTATTGGAATGCTCCTGTCTGAATTTCCTTTGTGTTTCTCTGCTGAAGCAGAAATAGTGCACTGGCTTAGACATACCAAGTGGATTTTAATTTTTCCTGTGATGGATTGACCTGACCACAGTTTGTGCTCCCCGGAGATGACGTTGCCTTGGATGGATAGGATGAAATGTGTGGGTTGCTACCTCCAGCCGTCAGGTTTTACAAGTAGTGTGCTTAGGAGGTTCCTGCCTGCACATTAAGCCAACGGTCAGACTTGAGTCAGGCAGCTGCAGGAAGCCTTGAAGATGTTTTGGAGGACCTTGGACAAAGTGGCTCTGATGGCATCAAACCTTCTATTTTTGTCCATGTGCAGGTTGATTTAACAGCATTGCTTTGGCAGTGTTTGCTGCAGTGTACTGGTTCCTGTCTGGCATAAATGGTGCTGGTCTCATTGAGGGAGGTTGTCACTGAAGCCTGGTAGTACTTCTAGCCATATCTTCCTCTTATCCTGCAAACTGTAGAAGTCCTTCTGAGAAAATCAGTGGCTGGAGCATGGTTTATTTTATTTACTTTAGAGCGGGTCTGAGTTTCCAGGAACTCAGAGGAGTTGCACATACTGGAGTATAACACCCAGTTTTATGGATAGTACATTGACACTGTGATTTCATTCCTTTTCCAAAGTCCTAGAAATCCTCTATGATTTTTTTGTAGTTTAATTCCTGATACAATTTTTAGTCTTGTTGCAACTTGCATGTAATGATTTAATGCTCTTTTATGCAGGTTAAGATGAGTCAGAAAAAGGAAACTACATTGTCATTTCTGTTCACACCATTCAAGTAAGTGTCTGTAAAAACTATGTGTATTTTACCCGATTGTCTTATCACTTACTTTGGTATTTCAGTGAGCTGCAACAACACATTCAGTCTCTTAAGTCTTTTATTAGATTATAGTGTTTATCTGACTGTGAAACTTTGCACTAGAACTCTATGCAATTAACTGCTACTTCTCACCAGAACTTTAAAATAGATTTATTTTTAAAAGTCTATTCCTTACATTTAATTTTCCGTTAAGTGTTATTTGACAGTATAGCGATATAGATTGCACAGTAATTTTCACTGATTTTTTTTTGCTATGGTTTTTTCAGCATTCTTTGGGAGACACAAGTCCCTATAGGGTCAGGAAATGCATTCTGTTGTAGTTTGTATATGTGTAAAAGTTGAACTAAGGATTGTTTCTTCTGTGATTTAAGTTCTAATGAAGAATAAATGAAATACATTGCATCCAGAAAAGAACTTAACAATGTTTAGAATTTGTGTTGCCTAGTCTTAGTGTTTCCAGTGTTGTGAAGGAGTCTTTGCAGTGATTTGTGTGTCTGGGAACTCTGTTCTAGTGTATGGAACAATTACTGCCCCCTTCACCTTTCTGTCTTATCTAATTAAAGCTGCTTTTTCCTTTTCCTTTCTTCTGTAAAGGTTTTTAAAAGCTTTGCCACGGGTGCGCGTGATAGCGTTCAGTTCTGCTCTCAGTTTGTGGAGTGCTCCAAAAATGCCTTGTCACCAGGAGCAGCTGTTTTCCTTTGGGAAGTAGAACTGATGTTAATTAAGATCTTTAAATCATAGCAGCAGTAAAAAGTACTTGAGTTGCTTCCTGAGAAGTATGTTTATTGTTAAAGATGATTGCTGTCTGTCTGAACAGACATTTTCTGTGTTATTTTATACCTCTAGCTCCTTCAAAGGGAAAGGTTCAGTACAGTCTGTGAGACACAAGTCAAGTTAATCTTGGGCACATAATGAATCTTTTAGATGAATCATTTAGAACAAATTCTGAATAAGAATGACAGTTGCATTATCAAAGAATTTACTGATCTGTATGAAATAAAATGCCCATATGGAAAGGATGGCCAGTCCTCTTTGATAAATGACTGTTAGTTTGATTTCACAGCTCTTTAAATTTTACCTTTCTTTGAGAAATAAGACTGATTCTATAAAATAGGATGTGCTTTTCTTAATGATATATATATCTTTAAAGAAACTAAGTATTACAGATTGCTTTATGGATTGGTGCCTTTCCTGTTTTATGATATGTTGGATTGTTTTAAGTGGAAATGCCAGAGACATTTGTCACTTTGAAAGCGCAACTAAAAACTGGTATAAACATATTGTTACTTTGGTATGGTCCACTGCAAAAAAAGAGTTTATTTTCTTTAGATACTCTTCAATTTTTTCTGAATCAGAATTTGGATTAATAGTTCTTCCAGGAAAGGTTTTTATTTGAGATGAAAATAATTCCTTGTGTGTGTAAATCTCATGGATGGAGTGATGCACTTTGCTCATCAGAAAGAAGTACTAACACATTCATTGATATAAAACAGCTATTTCACAATGTAGTAAATGCGACAGTGGTTAACAAGATTCAGTGGCAAGGTACACTTGATTATGTACTGTGAAGTGGATGGGTCAGAAACAGCTGTCACAGAGACCCTCCTGTTGAGTTGTGAGATTCAGAAAAGACCCCCTTACAGTCTGACCTCCTTCTCAGAGGGAGTTTAGGTGCAGCTGGGTCCAGACTTAGTCCCAGACTTGGTCAATGGTTTGTGCCTGAAGGATTATACAGGCACAAACCTTTGTGTTAGTTAGCTAAGATTCTAAGTTTGGCATGCTATTAATTACTTGCCAAGGGTCTTTTGTGGCAAGGAATCTGTCAGCCTCGAGAAGCAGCCAGTGGGGGTGAGGGAGGTAGGGAATCCACTGCCACAGTGAATTACTTTATAGGAGATTCCTGTGCTCACATGTTGTGGGGGTGAAGACTTTCTTTTTTGCTTCAAGATGCTGCTGTTAATTCATTCTAGGAAAGCAGAAAAAGACTCATACCATGGATGGTCACACATTTATGTAAATACTCACCCACAGTGTGCTGGGATGGGGGTAGTTTGGCCAGATTCTGATTAGTCTTCACAGCTCTACTTGACTTTCAAAACTTGGCTCATGTCTGGGAAGCTACCAAAGGGTCTTGTCCAACCTGTTACTAATAGTTAGGATGAAGTGGTTGAACACAAACTTACTTTTAAGCAGATGAGTAACTTCCTAGTTCTCCAACTTGCAGGAACCGAAGGAAGACCTGAGGTAGTTTTAGGCATGACCTGTCTATAGATCCATCTCCTCCTTCACATGCAGATGACTGAATGTGTGTGCAGTGAACATAAGCCTAAACTTCAGCTGCAGGTGCATGATCTGATGCATTAGTATAAGGCAAACCACATCTGTTCTTCAAACAAATTATGCTTGAGTATGAATGAGATAGAGAGAGCATGTATGCCCTCCTGCTGTCTTTGATGTGATGCTTTTTTGGTGGTAGATAAAATGGTGTAGAAGGGTATATTTACTTTTTCAGGAGAAGTAAAAAATGCAATGGTGGGGATACCTACCTCCTGTCTGGAGCAAGAGAAGTCTTGGTATGCTGTGTTGTATTTCAGAGTAATTGGTAATTGTGTGGAGGTTGTGTTTCTGCATAGCTGTATGCTACTGGGACTTGTCAGCCCAGGTTTAATGTCAGGTTTGACCCCTGATCTGTATTAACCTATGGTTGGCCTTACCTGCTGCTGCAGCTGAGCACAGTTCTGTGCTGTGTTTCTGCACTACTGTCCTTTCATTCAGACACGAATAACTTCTTCCACCTCTGTTCACTTTCAGTTGTACAAAGGAGTTATACCCTTTTTTAATCCTTCTGGTGCCTGAAATATGTAACTTGAAGCTCAGAAATTGTGTGCTCCAGCACATAATGCTTTTTTCCTTCATTGTTTAATGGAAGCTAGTGAAGTGTAATTCATGTCTGAAGTGCTTCGGGTTCATGAAGTTATGCACAAAGTCATGTAATTATGACCTGAAAATGAACAAAGATATCTCTTAAGAACTGAATTTCTTAAATTACTTAAATTAAAGATGTAGTTGAATAAAGTCTGTGTAATAGAAATGTAAATATGAGCTCCAGAAGAAATCTGAGTCTAGAGGTTAAGATTGAGACATTCTGGTTTTAGAGATGTTGATGCAATTACTAACAATTATGTAATTTTCAGGGTTGGGGGGAGAGGAGAGGATATATTCACAAACAATGTGTTCTGTAGAAATTGCAAATTAACAGAAGCCTGAACTTAATTTTTCAGTCAGAAATAGTATTAAAAGGTTTGTGTTAATATTCTGAGGGGAAAATCCTTTTTTCTAGTTTGATTTTCAGGTGTTCTTTTACTGAGTGAGTAGAAAACTGTTCATGACCTCCAGCTGCAATGACTCAAAAACTAATGTTTGAGTTGTATGTTGAATATATTGCACCAAAAGCATTAAGCTAGTTTACATATATATATATATATATATGGATAAAATAAGCCTATTTTTAAAGTGTTGGCAACAGAGGAAGGATATTGGTATAAAGCTTCTGATTTCCACAGGAAATCTCATCCCTAGCAGAAGTGTGGCTGGCACAGTGGACAGGAAATGAAGGAGGCCAGTAGATATGTGCCCTTTCCTACTTGGATCTAAATTGCATCTCTCTCTGAAATCCATCTGTCAGGTGTATAATGATGAGAAGGAGGATGGAGCTGATCATTGTGTTATGTGATAGAAACTTCAGTAGTGTCTACTTGACCAGTCTTGGGGCAGGTTAGAGTTTGGATAGCTCTATCTTTTAATAAGGATGTGTCTGGCTGCTTGTAATGCCATTTTTGCTTTATCAAAGTGCCTTCATCAAGGAACAAACCTGGGTAAAAGTGTATCTTGAGGGTACCTATGAAACTGTTGAAAATACATTTCAGAAACTCAGCTCCAAGTGTCTGATTCTGCAAGGCAAGGTGCACAGCCTGCTCCCAGGGGAACGAATGTGCAAGAGCAGAACAGTATCCGTTGCTGATCTTGAAAACTTATCTGCAGTTCCAGTTGGATATATGAAAAAATTTACTATCTGAAGTTTGTTTTCTTCTCACTTCCTTTCTCTCCCTACCTTTCCTTCTGAACTGCAAAATACATATTTTCAAAACCCATTTGCTTAGCAAAATCAGAGGCTTTTCTTGGAATTCTGAGAAGAAAAGCACAGTGCTTTGACCTTTATGTGTAGGAAAAGCAGGTGCCAAGATACCAGATGCTTTGAAGGAAGTGAGAGGACAAATCTGAAGACTGCTGACAGAGGAAAGCTGATGTCCAGGATAGTGAACTATCTTAGCTTTCTGACCATTTGATGTACCTTAGGGCAACTGCCAAGCTGGCACAGCTCAAAGACCAGTGTGCCAAGGGGCCAGATGCTACTGTTGCAAAATCATTCCCAAAGTTGGCATCTCTGGGCTGTGGAAGTAATCCTCCAAGAAGTTTTAGAAGGACAGTATGGTGTGGTAAATGGTGCATCAGTGTGGGCCTAAAATCCACGTAACCAATTAATGCAATTTGATTGTCCCAACAGTTACAAGAGATTTAAGATATCAAATTACACAAAAGCACAGGAGTCCTTTTGCACAGTCCTGGTGTACAAAGTGCTTCCAGGGATGGCTGTGCTTCCAGCTGTTCAGGTTCTGGTGCCTCACAGTAAGATGGCAGGAACAGTAGTTTAAGAACCACTGTACAGGAAAAAATCCAAGAGATGAGCAGCTGAAGTACGATCAGTGCTTGCTTACCGCTAACTGTGCTTTTTTATTGAATGTCTTGAAGTTTATATCAATAATGGTTGGGGATTTTTTTAGCAGGAAAGAGAAATTTGTCTTTAAATAAGATACTTGAGCTATCTTCTCATATATGAAAAATCCCATACCAGCTTATGCTGCATTTTTAAAGTAACCTAATTGTCTGAATACTACATATAAATCATCCCAAATAATTATCTTTGTTACAATCAAGTTATAACTTGCATATTTTTATAGACAGTCACTGCATTTTTAATGTGCAGTGTACAGCTATTAAATAAAAATGCACTTCTCACCATATGAAAATGTAACTCTTCCTTTGCTCTACCCTCTAGTATGAATTAAGAAATAACTCCCTTAAACATTTGTATGGATTTGGTGCAAGGAAATATCAATCATGTAGAGACTGAATCTTTCCACATAATTGCACATTATGTATTTTGTCAGTGATAGAAAAGGAAATAGAGTGTAGAGTCTTTGAAGATTACAGAAACTTCAAAAAACTACCATGTTGCACAAATACCTCTCTTTTCTTCCTTTCTCTGATGACTGGAGATACAGCACTACATTGTTCCCTCTGTCTGATGGCCTTTCAAAACTTAAATAATAGATATCCCCACAAAATTGACATTTGGATCAAAGTGAAGCAAGTGATTTCTTTTCCACCATTATGCGAGGCAGGGTTCCTTAAGATGTCAGTACATCCTTTGAAACATACTATTCTTGTTTTGTTTAAATAAATTACATTTATTGAAATAACTGGTAATGTGTAAGATATTTGTGATATGTGTGATAATGCTTGCAAGAGCAAACATTAAGGATTGAATGCCAAGAGGAAAGGGTGAAAATATTGCAGTAGGGAAGGATAGTTTAATAGTGATTATTCTCCCTGCACATTTGTTGGAACACTTCGTGTCTTCAGAGGACCTTTTATTTAGCAGAAGCACTGATTTATCTGCAAAGAGATTTCAGCCCCTTTATCCTGTGGTCAAGAATGAAGGACATCAGCTTCTATCAATTCCAAGTGAACCCTGGAAAGGCAGCCAGCCTTTTTCTTTCTCCACTTTGTCCCCATTGTGTTATCAGGTGTGACTCTAGGCATAAGGCTGCTGCTGGGACTGCTGGTACAAGCAGGCCAGTGTGGGCACCTTGAGCCTGCTGGTGTCAGGAGGCAGACTGGCAACCCTCTCCCCTCCACCCTTGGCTTTAAGAACCTCTGTATATACATCAAAAAATAGAACTGCAGTGCTGTAGAGACAAAGTACTCCAATGAAAATAATGGCTTTGTATTATTTTTTACAAAAAGCCCTCCTGATTAAATAGTGTAGGTATTATCTCTTCAGGGAGAAATCAATGCTTGTTCTTTGGCAAAAATGTCAGCTTCTCTCTCACTGAATGGGCCATGTCTGAAGCACTCTGCTGCTCAGGGAGGATGCAGTCCTCTTAGAAGGCAGACATCCTGCTGGTCTTGAGTTTCAGAAGTGCACTCGAGAGCTTTTAGTTTGTACGTGAAAAGCTAACTGGCAGCAGCTTCTGCACAGGAGGACTGGATGTAATTGGATTTACTATCAAGTAGGAAGTAGGTAAGGTCTTTAGAAGAAGCTAAAAGGCTGGTATATAAGATAAAATATCACAAGATTATTGTGTATTTCTCTATTTCCTTGTGTTATAAATCCTTTTGGCCTTTTCTTGGAACTTGTGAGGCTTCGTGCAATGACGGTGAAGGAGGATGTACAGCAGGTGGTAGGAGGGGATGGACAGAGAATGCTCTGCTCCGGGACATGGAGTAAGGGGCAGAGTACAGGGCTCTTTCTGGATCTCAGTAAGAAAAGCCCAATAATAAATAGCTTAATAAAATAGCTGTTTTAATAATATAAAATAAATGGAAGAATACAGATAGCAAGTAAACCATATGTCCCTTCAGATGCTGGGTACCCTGTGTTCGAGGAGCATAGGATCAGTTTTCTGATGTTGTGACGCAGATGCTGGCTGTGGAGGAGTTCCCTTGTTTTGGTCATTCAGGCTGCTGTATGATTTTCTGTCAAGAAATCAACTCTGGTGATAATTTCTACTGTCAGACAGTATGAAGGTTCACATGAGAACTTCTTGGATCTCTCACATACATGAGGACAGGCAGGCACTGTGATCCGGAGTGGGAACTGCCTGCAGGCTCCTCTGTTCCTACCAGCTCACTGGGTTTGTCCCGTGGCCAAGGTGTTTGGGCATCACAGGCCTGGGCCTACTGAGGGGAACTGCTGTGTGGATCATTGACTCCTTGATGGACAATGGTCTCCTGGTCAGGATCAGTACAGGTGGTCTCCCAGATGTGTTTTGGTGGCCACGAGGCCCTGCTAGTAGGTATTTTCCTGGTACAACACAAACTGCCTGCTCTGGATGGAGCTGGTTGAAAAATGGCCACTCTAGGGTTTAAGATTGGCATGTAGGATTGTGGAGCAGAAGAGGAGTTGTGCACAGCACTGCAGATACCTAGATCCAGCTCATTGTCATAAATCATACATAAGTCATTGACATAAATCATCATGTATCTTGCAGAGGTGAAGGCTCACTTGCAGCATTGGCAGGGTATTGTTATTTAGAGTCGGCACATATCCCTCCCCTGTAGTGAAATAGAATAGACTTTAAAAATGGTGCCTTTCTTTTCCTTCAAGGATCTTCCACTTTCCCTGAAAAGCAGTTTCCCTTTCCAAGGCTGCAGCACCGTGTCCTGCTATGGCTTTCTGGACAAACCCCCTGCTTCTGGAAGATCCCTGCATCCAGCTTCTCGCTTCTGCTTTAAGGGGGCCAGAGGGACAATTTCGGATTGTGGCCTCCTCCCTTCTGGCCTCTGGTTCTTTGAAGCCCTTGCCATAGCAGTTTACATGCAAAATATGCTGCGTGCAGCCCAGTTACCTTAATTGCTTCTCTGTTCAGTGAATTGGCAGCTGGCAGTTTAGTTGTCAGCTCCTTTTTCTCTCATCTTTGTTATCTAAAGGATTTACATAAATATCCTAAGGCACTTTGCTGTTGAATATGCTACATCAGGGATTTTGATTTGTGAATATTAAAGGCTATTTTAATTCCTGAGACTTGACAGTCCAGGGTTAGAGCATTAGCAGTCAGACCACTTCCTGTGGGTTCTGTGATGTCCCGCTGTCCTCCTCCTCATGTTTGTGAATTTGGTGAATACAAAAGCATAGATGTACTGGTGGGCTTTTGCCACGTATCAGTAAATATACTTTTTGCTACCTTTGGCCTGTGGAAGTGTGTGTCCTCCTTTCATTTCATTATGCTTTAAAGAACAAAAACCTCTGAACTTAAAGAAAGGAGCCTCTTATTGACTTTCTTAACTGTTTTCTTTCTTTTGGTGTTGCCAGCAGTGCTTTTTAATGCTTCTTGAAAGAAAAAGGAAAAATGAGTTGCACAGATAACTGACTACAACCCTACAACTAGACTACCTGACTAAAAATTTAACACAGTAGTCAGAAAATCCAGAAATACAAAAACGCACTTGAAATTCAGACCCTCCAAAATTGAAACTCCTGGCAGAGGAAGAGCAGGAGCAAAGAGATTAGATTAAGTTGGGAGAGGGAATATTGTGGGTTCTGGGCTTTATGAAGCTGTAATAAACCCTTTAGTGTAGGCTTATGTAGAGCACATTTTCTTTTAAAAAGCATAACTTTATCATACTAAAACTGTGGCTGTAATTTTTTAAATCGGTAATCAACATGCATCTTCCAATTATGAAAATCAAGGTTTTAGGACTTGCCTCTTTAGCAGCTTACCTGAAAATATTTTAGTAAACAAGTAAAATTAAGGCCATCTAAACAGATTAAGGATCACTGAGTTACCTACCAAATTGTTTAATCTTTGAAGCCTTACTCTTTGATCAAAACTAAAATGTATGCAAAGGATTGTCTCTGTATCTCACAGTATGTGCTTTCAGTCAGTCTTTGGCAGATACTGTAAAATAGTTTTTTCTTCTGAAAAGGCACATCTAAAGAACTGGAATTGAACACATTTTGAATATATGAAAAAATTGGCTTCTGGCCGTTAAAATTCATGTAAAGAAGTAATTTGGTGAGGTCCACAGAACTGTAACAGCTTTCTTTTTCCTGATCATTGCCCCAGGTAACATCATGTACTCTGTATTGCACAGCAAGTTCAACAGAAAGTAAATATCGTGGTTTCAGACTTTGATTTTTGAAATATTTATTTGGTCAATTTTCCCACATTTTGTTGAATGAACTCAAGACTTTGCATCCCTTGCCATTCATTGTCTTTCTGATGATTCTCTGCTATTGATGAAGTGTGAAGGTTTGCTCATATGCATTTCATTCTGCTCCTACAAGACTGTGCACAGTACTTTGGAAAGAAACAGAAGAATGACAAAGTTGGGTTCGTTTGTGATTGCACTGTCATCAATATTAAGTCTCTGCACTCATGGATTGCTAACTGGAGCGAATTTGATGTAGAACAGAGTAAGTGTACAATCATGTTTCTGCTACATTAATAGTGTTGAATGCAAGATCTGTGTCTCTACTCTCCCATTACCCACCTGATGCTTTCTCAGGTGCCATCTCTGTTGTGCACTGGGAATGTTTGAAGGCAGCTCTCATGGGAGACTGCATTTTTGAAGCCCGTTGCTGCACTGGCTCAGTTGCTTTTGAATAGCAGCCCTGCAAAAACATCAGGCCAGTCTTACATCCACACTTTCAAGATGACATTTTGCCAGCAGTGGATCAAGTTATTGCTTTGTGGATCAAAGCAGTAATAGTGGGTCCTGTAAGTACTATTTCAGCTGCTTGCTGAACTGCTGGAGTGGAAGCCATCTCTTCTCTGTAGTATGGCACTCTCACAGAGGGATGTGTGGCATCAGAGTTTGAACATACTCAGCTGATTCTGTTGCTGGCAGTTTTCTCCCGTGGGAAGAGAGCAAAGAGGCACTGGCACCTACCCCCAGCAGTGTCTGGATGGCAGAGGCCTTGGATGCTCTGCAGGGTGGATGGTGTCCATAGAGATGGGCAACTTGATCCTGGGCAATTTATTTCAGGTTTTAAGTTACTAAGGTACCAGGGATCTTTCTGGAGAAGAGGACAAGAACCTGTAATTACTCAGCATTTTGGCAGAAGAAATTGCTGGAGTTGTTTGGACAGTGTCAGTCTGCTTGCTCTTTTACTGCTAACGGTTCTGGAGTAAGGAATTTCATAGCGGAGCAAGTCAGAAGCTCTGCTTTATATGGTGTTCAGAAGAAGGTCACCTATACAAAATCCTATCAGGCTTTATTGAAATGCTTGCTCTCTATCAGGGGGTTGTCACAAGGGTCAAGGGATGTGTGTCCATCTCCTTTAGCTTTTTAGTTTTGCATCAACAGGAAGAGCTGGTGCTTTCCTCCCCATCTCCCAGACAGCCAATATAAAAAGGTAGAAGGCTGCTGAACAGCTACTTTTGATTTGCTGCTGTATAAGGGTCATAGAAATGTGATCACTGTCTTTTGCAAATCTTGTCACTCTCAGAGAGTTGTAGGATGCACAGTATTTTCTTCTTTTCTGATGGGGAGAGTGAAAAGGCAGTGGTAGAAGGTTGTAGATGTGCATGAGCTGACATACTCAGGTACATGGGGTTTGTGTGTATAGTGAAGCAGCTGAAATAAATTTGTTTTCATCTGACAATGGGCTAGGTGAAGATCTCAGTCTTTCTCATTGTACATTTCATCTACAGGTCTGTTATGCTTCCTTGACTTTCATTATTAAATCTACATCATTTTAAGTGTTCAACTATCACAGACACAAAGGGGTTACTTTTTATAGTAGAATTCTGGAAAATTTACTGTGCAATAAAATTACCATAAATCTTTACCCAAATAACCAGACATAATAAAATTAACGAACTAGCAGTGGTGGATACAGATGTGTTTGCAGGGCATCTCCTTCTGTTGAGATTTTTTATTTCATGGTTTGACTATAGCATGCTACCTATGCCGTTGGGGATGGTAATTGCTGTAGTGTGATGATAAACAAGACTCATTGGGCAAAGAGAGATCCCTTTGACATTGCTATGGTGAATGTACTTCATCACAGTCTTGTTGTGAATTGCTGTCAAATAGTTTAGCTTATATGAAGCATGAATGATGTGCTGGAAAGATTAATTTTGTCAGGTATACCTATGACAAGGGTAACTAACATCTCAGAAGGGAGAGTTTACAAGCACTTGCATGATTAGCCCAATCATCTTGTTTCATAATTAATTATGTTTATTCATGGATGAAGCTGTGATTTCTGTCTGGAACCAGGAAGTTAATCTCTGATAGCCATAATGAAAAATAAAGTTAGTCTTCTAGAACCACCATCATTTTCTGTGAAGAATGTAATCTTAAGTCTTTAGAATCCTGATGGTATTGTGAATGCGTGTGTGCTTGTAATCTACGTGACCATGGAGTTCTTGTTTTTTCCTTTTGAGTTAAACCTCTAAGTATTACACTTTTCAGGGCATGTGTTTTGCAATACTTTTAAGGAAAGGAGGACAGTGTTGAGTCTGCTGACTGAATTCTCTTTGTGTGTCTCTTAATAGGACAGGTATTTTTGTGTTATGGAAAGAGACATTGGATTTTACTACTCAAGACTATTCATCTTGAATTTGTTAGAATTGGATTTTGATGATGGATAGCTGGGAAGAGCATATACACATACACCGTAGCTTTCCTTCTAGAGTTCAGAATCTTTCTAATAATGACCAGTAAATTAATTTCATTGCTATTAACATGAATTGCATGGATGTGTGTATTAAGTGACCTTGAGAATACATTTACATTTACTAGTGTCTCTGGGATTCTGTATAGTAAAACACAGAGAAATAACTCTGATCAGTTTGTTATTTCCTAACCCCGTCTTCTACTGGAGACCTTTAAAATAGTTTAAGTTAAAATCAAGTGGTTCTAGGAACAGTTCAAGCTTTAACTTCTCAGATTTAAATTTTTCTTGTGGTTTTGTGGATTTGTTTTTGGTAAGTCTTGCAGATTTTATAGGACCACCATTTCTGAAGTCCATGGGGTTTTTTATAGGCAACTTTCCACATCTGTTCGTGGCTCATCTTTGTCTCTATGCTTTCGGCTACATAAAGATTTCTTTCAAATCTTTCATCTACTTTGTCAGCTTCAGGAAGTGAATCTGTATCCTCAATGGATGATAAACTGCTTATGGTGAACTACGCCCATTCTTTAATTGAGGGATTATCAATGTATTTGGTAACCTTTTTAGACTGGTATAAAATACAAAAATTCTTTAATCACTTCTTTGCTTTTGTGTTTAATACAGAGGTAAAAAATATCTCAAGATAATGATCACTCCTTGCATTTTCATAGTTATATATGAATAGGCCTTAGTTTCTGGTGAAATTAATAAATTTTACAAAAACAATTGTTAGACAATTGTAAATTCAGCCTCTTGAAAATTATATATGGAAGTAAGGTAAAATGTGTGTTATGATGTTAGCTTTTGAAAATTAAAATTGCACCTGCCAATGGTAACCCCATTTGACAAAGTAATTGCTTTCAGTGTTTGACTTACTCAAAATTTTACTGTTTGAAAACCCTGTTTATTCTGTTACACCATCCATGTACAGAGATCCTAGGTGCTGTCCTCTACGAAGGAATAGGTGAAAACTATTGTTCATTAATAATATAATGATTCAGTGAGAATAAAAAGATAATAAGTGGGTTATAGCTAAATGACTAAAGATACGAAGTAAAATATAATTTTGGCTTGGAAGAAATTTGCATTGAATATGACAAGGATAGAATTCACGGAAAACAGTATGTGTAAAACAATAAAAATGAGACAGGGAACATCAGAACATCTTGAATGTGTTTAAGTCCTAAATAAAGCTTCTGAATATTTATTCCAGATTTTTTTTTTTAATCCTTAACTAAAAGCTAAGATTTTTTTTTTTCCTCCTCCTAATAATCTCCACACATGGTGAAACTCCCACCCTGAGTGGGTGTTTTACTCCCTTTCCTCTACCAAACAACTTAGCAAAAATTGAAGGCCACAAATTTCCTTGGGGCAGCGCTTAGCTCTGGTTTGCCTCCTTTAAGAATTGTTTCTAATTGTAGCCCTGAGCCTGTGGAAATGTAAGGTTGGCTTCCATAGGGACATGTCATGAAGGTGCAGAAAACAACCAACATTCACTTTGCTGTTTTTCAAGTCTGGTTTTTAAAATCCTTTGTTTTCCCCTCAAAGTTAAGGTGATCAAACTCTTACCATGACCTTGTGATCATCTTTTTTTCCATTTTTACTTTTCCATGAGACCTCTTTCTTCCTACTTGTTTATAGATATCATCCTTCAATTCTTTTCTAGATTGAAAAGAGACAAACATTTTCTTAATACAATTACTTACTCTTCTCAAAAGTAAGATCGATTGCTTCCAATTATTCAGTGTTTTGGAAGATTCTTGCACGATACTGCTGTGTTCTGAACTTAATGTAATAGCATCAAAATATACCAGGATGTTACTACTAATAAAAATTCAGGTTGTTCAGGCACAGAATACTTGTAATACATTTCATGGCTCAAAGGATGGTATGTATGTACTGCTGATGTATCAACTGCTGTATCAGCCTATTGACTGGGTTGTAGGCAAAAGTGATTCATAGCTGTTTGGGAGCTGCAGGAAAGAGCATTTCCATGAAGCAGCTGCATAAAATCAAGACCTGCCCCCGTGGCTCAGCCGAGTGACCACCCAGGCAACTGCTGCTGATTTAAATGGTGGGAGTGACCTGATTTGGCACTGCCTGGAACATGAGGTTGGTGATCGTGTATGAGGCATGTAAAGGAGCAGCTGTGAGGGAGAGAGGCATGCAGCTGGGCCATCTTGTGCCATGGATGCTGAGAGCTGGTGCTGTGCCACTGCCAGGTTGTGGAAGGTGTGCAGGAAAACTGCTGCATGCATTCACTGGCTGCAGAAAGCTGTGACCTGTGGTGGTTTGCCTGTGGTGCCTAAAGCACCAGTGACTGTGTTGTGGCTTATAACTTATGCAGGGTAAGCCTGGGATTCTCAGGCCTGCTGCTGTCCCTCGACGTGGAAAGAAAATGGTACAGGAGAAGACTGCTCCTTCTCCCTTCATTTGGTGGAGTTTGGTTGACTGGCTTGTTTGCCCTTGTTACTACATTCTGTAAGGGAAGAATGGTAGCATTTGTTTAGGTTGATGATCAAATTCATTAAAATCAAAGAGATTTTTATCACTGACCTCAGTGTAGCCAGGTAACTGTGTTATCCCCTGCTCTGGGGACTCAGCTAATAGCTCCTTGTGTAACAGGAGACAAGGTCATACTTTCCAAAGAGAAGATTGTTAGGCATCATCTACTGTTAGCATGGAACCTAAGCAAATCACCCAATGCTGTCTTATAAACTGCTTACAGCTATATTCAAATTAGTTAAATTGCCTAATTTTTGTATGTGCCATGCTTCTGGTCCAGAGCAATGGTCAATAATAATGCACAAGGGAGATAATTTTCAGCAGTATTAGATGGGATCAGCTACATAAAAGAAATGTCTGTTAATGCAAAGATTTTGAGATAAGTTTAAAAGCAGCTGTGTTGACATGTGTGAAGATGAATGCAGAGAAGTAGATTAGTCTCAATTACCTAATTGCTTCTAATGAAGTTCAGAATATTTTGGTTTTATTACAGAGTAATTCTTTTAATTGCAAAGTTAATTTTTTCTGCTCATGAAAAGAAGAAATGTTAATATCTCTTTATATTTTTGTACAGACCGCTTTCTGATTCTGAACAGATCAACTTGTTAAAAAAAATAAGACTATATATTCAGCAACAGAAGTACGATGAAGCGGTAAGTCTGTTTTTGCTATATGTAAATATTATGTTTTCTTTAAATTGAAATGAACTGAAAAATAAAACTTTTTTCCTTCCTTATGATGCACCTCTCATTAACTCGAAACACCGCTGTAAGTCTCCAAATTTTGCATTTTGATACCAGTTCTATTGAATCATACTGACTTGCTGTATTTTTTTCTCGTACTTCTTAAATTGTTTGTTACCATTCCATGGTATAGTGACACAGAGTGTATCTTTTTATTTTCCACAGTAGAAAAGGATAAATTGAGAGATAAACTGAGGAATGTAGCAGTTTTTAGACTGCTAGTTGCATGAAAAAAAAGTGTGGTATCTTGCTCCATCACAGATCCTGCCTTTTTTTTTTTTTTGTTCTTTTACCTGAACGAGCTGGTTTTGGTTTCACTTTCCACATTTCAGTGTGTCAGACTGGGAACCATACATAGAATCATGCTTCTCAGTTCCAGTATTATGTTCCTAAGCACTTGCTACCACTCACTGTGTGCCAAGGTACTCAATGGGTGCAGTTCACCAGTGCTTGTATTCTGATGTTCACAGAAAAAATTTGTAGAGCTAAATTATACCAAGAAATCTTTCATTTTAACAGGTTTAGTTTGGTCATTGACTTCTGTGTTAAAAAGCACATGAAAATATTGAATATGTAAGATTATATTTAGCCTGCCAGATGCATGGAAGAATTCCATTATGTGTTAGGGTTCAGTTCTTGTTTCCTAATATGATTCTTAGGGTAATAAATTACTATTTTATGCACAGGACAGCTAAATCTATTTTATACTTATGCCTTTTTACTTGCTTTGTTGTAAATTGGAAATAGTTCAGCTTAAATAAACTGATCTATTTTGCTGTGGGAGAAGGTTTTCTTTTTGGTTTCTTAATACTTTTACTTGGCTGTCACATTTACTTGTAGGAGACATTTTATACATTTCAGGAGTAGAACCTGCAATTTTGTGTTGTTGGCTATATGTAAATTTTACTCCTTGTTTGTTTGAATGCTCCAGGGTTTCAAGTTCACTCTTGATCACTCACACATCTGTCTTGTGCCTGTGCCCTGGTTATCCTCTGCATCCTATGCTGCAATGCAGAAAGGTTGTTCCATTCCCAGAATCTGGGGTGTGGATAATTCTTTGCCTGAACCCTGCAGCTCTTTGCATGGCAAACATGCACTTATAATCGTATAGAATAGATGTCATTTGGGGTGAGTTTGCCCACTGGCAGCTTTGTGATCTCTTCAGTATTTGGTGTACCTTTTTCTGTGTTTGTTGTTTTTGAATCCCAACTGGATACCTGCACAAATAAAAAAAGCTTCATTGTGTATGTTCAGCTTCTTCTTGTACTCTTCCAAATCACACAGATGAGCTTCCCGTCTTTGGGTAAATCACAGGGGTCAGCACACCCAAATGTGTGGGAAAACCCATGGTCTTTATCATGGTCTCTCCCCACTGGAGGTATTGAGTGAGGCGACCTGTGATTAGACTGGGTACAACCCTTCCTGTTTCCAAATGATTTACATCCTGAGAGCTACAAGCAGCTGCTTTGTGAATGAATCTGGGACTCCAGTTTAGTCTCTGAATTCACCACTGGTGCTTGCAGTATCAGGTACTACTGAAGTGGAGGACATCAAACCCAGGCAGGGAATACTTCAGGCTGTGGAGAGTGACCATGTTTCAGCTGCATCCATAATCATCCTCCTACATAAATGTGCCTTCAGAAGCACATGACTGTTTTTTAAGGGGGTAACTTACACTGGAATATATACAGTCAAATGTTTATGGGAAAACCAAGTGGCATGCTTGGTCGTATGTGGTGTTTGAGGTGTGCTGTCTGTGTAGCTTTCACCATCTCACCACTGTCATGGCCAGGGAGGATGGTGAAGGAGCCAGGTGATGGTTGACTTGATGTCCAGCAGGAGTCCCAAGCAGTTGGTGCTGGCCAAATCACTGTACCTGAGCATGGAGAGGACACATGAGCCAAGAGTGGTGGAGCTGCTTGAACTCCAGTTGCTGTCAGGTTGATTTGTGGAATGGGGTGCTCACACTCTTCTAATATGTTACTTAAATGTTTTGTCTGCCTCCAGGTATCCCTGTGCAAAACCCTGATTAACCTTGCTTTGGAAGGCTTGTCTTACTACCATACATATGATAGATTATTCCTGGGTCTAAGTATTGCAGTGGGTTTTGTGGGCTGGACGACTTATGTGATTTTGGTCATTATGAAGGCCCATACCAATTTGACCAAGACTGTCCCAATTAATGAAAAGGTAGGTTGGAAGCATTCCGTTATTTTTTTCTATCAGTTTTCAATATTACATGTATGCTAAGTGGCTCTGTGCAGGATAAATTGCACACCTTACACTTGTTTTGTAGGGTGTTGAGTTCTCCAGCTACTGTAATCATGTGTAGTGTTGCTACTAAATCCATTGATTAGGATCAGTATTCCTAAGATGTGTAAGTCTGAATGTGCAGTACCGTGCTTCTTCAGTTTTTCTTCCTACAGCTGTCCATTTGAGATGCTAATCCAAGTGTAAGCAAACATAGTGATTTAAAACTATTAAAGGGTCTGTCTTTAACCAGGTTTAATTTTCCCAAGTTTAATTTTCCCAAGTTTAATTAACCAGGTTTAATTTTCAGCATCAACAGCACTCTGTTGTAATAATAATTGTTTGGAAGAATACAGGATACAGGCTTCCAGTTTCATTGATGCTCATCACTGTAAGGCCAAAAAGACCCCAGCATGTAAATTATTTTATTCCTGCCTTCTCTGGCAATTTTACATCTGTTCTCAGAAACTGTGCAGTCCAATCATGGCATTTTTAAAATGTATAGCCTGCTTTGATAGAAGGTGAGCTGTGGTTTCACAGATCAGTGTGCTCTCTTGCTCTTTGTGATTTGCAAGTGTGCAGCAGAAGGCACGAAAGATGAAGGAAGCTCTTTTTGACAAGATTATTATTGTTTGATTTTTCACAAAGTACAAAATCCTACAAACTTAATTTTTTTTCAGTCATTCATCATGGAAAGAGACCTCAAAAAGGTGAATAGGCAAAAAGCTAGCATTTCACTAGAGAAGGATTAAAGCCTGAAGGGGAGGGAAAATTCTCCCCAACTTCAAGAATTTGTTCAGAGTAAAAGGAATTGTTTCATTTTGTAATGTGGGTGAGAATGAGCACTCACTTAACATCTTTACTGCCTTCAATATAATACACTGACAAAATTCTTATCATGCTTTCTTGAGGTTTTTATTGCTGGCTGAAATCAGATACTCTTGACCTTTAGTGAAAATGCTCAAACAAAATTAAAATGGAAAATATTCATAAGTCCTGTACTGCATAATTTAGGTTTAGTTTCATCAAATAACTGAGAGGAAATAATCCAGGATGCATGTTATGTTAGATACAAACAAAATAATGACAATAACTAGACTGAGTATCAGGAATATTAATAACTACATTAAGGAAAAAATTTGCATTCTTAGTTGACATAGATTTTAATTTGGTGTATTGATTTTACTCATTGAAGGCAAATTTTATGTTTCTGCTAGTGATACTGGCAGAAAAACAATTAGATTTCTTAGTTCTTTGGCTATAGAATTTCTCTTTCCTCAGTTTTCGTAAGAGGCCCTTTTCTGTAGAAATCTTTTTAGTGTTCCTAAATACTTAGAGAATCACAATGTGAGGCTAATACTTCATATACTGAAGTTATTTGGTTTATAGCTTATATTGGAGCAACTTAAAGAAATTTGCTGAGAGACTAATCTACCATTGACAAATAGCCTCCTGCAAAGCACCACCTTATAAAATCACAGAGCCTCTGAGTAATGAAACTGCATATCCTGTATATATCATCTTTAAAAGTTTTTGGTTTCTTATGCTGAGTATGAAAAAAAACCCACTTTTTTTTTCTTTTAGTATAGAAAGTTGTTTTGCCTAGCAAGAAGCATAACCTTTTAATCTATTTTAAACATTCACAGAAATGCAAATCTGGTTTCCATTTTGAATGCATGACTGACTGTATTGGACTCTATAATATTTATGTCGCTATATGGAATATAATGTTGATTGTGTGTGTTTACAAATTCAGTGATAAATTATATTGTGTGCATATCATATATACACATATTCATTCTGTCTATATGTCAGCAAATGTAAAATTTAAAACTAATAAAATTGCCCTAGGTCAGCTTTCTGTATGACATATCCTTTCTTAGTCTAATGGCATATCTTAGCAAAAATTCTATCTTAAAAATCATTTAGAACTTGCATTTGCTGTCAGTTTGGATCAAGGCAGTTGTACATCAGTTACAGGGAGGGGGAACCAGAAAAGATGTTAATCCATCTAGGTGAACTGCTAGTTGATTGTCTCGTCTTCTCAGCATATTTAATGTAGTTGTGTATCTGTCTACCTAACTGTCAAAAAAATAGCATTTGTGCAGAAGACAACAGAGTCTTTGGCATTACCTACACTAAAAGCTGTCAAGTTGTAATACATGCAGATAAAATTGTTTATTTAAAACTTGTACATAATCTTCCCTTACCAGTAATTCTTCTGGTATCTGAATGTCGCTGAATAAGGAAGAATAGTTCAATGACCAGATAAAAGGCAGATGCAGAGTGACTGTTTAATGGTTCTCTTAGCACAAACAAGAGATGCTGCTATCTGATGATTAAGGACTGACCTGCCTATCTGAGATAACCCATTTAAAAATTTTCCTTCCCTCTTTGATGTTTCTCCTTAAGAGTGCTCTCAGTCTGTGAACATGTTTCTTTGAGTACCTAACATTCTAATCCCATATCTATTTTTTTTTCCCTAAGAAAAACCCAAAGCAGGAGCTGTAGGTTAAGATTAAATATAATAACAGTTGTAGCTATGCTACCTTTTAGTGCTGTGCAACACTAGTCCTCTGTTGTATTTTGAAATTGTGGGTTCTTTGAGTAAGGCAGTTTCTCCTGTGGAAGACTGGTCACAATCCTCCTTTCGTAACTGTTCCTAGATCCTGAATAGTTGTGGTTTTTTTCTGGAAGGAGTTAATGCTTAGTATTTTAATTTAATTAGTTCTCTTACAAATGTCTCAAGCAGGAGGAGGAAATACGCTGATGGAATTTCATTAAATGCTTTAACTCTAAGGCAATGAACTTGAACTGGATAGATTATATTCTGTTTTTAGAATCTAAATTTGAGAGTTCTTTTTCCCCAAACCCTTAACATCACTAACTTCAGATGGATTTCAAGTATCCATTGAACAGAAACAACATTGCATATATTGAGCTCCAGATTGTACAAGTATGCCTTTCCCATGCAGATTTTACTGCAGGACCTCATGAAGAGACATATTTAGAATTAGATCTTCAAACCCTACTGTTGTTTTATTTAATCTGGCTGACAACTTTGTCTAGAGTTGTATAGAGATACATGGCAGCTTGTGTGGCTGTGTTAAAATAGCATTTGTTTTACTGTGTAACTAACAAATGGAAAATAGTGTGTAGTTTAAAACATTTTATTGCTGTTTCAAGAATGTTTGTCCAAACATTTGTTTTTCAGGAATCTACTGTTCTCTTCTATGGTTTTGCCTCTGCTGGAATGATAATAGGTTTTTTCCTGTTGATTCAAACATGTCCCTGGACATACTATGTATACTGTCTCTTGCCAGTGCCAGTATGGTATGCAGTTGTGAGAGAGTAAGTAAAGAATGCAATTTATTACTACTGTTTTATAAGACCAGGTTTGGACTTCCTTTTTGTAGAGAATTAAATTTTTCCCATAAATTTGTGAGAAAAAGTTAGATACAATTTTATTAAACCTTCTTAATATTTCCTGAGACATTCCAAAGGACTCTGGTTTATATTTCAGTTGACATAATAAGTAGTGTCCAAACTGACTGATACAGTTGCCAATTCTAGAAGATATCTTTTCTATTAGCAAGAATAAAAGAAACTATTTCCATGAAAAAAAATTTAGTACTCTTGTAACTCTTGTGACTGTTGCAAAAGAGTGCTGAAATCTTTGCAAATACCTGTAGCAGCTGACTTACTTTGCAAAATGATTCTGCAAAGTGTCAAGTCTGCTGAATACCAGCTACTTTTGGAGAACACATGCTAGTCATGTTGAGGAATGTGCTCCCATATTGAAATATATTTGTCTTGTTTGGGTCTCCTTTTACTTCAGGCCCAAAAATACTTGTTATCTTCTTATTCTATTTACTTTCCTGATCTACTGGCAATTTGTAGATACCAACTCAGTATTATTCAGAGAAAATGAGACCAACTGCAGTTAGATAATGAGCTGTCTCATAAAGCACAGGAAAAGCTAACAGGGAAGGTTTTTCCCTCTCTAAAGCTTCTGAATGTTTCATCAGTTATGACAGACATTAAGCACAACATAACCAAAAATATTCATATACTCAGAGTCAATTGGGGTAGTGAATAATCTGAAGCTTGTCCAAACACTGGCGAAGATATGCCAAATATGGGAGGAAAAAAGCTGGAGGGTTTTACTGTAGATTTTCAATTGAGTAAAACTGGGCAGAAGGATCATCTGGCCATCCCCTATGGGGTCTGGGCAGGACCAGCAATACCTCTAACGTTTTTCGTGCTCTGACCCCATCCTTTCCCTGTAAAGGTAAAATTCTATGTTATTTCTGGGGTTTTTAAAATAAATGTTATCTTGTTCCATCATTTTGAACAGAATTCCTGTTATTCAAGACCTTGCCACAAATGTTTTGTCACTTCATATCAGTCAATCTATAGGATTCCTCTTGGTTTGTATACTGGGAATTGAAATACTAGTAAGTATTTTATCTTATGTATCAACAAGATATCTCATTGCTAGTGTTCTACCTCTTTGAGGAATTAATGTGTTTGATTTTCAGTCCTTTCTTGGATTTGTTTTAATTAGGTCTTCAGCTTTTTCTACCGCTCTGCACTCACCATTGGCCTTCTTGTCTTTGCTGGCTGGCCAGTGATCACACAGCTATGGATTCGAGCTAAGGTATTGTATTGCTTAGCTGAAGGTTTTAAATGGTGAACAGCTGGATTGCATCTTAGGATGTTGGGAATGCTTTGGATGCTGCTTTAAATTCCTACTCAGTTATGCTCTTTTTCCAATCTCTGTCATAAGCAGCATGTAGCAAAGCAAGGGAATTTAATATGATCTGGATAGATCTGTTACACAACATAAGTAATAAGAGTGCTTAAGAGTTTTGGGGTAGCTATGAGTTAGCTATCAGTTTTCTGTTGTTGATGACTAAAACATGCTTGACTCAATCATATGAAAAGCACATCATTTATCAAACTGTTGCAGTGACGATGGTGTTGACACGTACAATTGGTAAAAGTGTCACCGTTTAACTAACATGATCATTTATTAGAAAAAAATATTGAAGATAACTGAAAGGCAGTTGTCAATTCATTATTGTCTGCAATCAGCTGGGATACACTGTTCCTCAGAGGCAGCTTTCTGTGTTGTTTTTCATAAGAAAAAACCTCCATTTCCATGAAGTGGCACGATATTTAATTTAAGAGATATTTCTTCCATTAATTGATTCCAACATCTCTTACTTCAGGGGATACCTAAAACCTAGGGTTCTGGAATAGAGAAAAGGAGTCAAATTTTGCTAAGTCTTGCTCTCCAAGAACTGTCAAGATGGAGGCTTGTATTTGTTAATTTACAATTTTTTTTGTTCTAGTTGAGTAATCAAGTAACTTGTCTTCAAGCTGGATATGCACAGATGATGTTTTGTAGCATGAAATTTCTTTTCAGGAATATGAATTTTACTTGAGTTTGAAAACTTAAAATGATACAGCTCTTAGTGTTTTTAGTTAAATGAAACACCTGGGATAGGGCTTTTTTCCTTCCTAGCAAACAGTTTAGAGGACTACTTAGATGATTATGGTGGCTAAATCAAATGGCACATAGCTGCAAAGATTGGATAACGTTACCATATTCTCAGCGCATTCTCTCTCAATGCTGATTAATTAACTGCTGCAACCTTCTGAGAATATTAGTTTTATGCCTTCCTTCTATAAGATCACTTGTCAGATTTCTGGTGTTTGCAATGTGTGTGAAGGCCACACTTTGAGAAAGTGCTTATAAGTGTAAACTTAGCTTTAATTGTCATTGTCTTTGATGGGATTTTGACAGCTATGTAAATAAAATTATTTTCTTTATTAAATTGAAGTGCTATAATACCAGTCACCCCGTGCTTTTTTTTTTTTTTTTTTTTTTAGCTAATTTTACTCCTGGGTGATGCAGGGTCCTTGCTCGTGGGAGATGCTGGTAGCTCTTAGTAGTTCACTGAAGTATATCTTTATGATTAGATAATTGTCTGTCCACATGACCTCCTTCTTCTTTTAGATAAAAGCATTGATCTGGACTCTCCTGTGTGTGCTCCTGGCAATATTTCCGTTAATGCCTGTTGTAGGAAGAGAACCAAACATTCCTCTGGTGTAAGAATCTCATCTTGTTCTTTACATTTTTTATTCTCTCTTTGATTTAAAATTTAGTCTGCCTTTTGGTATGTATGAGGAATTGTATTACTGAAAGCTGGCTGAGACAGGAGTTCAAATTCAGAATTTAAATAACACGATTATAGAGACCTCAGTTATTCACTAATGAGAATGAGAATAGACTTTTAATTCTTTTGCCACATCCATTTGGTCTTTGTGTTATTCTGTAATTTCTCGTCAAGGGAAACATTTCTCATAATACAAAAATTTGCACATTTTACAGGAAAATAAAGGTGATCATTAAAGGAGAAGCTTCAGTGGGGTGCAGATATGGTAAACAGCACTACCATACATGAATAAGAATTCAGTCAAAAGCAATATACTGTTGACAGCATCTTTCAGAATCTGTCCATACAATTTTGAATAATCCGTCTTTGAATAGCACTCTGTACCTAATGAGATATTCAAGGAAATAAAACAAACAGGATAGGCAGAGCTCTCTTCTTCCTCAGTGTTTCCTGTGTCTCTTCTTTTTCCGCTTCTGCTTCTCTGTCCCGAGTCCTTCTTTCTGGTATTGCTTGTCTGATTTTCTACAGTTGTTGATTTGCATTGTTCTTCTAGTACATCTTTGTTATCTGTCCCTCTCCTCTTGAATGTAGCAGTTTGGATCCTGCCTTTTTCTCTCATATCTGGATGCAATCCAGGTGGTTGGCCTGAAGGGTTAGGCTTGTGGTCTCATTGTAGTTACTGCAGAAAGAGTGAATTTACCCTAGACTGCAATGGCTTCTGCTGGCTGGTAGAAGATACTATGCTTCAGCAGAGCCAGGGTGCCTGATCCTCTGTGAAATATGGGATTTGAGCAGTAATATGTGATTGCAGGTAGAATTATGAGCCCAGATATTTCCAAGATTATTGACATTCTGCCTCAATATTTCCCACTGTGTTTTAAATCTGTCTGTTGAAACCCCTTCTTAGTCTCGATCCTTGGGCACATTAGAAATATTCAGCACAGATTTGCTTGGACTGTATTACAACCTCTCAGCTGTGTGTATTTCTGCTGGTACAAACAGAGGTTTTTCTATTCTTTAGAACATATGTGCACAGCTTAGAAATCAAAATGGAATTAAATTACCATCAGCTCTTCCTCTCTGACACTTCTTTATATTCACCTTGCCCAGGCTGTACATCTTTCTATTTATTCTTCTGATGAAACATTGTACCTCTGAAACACTGTGTTTGTCTAACACTTTTCAAGGGAGTTTTGAAGCTGGAGAGGCTTGAAGCAGCAATTAAAAATATATGTATATGTGACATTTCAGGATGTTGAAGATACGTTGATGCTGGGGAAGAAGATACAAGAGGGAGAAATCAGAATGCCAGTGAGAAATAGGTGCTTCTGTTCTTGAGCAGTGGCACTATCTGTCAAGTCAGGGCTTTTCAGTACATTAATAAAACTTGTATGGTAGGAGCAGGGAGCTCCTGACTCAGCTCAGTCATAAAAAGGAAACATAGAGGTGAAAGCAGGGTTAGATGATCCAGGAGGAACCTGGAGACACTGAATATTCAGGATAGATTAGGAAAGCCAAAGTGCTTCTGGGGTTGAATGTGGTGTGGGATGTCAAGTGCAACAAGACAGTGTACAGCAGCAAAAGAAATTTTTGATGATATTTCGTGGGATTTTACCGTTCTTTTGTTTGTTTTTGCAGAATAGCAGCTGGTTTGCTGACCCTCTTGATATCTTTCTTCTCGTTGGCATCTCTTTGTAAAAGTCAAAATAAGTACAGAGATGATGAAGATCTGAAAGTATATTTTTATCAGGTCAGTTGTTACTTTTCAGTAATTCTGAATGTTAGTGGGGTTTTATGTGCAAATTTTTACTTACTTTCTAAGAGCATATTTCAACCAAGGCCACAATTTTCAAGAAAAAAATGGTTGTTCCTAAGAGTTTTCCCCTTGGCTATTTCAAGAGGACCATGTGCACATATTTATACATCATCATGCTGTGTTCCCAAAAGCCCATCCTGTGCATAATTACATTGATTGATAAATAGATGTGCATATAGATTTTGATGCTCTGCGTGGAGAGCTTGAGAGTTAGTCCTTCCTTTGATCTGTGTACATCACTTCCAGTGACCTTTGCAGTAGTTGCACCTGCACACTAAGGACAGACTTGCTGGCTCAGGGGGCTGAACTAGTTCCAGTTTCTGGCTGCAAAAAACCAATGTGAGACTGAAACTGAGCTGGTTTTCTGTTGGTTTAGTCTTCTTTCAGGTGAATTATAGCTTCATGAAACAGGTAGGTTTTTTTCATACTAGGAGCTAATTAAGTTCTAGAGAGTTTTAAGATTCTAATAATACCTTGCATGTCTGCTGTCCTCTTTTTTCTTTTTTTGTTTTTTTTCCTTAACTTATTACAAGATAATAGTTTTATTTCAGGACCAGCTTTATCGGTTATGATTTAGTGTGTGCTGGAGTTTCTTGCTGAGCAAAGCAATGCACTCATTATATCTGTGATTTAGGTATGGAGCTCCGATTGGTTGAAAGGAGGAAGGGAAAGAGTAATGAATACTTAAAATGGCTTTACTTGAGCATGAGCACATGTAAAATGTGGTGGTGATGTCTCTTACTTTTTTCAGGCTACATGTGAAAAAGAGATGTCAGTTTCTTTCCTAAGCATTTAGAACATAAATTTCCAGCATGTACTCGGCACTGGATTTCTTGCTGGAATGCCTGAAAAAAGCTTACACTGGATGGGGGAGTGTGGGACCAGCTCAACAGGCAGCTGGCCAACCTCAACTCACCACAACACTGCTGCAGCATCTCATGATGATGAAAAAATACGTCCAGAGTAAAAAAGTAATGCCATACTGTTCTTGAGCAAACTTAGAGAATCAGGAAATTCACTCACAGAGTGATACTTAATTAGATGAAAATGTTCTGCCTAATTATTCAGGAAGTAACATCTTTATTTTCTTCCCAACTTTTAAGAAGTTCATAAAGTTCCTCAAATTGCCCCTTAATCAGAAGATATTTTACAATAGTGACATCTAATTACTAGACTCTATTAGACTTTTGTTTCAGTACCTTAATTGGGAATGGAAAATATGGGATTCACCATTCACATTCTAGGTAAGGGAAGGATTAGGAGGTGATATTATTCAGATGTAGAGGAAGAAAAGCACATTACAGAGGCATTCATTATATGTGTTTCTAAATAAATATCTTGTTTTGAGGTTAGGTTATGTTTAGTTGCTTTGAAACGTACAGGAATACAAAAGGAAAATGCTTGTCAGAATACTAGTGTAATAAATACGTACGCCCAATTTAATAAAACAAGTATAAAATCTATTTCATGTCTGAGAAATCGAACACCCAAAGCCACGATCGAAAAGGAGACAGTGCCAAGCCCGGGGTTGGAACTGGGTGAACGCAGGTCTGACCTCTATCGCATCAAACCTCCCTCCGTTCACAACTACTGCTCCCAACAGCTGGTTTTTATACAGTTTTTGCCCATGAAGTCCGGATCCTGGACATTACTTTTGTCCACCAGCATATTCATGAAGCATGCTATTCATGAAACTGAGGTGGACAAAGCATATCCTGTGCTTCATGAATTCCTCATCACCAGGGGATGTTATCTGATGGCTCATGATGTTCCTTATCTTGGTTCTTGATCCGGCCGTTAACACCTGAGCTGGGAGGGGTTTTTCGGAGATGGTTAATCAGTTCTGCGGGAAGTCCTCTTTGGAAATGTAGATATCAGCAGTCAGCTCAATGCTTCCTTGATGAGTCTTCATTCGCTGTAGGTCTGTTTTTAGGATGTAAATCAGTTCCCTGGGCGAGGCCACAATTTTCTCCGGGCAAGTTTTTCTCGTTTTTAAACTGGTAACATATTTTGGTATTACATATTTGAGCAGGAATTCCCTGCTTTTATTTATAACACTATTATTTCTAGGCAATGGAATTCCCTAATTCCACTTTTATATTTTCCTTTTAGTTGCACCTTTCAGTGGGAACAGGAAGGGGTAATCTTCAAAAATGCTCTGTGGGAGCATTTTGAAATCTTGAGGTTTGATTTGCAAGTCCCAGACAGTTCTAAAGGTGAGATGAATCCCCTAGTCAGGGCAAAAACCCCTATTTTGCAGTGACAAGCAGCGATCAGGCCACTGACATGCAAATAGCTAAGCACACTCTATCAGGTTCCTTCTCTGCATCTGACAAGGGATTTCTTAAAAGTAGGCTTTGGAGGTCCCCCATAAGTGGTGTTTGGAAGCAGTCATCAAAGGTTATGCTTTCCTCTGATAACAGTGTTACTTAATGTTTAGGGTCACTGATGAGTTAAACCTGAGCCAACCTAAACAATTCTGTGACTCTATGATCTCTGAGAAGTCATTAAGGCTTCAGTAACGATGAAAACAGGAGTCATTCATCATCCATCAACTAGACTGCTGCAGTGCTTAGTGTATAACTTAATTTTTGCTGGAGAGAGCACCAGTTTCTCTTTGCCATCAGTTTCATAGGTGATGTCCAGTTTTTGCCACACCACTGAAATCATGCTGTTTTCATTGGTTGATAATGTTGCACCAAGTTATTATTCCCAGGAGGCTTGGATTTCCTGTGGGTCCAAGGTGGTCAGTTTATTAGTTTCCTCCTCTAAATTAGAACTATAGAATAATTTTGATTGGAAACGACCTGTAAGATCAAGTCCAGCCATTAACCTAACACTGCCAAGACCACCACTAAACCATGTCCCTAAGTGCAACATCTACACGTCTTCTAAAATAGGAGAAGTTAACAGTAGGAGTCCATGTTGTAGTGGTGGAACCCGGGGACAGGAAGGGTGTTTTCAACCAGCCTTGTGCCCAGCTGATGACACTGGTTCTCCTTCTGTTCTCCCTGTGGGTTGTTCTGATGTTTGATGCTTAGGAGAGCTCCCAGCCAGAGCTGCTGGCATGTCAGGACTGCAGGTGTCACCCTTGGTTTCTTCTTTCTAGCTGCGACCTACAGGTATGTTTGTCTGAGACCTGCTCTTAAGATGTTCAAGAATTATTTCTGAGCATCAGAGAAGGTTGGGAAGGATGAAGGGAGACAGGTTCTTAGCTGGAGACCTCTGTTTGCATCTCCAAGTTTCTTCTGCTCAGTTCTGCAGTCCTGGAGATGTTGCACCACTAAACCAGCTGGTTGAATGCTGGTGAAACGCTGGTTGAAAATGGCGAACACAGATTCTCAAAAGCACATGCTGAGCCCTTCCCTGGACACTGGCCTAGATCTAGCAGCAGTACATTGTGCTTACTAATGTTGCCAGGACATCACAAGTCTTCCAAGGCACAGGATATATTATGGAGGGTGGCACAGAGTCAGTGCAAAGTGACTTCGCCCATGTCTAAGGGATATCAGAGGGATTACCGGAGCTCATGACACTAAAAAAAAGTTGATAAGATATATCAAAGGGGAGAGATCTGACCTGAATACAGCAAAAGTGTCCAAAATAAACATAAGAGGTCTAAAGGGTCCAATTCCCCGAGCTTGTGGATGCCTAATGTTTTGACCTCGGTTATTGATGTCACAGAGAAATATGAGGTACATGTTCTTGTGGCCTGAAATTAAATAGAAGCAGCAGATACTGAGTACCTGTGAAACTTGCCAAAAAAGAATGCTGATGCTAAATGTATCCTCTGGGCTGGTCCCACTAGGTATCACTGCAGTCTAGCAGGGAAATAGCAGCTATTCATATGGTAAAAAGTGATAGATGTGAACGGTGTAGTTGCTGTGCACTAAAAAAGCCACAACAGCAATTACATCTTGTAATGCAGTTTTAAAGCACATGTTTGCAAAGTACTGTGCATGCTTGATTTGCCTTTTAGTGCAACTGCAGAGTTGTGAATAAATAGCAGTAATTGAAAACTTGGCTCAAGCGTTTTCTTGGATAATTGTCACCTTTCAAAAATAACTGACTCATGGGGTAATTTTCATAAGGTTTTTTGCACGTACTTGGTGACTGAATGGTGTCTCTTGAATTAGTCAAAGAAAAAAATACCTCTCCAGCTCCTCTGCTTCTGCAAGGCAGAGGGCTCTGCTTGAGTTGGTTCAGTCAACTTAATTGGGGGGAAAAAACCCAATAATTTCTTTCCATCTCTTAAAAGCCATCTCCAGTTTGTTCTGCTTCTGCTTCTTCTTACAGGAGCCTTCCCCTTCACCCTGTACCCAAACCTGCAACAAAGCCAAAGGCCCTGCTTTTTCTTTGAGGCTGCTGTTTGAGGACAAGTGTGCCTTGAAGGACTGGGGGCATGTGTTTTCTGTGGTTTGCATGAGTGTTTAGGTAGTTACTCTTGACAAAGAGCATATCATGTCAAATCAGTGATCCAGGTCACTTGTGTATATTCTTTTAAAATAGCACAAATAAATAATAAGTATGCTAATAAAAAGTAATCTAGATGGAAGTTTTAAACAGCCGGTAATTGTAAATTATAAAAAGTTATACATTTTTGACACTATGTATTTGACTTCCTGTTCTTATGGTGATTCAGATGAGGTGTTTGTGCAACTCTAAAGCATATTTACATATTTAGTATGGGATGGCAGAGATCCAATTTTGTTTCATTGTCCGATTTTTTCTTTCTAGATGTTCAGTGTTGCACTTTCAACATATGTTGTGAGCAGTACCCATAGCAGTCTTAAGAACAAACAGGGATTGCCTGTAATGAATCAAATTGTTAGCTGGATGACTCTAGGTAAGAAAATAGTCCCTCTCAAACTTTTATGCTGGCAGTTTGTGGAGGCTGAGGTTGGGTGGGGGATGATGACACTTTTTCATTAGCATCTTACTTTCCCTTATCTGACTGCTGATAGTTCTTCTGTACGTTTGCTTAACTAAGTGAGTTTTTTTGAGAAATGTGTTAGTCTTCTAAAATATTATTCCTTCTTAAGTTTGTGATAAAATGCAAATACCTTTGATCTACAAGCAGCTTTATCTTTTATTTTGAGTGTTCTGAATATTTTGAAGACCCCTATTAAGGATATAATGGCATAAATTCCGTTTTTATTTTACTTGAAGCCAGATATGGGTGATCTGAGATGTTCTGCAAGCAATCCAGTTGAGCATAGGGAAATGACCAAATATTGTTGCTGGAATTCAAGTTGAACTTGAAGCTTCAGCTGACAACCTTGGGGTGGAGGAGTGATTTTGAGAGCTGCCTTGCAAAATACCTGTGAAATAATGATGGTAGTATATGTTTTATATCTGTTAGAATTTAATTATTAAAGAAAAAAGCAATTTGCATGTCTGAATTTTTCACCACTCAGAAATCTTAGTGTGATTAAACAGAGCAAATGGAATTGTTACTGGAGTTTTAGAATGCAGTGAAGCAATACCTTTCATATTTTCTCTATAAAATAATTTCTATAGGTCTCCATTAGAAAATGCTGAGCATTGTTTATCCCTGAGTGATTTCAAATGTGGGATTTGTTTTAGAGCTAAACATATCCTATGCAAAGTTTGATAGCAGCTTTTTGCTACAAGCCAAGATCAGGAATTTAAACATAACCCAATGAAAGAACTGTGGCACTTGTTACCTACTTGCTGGTTGTCTTGTACATTCCTGTAGTGGTGACATTGTTTTAACTTAAGCAGATCTTGTCAGTTTTAGCAATCCTGCTTCTGTTTGAGAAATGGATTCAAGATTAAGTTCAGTGAATGTGATCAGTGTGTGTGTGTGAGCAATGCTTTCTTAGTAATGTAGTTTTCTTTGGAGCATTTTCCTTTGCATCATGCTCCCCTAACTCTTTGTAGTCTGCTAAGCTAAATGGGAATCTCTGTGTGGATGAATTTCTTGCAGTTGTAAAGTCAATGAAATCGATGAAGTCCTGCTTGGCTTACTGGAGCAAGAATTGAGTGTAAAGGTTATATTTCTCTCCTGTGTAAGATGAAAGAGAAACATTTTTCATCTAAGAGATGATTCAGGCAGTCAGAGGTTTAGAGTTATGAGGAAAAAGTATATTAGAAATTCTCTTTGTTGTGGGTGATGATAAAAATAAAGCTAACAGTGAAGTAAACTGTAGATACTCAAAATGTCTACTTGCTGCCACAGTAGTATTGAATATTTTAGCAAAGTCTTTCAGACTGGAAGTAATCATTCTAAGTGAATATGATATACAAGGTAGGAGCTTTGTGTACTTGCTGAAATTGCTCTCCATAATTAAACACAGAAGGAAGCAGGTGAAACACTAAGGCATCTAACATGTCCTCAATACTTCTCTTGGAGAGAAATGCCTTGTCATTACCGTAACCAAAGCTAGCACCTGCCTTGTTGCCAGTGTGTACCACAAATGGGACACCATAAGAATTAAGGTACGAAACTCATTGTAGTTTTCCAGGGTTGATGGGATTACAGGTGGTCCAACTCCTCTTTGGCTTTTTGCTTCTTTTTGGAAGAATGGCACTGTTACTTACTGAACTCTCAATTTGCACGTCTCTGTGTATTTATAGAACCAGAAGCACACAGTTATCAGTATTTGTTCATAATAATACTGATTTATTATTGTGTCAGGATGATAATAATACTTCTGAAGTTTTCTAGGGTGTTTTTGACCCCTTCCAAGCTATTTATCCTGATTAATATGAATTCTAACTGTTTAAATTTTAACTTTGAATTTTTTTTTTCTTTTTTTTTCTTTTTTTGAGAAGGACTGGTATTTGGGGAACCAGGCAAATGAATTAGTGATGGTTGGGTTCCTGCAGGCCTGTGTCCAACTGGCTTTAGTTGTTACACTGTATGGTTCATGAAGTGTACTTAACTACAAACATAAAGGCAAAACCAGGAGGTCTAACATTAATTCAACTGCTTCCCTTGTTCTTCAGCACCATCTTAATATTATCTGATATTTCTAAATTAATGTATATTATGTCTTAAAATTTTCATCTGTGGAAATTTATCATAGTAACTTGCCAAACTTTGAGGAATTTAGTGTCACAACTGTGTACTGGGCATATACAGAGGTTTGTATAGGTCAGCCAGAAACCTGCAGATCTTTTTATGATTAATATCTGATGTATCACATCAGAGATGGAAGAGAAAGACTAACTATCACCTACCAGCCACTCATCTGTTCTCATCCATGATTGCACTCAGAGTGATACACATCTGATATGCTGAGTGTCATTCACAGAGACCAGTTGCCATGCTGAATTTATTTCCAGCTGTTGTGACTTTCAGTGAGGTCCCTGGAGTTCCTTGTTGAACTGGGCCTTCTTGGAGCCCCTTGAAGTCACTTATTCTGTAATTGTAGCAGTGGCCAAGGCTGTAAGCCAGGAAATAAAACATACTGACTTAGAAACAGGACTTAGAAGCCTCCTGACCTCTTTCATTGATATGTTTACTATAAATACTAATGTATACAATGATGATAATCACAAGCAAGTGCTTTCCATATCCCATGGTTTTGTGTTCCTTAGAGTGATTAATAATTTTGACTTACTGTTGATGCAGCCTTTGAATGATTCAGTAATGTGAAATTACTATACTGCAACGAAAGATCACATGAATGTTATTTGTCAGCATACTTTTTTATAAGCATGCAATTTTCATATGAAGAGAAAAAATAAGGTTTAAAGATTAAATCACAGCAATGCTTTTCCTTCTCCCTTTCCCATCTTTAAGCACTGGCCACCTTTCCTGTTTTTCTTCCTCTTTACTCACTTTTGCAGTAGCCCTGATCTAATTACAAAGGTTAGAAGGCCGGGTTGGATGGGGCTCTGAGCAACCTGGTCCTATTGGAAGGTGTCCCTGACCATGGTGGGGGGGTTGGAACTAGGTAATCTTTAAGGTCCCTTCCAACCGAAGCCTTTCTATGGTTCTAATCCAGCGGAGCAGTGCCTTTGTCACTGCAGTCTTTGAGATCCCAAAGGTCCTCAGGGCCATGGTAAGTGGTTCTCAGAGCAGTATTAAACAGTCAGGTTTGACTGAGTTTTAGGGTAGTGCTTCTGCATCATCTTAAAGACTTATTAACTTCAGTTAATGAGAAATTATAAAAGCTGTGATGTAGAAATACAGGGAATTAAAATTTTACAGAACTGAAATTACTTTTGATGAATGTGAAACATTCCAAGCATTGAATTTTCTTCAGCAAAAGTAACTTCTGAAAATAGAGGGTCATATATGATCTATATTGAATTTCTGTACATGAAATGTCAAGATATGAGGACAGTTATCCTGTTACTGAAGATGAAATGTTTTGCATGTTGTGACTGATGGATCTCTTCTTATTATTGCAGTTTCTTCCCCGGTGTTGCTGCTACTGAGCCCCACCTTTCTCTTTCAGAGACTGTTCAGCATATTGCTCTCCCTGATGTCCACCTACCTGCTCCTCAGCACAGGGTACTTTATTCTTACTCTGTTTGGGTTGGTTTTACATATGAAAATCCAGGGCTATATGTGAAACTGCTTCATCTCATGCACGTTTCTATTAAAGGTGTAACACATGCTTCCAGCGTTTATCTCCTTGTTCAGTTTATCAAATAAAATTACAGGGGAACTTTCATGTTCCTCCTTGCATTATAAACACTAGTTTGTTGACATTCCTTTCAGCTAGACAAGGCAGTGGCTGGAAGGGTGTGTGTTCAAACAATCTTGCACCAAAATAAGAAAGTCTGGTTTAGTTTATGCCTTTTGTTGTTTTGATGTGTGCTTTTATGCTCCCAAACAAAAGGAAATAGCTTCTCTCCCAGCTGCTCAGGACTGGTGTCTAGTCATGGCTTAAATGATGCATGCCAGGACACAGGTAGTCCTAAAATGAGGGAAAATTTTATTCTGAGAGATTTTTGTGGGAGTAATTTTTTTTTTCCAAAGGGATGTTGTTTCCCATAAAGACTAGGCCTTGCTTCTTTTGGATAAAAGTCAATTTCTCTGATGTTTTAAATGAAGAAAACACTGTGTCAGCCAACCCTTTCCTTTTTTTTCAGACTTGGTAGCTCTTAAGAGCATAATTAATGGGGAGTATAGGAGCTGTTCTTTCTGCCTTCCCTCCCACTTATTCTCTGGATTTAATTACACTGGAAAATTAAGTGGAATAAAACATCTTGCAGCAGACGTTTTACAATAGCTGCCTCCTGTGGATACTCTCATTTTAGTTGAAGCATCTCCTTTTTTTTTTTCTAATCTTCTGCTTCCTCGTTTTCCCACTTCCCCATTAAGACTTTGATCCTAATGTTACTCCTGACTGCACACACATTCTTACACTCAGCCTTCTTAGCCTGTGCTGGCTACTGGATAAAGCATGAATGTTGTTCTCTCTGAGGCTGGCAATCTCCCTCTTTGTATTTTGGCTCTGCACCAGACCACGTAAATGCTGATAGCTCGCTGCTGTCTTCCTACAATGTCCAAATAGACCCAAAAAATTTTGGAACAATTCTTAAAAAAGAAAACAAAACCCAAGGCACTGGTGCCAAAAGTGTCCAGTGTTTTTCTCCTCAGTGCACTCATATACCATGTACTGATAACCCAGCACATTGCCCTGGTAATTGCAGCACCTCTCTGGGGGTAGTTAAGTAGAAATACTGAAGCCAGCTGAAGAGCACGGCTGCATACAACCACTTGTCACCGGCTCAGTTGAAGGCATTTAATTTGTAGGCAAGTGTAGACCATTAGAAGGGTTGTAGTGTTTCTATTACTGACAACACAACTGTTTCATCTTCATGTTTAGCTGCCTGTCATTCAGATAATTAAAGTGGAAATGTCCAAAATTTTTTGTTTCAGTTTGAAACTGCTTTGTAGCCCAGTGGAAACAATGCCAAAATTAACTGCAATGATTTCCACATTTTTTAAACAAACAGGTGTGTGTCTAAGAAGGAAAAAAAAAAAGGAAAACATTTACAATTTTGTCAGTATCACTATTACAGTCAGTGTCAGTATTATAATTTTATCCTGAAAGAAAAAAAACTGGGAGGTACCATGAAGTGCAACTGGAGAAACGGAATATTATCTAGTTTCAATCTACACCCTTATGTTATCTTGGGGTCTTAATATCACACATAAGTACACTCATACGTTGGAATTTGAGTGCTGTAAGAGCCAGAAGTACACCTCAGAGGCTGGGGGTGTAACTAGAACAGCTTAGTGGCCATGGTTAGAGTGTGACTTGATGCTGCTCTTGTGAAGGAATGGAATACAGTGAAGAAAAGAACGTTTCACTGAAGTGAAATGTAATGCTCTTTTTATTATGCAGATGTCTCTTTCCTTAGAGCCAAACTGAGATCACCATAATGAGTTTGTGTGATCAGGTCCTACAGAGACACAATCTCTAGTAGCTGTTTAAGTTGGACTGTAACCCCTCAGTTCCAAATCACTCTCATTAAAAATCTTTCCATTTTGCAGAAAATGAATGTCAAATATGTATCTTTTTTTCCTGTTTCTTTTAACTTTATTACAGTTTTGTTAAAATTAAGAAAGGCACTTACCTAACATTGTGGCAGCCATTAAACAAAAAAATGCAAGACATGACAAAGCTGAATCAAGCTCTGTTTCTCCTACTTTTGCAATTTAACTACTGTATGGCTTTAAAATTCAACCAACTGTGGGTACTCAGAAATGAGGAGAGAAGGAGAAGAGGCCACTAAGTCTTGGTATATCCTCTGTGTGAAGAAAAAAGAAAAGAAACGTGTCAGCATTTGATGTTAATTAGTTGTCAGTACTGCACTTACTCTGATTATTACATTACTTTTCAGATATGAAGCTCTCTTTCCACTGGCACTGTTTGGTTTGATGTTTGCATGGATAAATATGGAACAAGAAGCACTGCAGCACTATGGTCTTTCGCTCAAACCAAAGGTAACAGCTCTTTATAGATATA
This sequence comes from Daphoenositta chrysoptera, assembly GCA_013397915.1. Lineage (NCBI taxonomy): Eukaryota > Metazoa > Chordata > Aves > Passeriformes > Daphoenositta > Daphoenositta chrysoptera. The sequence goes on along the minus strand of VZRO01005750.1, from coordinate 631,936 downwards.
TCAGATTAATTAACAGCTTTATCTTTTCTTTTTGAGGATGTAATAAATATTCTGAGTGGTTTTCAGAGAAGAACACTTTACATTTCTTTTCAGTTTGGGAAGCCAATATTAGCTGTTTCATGAACTAGGAGTATGACCTTGTAAAAAAGATTTGTAATTCCTGTTATTGAAGGTATTGCACATCAGAGCCATTTCAAGGAATGCAGGAAGACAGTTTGACTTAGTGAGACACAGTGGTATGGTCTGTAGGCTACAGAGCTCTCCCTGTCAAGTGTAGTGATAATTCAGCATTAGGTACAGTAACTCTTCGGAGTACGTACAATGTCACTGTACATTTTTTGGTCTGATCACAGACTCACAAGTGAGAGCCTGAAAAGAAATTACTTGATTTCTGAAAAGACTCATAGGAAATATTAGAAGTCTTCATTTGAGTTTGTCCTCTCTTTGTTCAAGGATGGAGACTTATTTCTGTGTATACTGACAAGGAACTGGAAACTAACTTGGAACTAGCACCTTCTCAGATTCGCCTGGAGGAGAAGAGGGAATTTTTTAATCAATGCACCTTAAAATTTAGTGTATTGTCAACAATTTGCAAAGGCCATGCTGCTCACACTGCAGCTGAGCTCTTAGGTTAGGTCTGGGGTTGAACAAACTGGGGCTGTGGCACTCTTTTGGTCAGATCCGAAGTGCCGGTGACAGTGGTTTGGGTCCTTGGAGCCAGGTGGGTGTGCACCACAGCTCTCCCCGACTTCTCCCAGATGAGCCCTGCTGGGTACAGATGCATGAGAGTGGCCAGAGCCACTTGAAGAGAAGTGTTGGTACACATCTTTTCTTCCTTTTGCAGCTCATAATAATTAGGGAAAAGTCCTGGAGGTTGAAACCTGAGCCAAGGCAGTCATCAGAGGGAACCTGACACATACTGTGGTTTTGTGGTGCTCCTACAAGGAAGACAGTTTCGAAACTTAAGAGAGAGCAGGATTTACCAATTCAAGGCTAAAAAACAGAAGTAAAAATAGGAATCACTTTCTATTTGTGCTACATTTACTTAGGATAATTTGTGTGAGTGTGTTTTGTAGCATTTTAAGCAATAGAGATGGAATCAGAATATCAAAATTACAGTTAGTGTGATGCCATGATTGCGACTGAAGGCGTTTAGCATCTGCGGGATGTATTTTCTCTTCCACTCTAGAACCCACTCTATCTTTTGCATCTTGTTACAAGGCATCTGTGATGCTTACCTGTCTGATGTTAGTCTGGTGTTCTCTTTGTTGTAAAATAAAATTCTATTAAAGTAGTATTAAACAGTGATGAACAATTTATTAATCAAATGCAAATGAAAAGAACATAGGTAGGCTATAATTTTGTTTTAAGTTGTCACTCCTTGTATGTCAACATTCACTTGAAACTTTTGGTTTCAAGTGAAAGGAACAATAATGCTTACCCCTGCTTCCCATTTTTACATTAGAAAATATCATCCCTAGAATGCCTGTTAATATATGCTGCAAAGTAAATCTTGTATTAGAGAATCCAGCACAATTCTCTGATGATGAGAGATTATTTTAAATTAAAATGTTATCAGTGTTGAATGTCTATTACTTGATTTTTTTCTTTTCCCCAATGTAAAGGAGCTCACTGACCTCTTAAATTCCATGAAGATAATTTCTCTGTGAGTCAAGTGATACTGTGCTGAGAACTGAGTAAAGGAGATGGAGAGTATTCTACTATTTTCACTCACTAAATAAGTCAAATAAGGATAATTGCAGTCTTTTATTTCTGAGGATCTTTATCCATATGCTCATGTGAGCAGTGGAAGTATATGTGTGTAGGAGGAATATTTCTGATGAAAAAAGATGATTATAAGTCTAAGGCTTAGAAGTTCATTTTTAGTGTAGATAACAGTGGAAGCTCCACTGTTCATTTGATCATCTCACTTGTACAGTCTTTCTGGCAAATTCATTAATTCATTAAAGTATAATGAAAACATGGGAAAGGTTTGCAGTCCTTATTATAATACTCTAATAACAGATGATAGGGAATTAGGTTTCTTTCTCATTCATTTCAGTAAAAATATGGTGGCTCTATCAAAGTCCATTAGTTGATATTTAGTATTGATTTCTTCTGCTGTCTTTCCAGCTTGCTGTTTTGAACTTCACCTATGCTATGGATATAAGTCAGTTTAGACAGCTCCACCTGGATGATGTCCGGAGGTCCTTCTTCTTTGTATCCTTTTGCTGGTTGCTGCATTCCAGGGGGGAAAAAAGGGTTTGTTTCAAAAGGACCTGCAATCAGAATTTGTAGCCTGGTACTCACTGCGAACAGAAGCTGGTAAAGATGATTTGACTCATATTGTTTAAAAGGCAATGGTCTTGTACATGCTTTTTTATCAAGTAGTTAAAAATACACTGTTTTAGAATCTGGCTCCTTGCCCACTTATGACCATTGCAGCTGAGGTAAATTTTCTTCTAAGGAGTTCTGTTTTCAGTTTGGTTTTGTTTTATTACATTTTGGCAGGAGGGAACTTGCTCACCTTCACAAACCAGTTGAAATACGTGATATTAAAGTTATTCTCGTTTTTGGAAGTATGACAGTGTGTTAGGAAGCAAATGTTAGGTAGCAAGCACATGAAACAAGAAGGAAAGTTCCTGCAGGCTCTTAGTGAAACATGTTCCCAGAATATGGCTGAGAATTATTTATATCACAAGTGATTTCTGCTGTTAGAAATTATATGGGCTTAGGAGAGAAGAGCTGTTTGTTCACTAAAATAGCAGTTAGTTTGCATTCCTGTAACTGATACTGCAGCTAATTATTTTTTTTAATACTGTACATTGATAACATTGTCATTTTTCTCTTTCATCGTGGGACTGCAATTAAGTAGAGCTATTTGGCAGCAAGAATGATGGGTGGGCAAATGGGAGAGAAAGTGAGCCAGTCTAGAACATAGCAGGATTTAATGCAGGTGAGTTACTGTAGCTGGGGAGGAAGTTGTCTCAATACTGGTTCCTAGAGAAACAGGCTTTATAGTTTGTCAAATAACTAGATCTGAGAGGGTGGGTCACAGTCACAGACTCCATGCTTTTGGAATTTGGAACTGTTGTTGGGCATTGAGAACCTGCAGCAGAGAAAGTGTAACAGATACCAATTTAAGAAGGCAGGTTAGTGCTAAGAAAGAAGGCAAAATTATTTGCTAGATGTTTGATGTTTGTGTTTGCTTTAGTATACTTAAAAGAGCTGAGACACCTTGCAATAAATGCATCAATTTCATTTGCTATTTTGACAAAAAATATGCTAACTTTAATAGAGCTACTGCTGTCTGTCAGATGCTAAATATTAGCCAAAATAATCAAGCAATCCAACTGTATTTTTTAAAGCTCTGGCATAGCACTTCTTTAACACTGGAATGTAGCTGTGCTGGTTTTGGCTGGAGTTAATTTTCTTCATAGTAGCTAGTGTGAGGCTGTATTTTGCATTTGTGATGACAACAGTGTTGATAATACAGTGCTTGCACAGAGTCAAGGCCTTTTCTGCTCCTCACACTACCCCACAAGTGAGCACCACTTTAATCTAAAACACTTGAATGTGTTTTGCTCAGCTTCTGAAAAAATAACTAATTTGCATATCTCCTTTACCTGCTCAAAACATGGTGTGGCGTTTTAAAATTTAGATGCTGTTTATTGTTTAGAAATAGTGGTATTAGAGGAGAAGTCATGACTTTTCTGCTAGAGGAGTCATACTGCAGTTATGACCCTGTGAACTGTGTGTCCTCATGTTGTCCCAAGGCTCCTATACTGGGCCAAGTAGCTGGCATCTGCTGAGAAACCAGCAGGTCTTTGAGGAAGAGATTCAGATTGCTCATGCTTAGCATTTTGATTGGACCTATGTGTTACTGGTATTTTCTTGTTTGTTTTATTGCAGACCAGTTCTTCTTATAAATCTCAGCCGGCAGAAGTGCGCTAGGCTGTTAGACTGCTGTGTTACTAAACTTGAAATTATGTGATACTCTTGGGAAGCATGATTTCTCCAGTTATGCTGACCTAATCTTTCCAAAATACTGCATGCAGAATCCCAACGATTCTACTGAACAGTTGGTAACAAATTGTTTATGGAGAGATTTAAATGATCCAGTGCAGGAGCTGTAACAGGAGCAAAAGGACCAGAGGGAGCTCTGGCAACAGCAGCCCATCCTCACTGACTAACCCTCTGCCTTATGCAAAAAACCAGTTAAAAACTATTCTTCAGCTGAAGCCTTGTGAGTTATAATGGGCTCCAATGAGCTCAGGAGCAAGAAGAATGCCTTTCATGGGCTCATGTAGCAGCAGGTGTTGTATCTAGATGAAAAAGGTAGGGTTTATCAAAAAACTTCCAGCTGTACAGATACTGCCGGAGTTGTCCTCCCTCAAGTAGGGACAAAAGTGGGAGTCCCATATTGCCATGGGTAGACTCAGCATAATCTTTGGACAAAAAAATCTATAGGAAGGTTAGCACAGGAACCTTTAACCTTTTTTAAGAGCCAACTACCTCTTCCATGGTCAGTTCCTCAATAAAGCCATTTCTTTTGGTGTGCAGAACACATACATAGGTCATTACTTTCTGCAAAAGCATGTGTTTGAATGCATAGCTGATGTGTTGGAATGCATAGCTGGGTTTGTGGTCCAGGGATGTTCCTATCTTCCTAGGCAGGGACCCAAAAAGCCAGCTGCAGCTTTCTTACAGGGGCCTCGAGACAGGCTCTAAAACCTTACCCAGGCAGTCAGTGTCTTTTAAAATTGGTACAGTCACGTGTGAAACCTAGGGTAGAGCTAGAAAATACTTTGGATTTCTTAGTGCACTGTAAACCTGTAACAGTGGGTCAGCTTCTTGTGGTTTCATGATGGATTTTGAAAGTAAATTGGAATGAAGGAGGAGAAATGCTGGGTTTTTTTAATTGCAGTCATTTCTGTAGTGTATTTTCCTTAAATACATCTAGGTTTTCTTCATAGTGACAGCCTTTTTTGGCACTGGAAACATAGCTTCTATTAACAGGTAAATTTTACTCATTTATTTGAGACACAGAGTACAAAAAAATTCTTCCTGCAGCTGACGTACAAAACGTGAATTTAGTTAGCAAAATCAGGGCAGCAGAATCAAAGCAGTAATCAGTGGAATGATAATTCATTTAATTTCAGCTCTCTGTAACATCTTCCCTAAGAGCCTGAACTTGTTGGTTGTGAAGTTGTCTCAATTCCATTAGAAGTTATCCACAGGATGAACAGAGAGAGCTTGGTTGCCCACCAACAGCATCACACCTTGAAAAACACAATCAGAGAAAAAATTGTGAAGAAAGAAAAGTGAGGTTGGCAGTCCCTGCTCATTTAATATTTCATCAAGAGAAGATAAAGTTGGAAGCCTTGTTTAAAAATGTATATACAACCCAGTGTGTTACAGGGTAATTAAATGGTCTGGTTTTTTTTAATGGAAAACAGCATTTCAAAGATATGTAATGTCTTTTTCATGTTTCTCTAGTTTTGATCCTGCTTCTGTCTATTGTTTCTTGACTGTGTTCAGTCCCTTCATGATGGGAGGCTTGCTTTTACTGAAGGTTAGTAATCTTACCTTGGTGAAATTTTCTCAAAGAACTGTGGAATAAATAACGTATCACATACATGGTTGTTACTTTGCAATTCACAAAAGCATATTTGTGTATTTGAGCTTCATTAGGCTTCTTAATCATATGTGAAGCTTTCAGCCTTTGTAGTGTTTCTAGAGAGATCATTCTGTTTCCCAATAGAGACACTAAAGTGCTTGGAAGTGTAATTTACCAGCATTAGGTCAGTTTATTGTATTAAAATGGAAATTTCAAATATTGAAAATACTTAAATAATTTTAAAAATTATAAGCTTTTCCTGTAGTATAATATCTACAGAAATGTTGAGGATATATGTATAATTAGCTCTATCTACATTACATTAAATAGAGGCTTTAAATGTTCTCCTGATTAGGTTGTCATTTTCAATGGCTATTATTTTTTATATTTTTTTAATAGTCTGTCAAACACTGGATTGCACTTCTGGTTTGCAGGCAGGGTGTGGTAGCTCTTTTCTAGTATTTGAGTAGAGGATCTGCCAGAGGTGTGAAGGGGGACACTGAATTTATGGATCATTACTAAAATAAGCAATATTTCCTACCTCTGCTTTCCTGCTGTGTCTGTCCCAGAGAAAGCAGACTTAAGTTACAGGTACCCTGCATGTTGTCCTGCAGGACACAGATCAATAGTGCAAACCTTCTGGATGCGAGAAGTCAGGTTTTATACCTTGCCAACTTAAGGATTGCACATCAACTTTGGAAAGAGAAAAAGGCAACATTCATGTTTTCTAACTTGTTTGTTGTGTTCCTAATTTACTGAACCATTTACATTTGCTTGACTTGGCTCTGGAGGGGCAGTGTGACCCTTGCTTTACTGAATGCCTTCTGTATTCAGACTTTTTTGTGGTTGTGGTGTGATTGTCTTATTACACTTGAAACTCTGCAGCCTCTCATGAAAGATGCTGGATCTGAATAGTTCTGTCTTCTAGCTTTGTTGAAGCTAGAAGTTGAAGCATTTAGTAACTTAGTTACTTTGTTGAAGTATTTAGTAACTTAGTGTTAAATGGATGAATACAGTGAAGATATGTTTTAATTATAGTTTTCCATATTACCTCATAGCTTATTTCACTGCAGTTCAGCTGTGACCATAGAAGCAGGTTTTTATTCATTTACTGAAAGTCTTTCCTGCAAAATTATTTTCTACCCTGTCTAGCCAATATTTTATTTTGTAACATGCCCATTCTGTGGTAATTTCCAAAACAGGAAAATGTTTCCACAACCTGCCCAGGTTCTTTTGTAAATATGACTATAAGCCAAAATATAGCTTGTGTTTTAAACAGGTTGCAATCCCGTTTGTTCTGGTATCATGTGCTTTCGAAGCTGTTCAAGTCACAACACAGCTGTCTTCTAAGAGGTACATTAATTGCTATATTTCTGCATTAGTACGGGTTTCAAATCTATTTTGCAAGAATTCAGAATTTTCAAATCTCTATGTAAATTTAAAAAACCCTATTAGATCTCATTGTTGCTTTTATTTGTTATTAGGGCTTTGGGTTTTGTTCAGTGATTTCTGCAAGCTCAGGAGTTTTTTCCTTAGTGATAAATGAGTATAAATTGAAGTGTTGGCCTTGTCTAAAACAATCAGATATTTAATATTCTTTGCTGGCAATACACAGAAGGAGCACTTTTTCCTCCATAATGTTAAAAAATGAGCAGAATTTAAAGACTGATTTTTACCTTATACTGTGTCTCTGCCTGTAGCATAATTTTTTTTAAATAGCCCATTTGCAATGTAACCAATTTATAGCTTTGTAGCACTGACCTCACCACAAATAGCATTTAAAAAAAAACTAAAAAAAGGCACTGGATGTCCTTGCATTGCAGTTCAGCGCTTCCCAGATGTGTTCAGTATTACATATTTTTTGCAGTAGGAGCAGATGGCTGCCAGTCCTTTCCCTGTCTCTAAGGACTTTTCAGAGATGGAAGTATGGGTGCTCAGCCTCACAGAGTGCTGTATCCTTGACTTGAAATATCCTGGTGTTTTCCCTGTCTCAAGATTTTTATTTCCTTTGTTAGCCCTGCTCAGCCCATTCAGCAGACCCAGTGCACATGACTGAATCCTCTGCTCATCGTGTGATATTATGGATGGTGCTGAGGTGCAGGAGGTCCCTGTCAGCCATGTGATTTTGTCACTGTGGGATGTTGTGTGGGGTTGACCAAAAGTTCTGCTGTGTGTGGCAGGAGGACTGCAGAGACTTACCCCTGCACATTACTCAGCCGACTGTGAGGAAGCTGCCCTCACTTGTGATGCCCTCTGCTTTTTTGCTTGCTTTCATCCCACGTGTCCCTGCCTGTTGTCTCCTTGTACAACACCACCCAGTATCACAGAGAGATGGGGTAGCCCAAAATCTGACTCCCTGTTGGAGCAGCAGCACGATGCTCACCACCCCTTTTACCTGCTCTGCCTTAGCTGTGCGTGCACACAAGAAAGGGTGTTAATCCTCATCACTAAGGCTTGTACAAGAGCAGGGCTGCATTGAGGACCTGGTGCTGCTCAGATGATCAGCTACTGACTTCCATTTCTAGGGCTTAAGCATCATAAAGGTCAGCATTTCCCAATTTGTGAATGCTTGCCTTGGCAGCGCTGGTGATATTGCAAACTTTTATGGAATGTGCATCTGAGTGTGTGAGAGGGGAAATGATACTGCCTTCATAAACCAAGGGACACAAGTATTTCTGTGCCACTTCAGGAGGCTGTGGCTGTAACTCTGTCTGGTGTTTGTGCCAGCTTCATTTAGCTGTGCTCAGGTAACAAATGCAGTGATACTGCCACAGCATCCACCTGGGAACAAGGCAGAAACCGCAAGGCGCAGCCGGGATCCCTGGAGAGGTTGTGCTCTGATTGTCAGCGCATCCTGAAGTCTGTGCTGCACTTCTTACTGCTTTTGCTGCCCCTGCTAGATAAATTAAGCCATCACTGGGAACAATCTTGTCTTTGCAGTGTATAATCATGCTCTGAAATTAGTCTTGTCCTTCTGTTGTGAAAGGCTTCCTGCAGTTCAGAAGGGCAAAAAGTGGATTTTTGTGATTTGGACAAATTGCTCCTAAACTCCCTGTTTATAGATTAAAGACTTTTTCTTTCTTTCTTTTTTTTTTTTTTTTCTGTGGGGAATATTCTTTCCCAATATGTGCTTGGAGCTTGCCTGTGAAAAAACAGCCCTCTAGCTGAGTGCCTCCTAAGCACTATAAAATTGCAGCATCCTGTCTGAGCCATAGGTTAGCGGAGAGAAGCCTTTCCCTGTGTCTGAGATACAGTTGGTTTGTTGCATCCTGATCCACTAATGAAGCATGACTGATATAGGCAATATCAGAAAGTTCCTTGTTTGGAGGCATTGGTATGGGTATCCCCCCAGTACATACTCATGCAATGCTGCAGCAGGACATTTTCCAAAAAAAAACATTTGTAGTTTTATGATGGTAGTACTGATAAATCAGCTGTATTCTAGTTAAAGACTTTTTTGTTAATGGGTCAGCTGTTTGCAACATTACTTCAGTGTCATTAACTTAGAAACCAGTTTTAACCAGTTATAGTGATCGCTTTCATGTAATTTAGGATTTACATAGTTTGAGGAAAAGAAGATTAGGTTAATGGGGGGGAAAAATAGCTCTGCCTCCACCCTTCTGGTTCCTTTTACAGAAGTGGCTAATTTCCAGAAGTAACCTGCTACCTGATAAAGAGGCCCACGGGTTTGGGAGCATGCCACCAAAATGCAAGGTGTTCCCAGAGCAGGTTATGGGCACCCAGAGATTTTGAAGGGAGGCAAGCACCTCCTTCAGCAGCCTCTGACCCAGCAGAGTGGTTGTCAGGGTGGGACTGATTGCCTCAGGTATCTGCCAAACAGCTTTGCTCACTCTTTGAGTCCCGTCGTGGAGCTCCTAAATCAGCTTTATTTGGTCTAACCAGCATCAGGAATGGGCAGGTGCTGTTTGTAAGATTCTTTTGTTCTCCAAAAAATTACTCATATTAGGTTTCTCCATGGCAAAATTGAAGCTCTATTAATGTGAAATTATAAATGCCAGGTGTCCTAGTCATATATTTTAATTGTTTTCTAATAGATTGAAATGTACCTGAGTGTTTGAAAGGCAAATGCAAGAAATCATATCTTACTTTATTTCTTTCTGTGGGTTTTACTAAGCTCTTTTAATATCTGTGGCCATAAAGAAAGGTCGATGGTCTGACTTTGCTGGGTTTTTCTTCTTTGCAGCCTTTTCCTCATTGTTCTTGTGATTTCAGACATTATGGCTTTGGTAAGTTGTTGTTGCATATTCTCTTCAAATAAGATCAAGAAGCAGAGAGTTTTCCTAATTCCATCAAGAGAGATCTGAATTTGTTTCAGACTTCAAAGTTTTTGTAACTAGGGCAGAGAATTGGATTGAAATCCTAGCATAACTTAGAGATAAAACTCTTCCAATCACTGCTCTTCGAATTTCATGTAATTAATGCTTCTGAGGAAGCAATGTTCTCATAATAATACGAGACAAAAATTAAGTAATAAGTTAACATTTCGAGTTTCTCATGTGCTTTACAATTAAATTCCTTGGAAAAAATTAAACAAGAATTTCAGTTTTAGCTGTGCGCAGGGTTTAGTTAATTGTTCAGGAATTCTGAACCCTTTACCCACCCCAGCTTCTCTTGAAAAAGAGAGGAAAAGGAGAAATGCGTTACCCACCAGCTCCATTAGACTTGTCAGGAGATCAGCAACATCTGAAAAGATGCTTTGTGCCCTTTATAATAAGCTGTCAGAAAATGCTATCTTCAGAAAGCCTGCATCCATAATCCAAGCTAGCCAAAACAACCCAAAGCTGAACAATACCCCAACACAGTTTTTGCAGATTAAAAGTATGTTTTTTGTTGCCCACTCCAACTGTCTTCAACTCAGCAAGCAGTGCCACTGGGTATCACAAGGTAAACAGAAGCCTTTTCAAACCAGCAGGTAGACCTTGTGTTGTCACTTTATACATGCTGGTTTTGTTTTGTCACTTGGAGTAAGCATTCCTGATCTTATTTCCTAGTACAGTGTGATCTGTAAATATCACCTGACAGGAAAAAGAGTGAGTAAAAACCAAATAATTGCTAATTTGTCTGTAGAGGGAGAAGAGGAGAAGGTGTGGTTATGTCAAGTTTCAGATAAGTCTGTGTGACTAATCTGATTTTGGATAACTTCCACAGGAAAAGAAATAGTATACCAATAAACCACATTCATAGCATTTCACTAATAAAATCAGTATAACTAAACCAAAAGAAGATTATAGGTATTTACCGGTGTGTAGCAAGCCCCAGTATATCCAGGTCTTATATCTCATGTATTCTCCTATTTTGGTTTAAGTATTTTGAAACAATTACCAGGTATGTATTTGGTGTACAAAAAAAAAAAAAAAAAAGAAATTACCAAAGAGGTTTGATATGTAGGAACTCTGTCAAGAAATGAGAAAGTGGGAACTAAATCAAGAGAAGAGAAAGTAGCAGGACAAAAAAGAGAACATGGTTGTGGTCTTGAATCAATGGGCCCACTAGCTAGAATTAGGGAAATGCACTAATAGATAAGTACTATCTTCTCACAACGTTATTCCCACTTTACAGGTGGGGAACTGCCAGAGTTGCCCAAAGACATTTGTGTTGAAATTCTATGAAAACTTTTAGGCACTATGCATTACCTGGCATCTTCTAATTTCAAATAATAAGGTGGCTTGTCTTTTCCTATTGAAAAAGTTCTGATATTACTTTTTCTTGCAAGCCAAGCTAGGCAGAACTTAGTTCATCTCTTGATGTTTTTGTTTCATACCATGTTAAATCTATTTCTGGTTCCTAGGCTATTCTTTACTCTGGTCCAAATGATCATTCCTGGAAAGGTCTTGCACTTATTCTATGTGAAGAATTACAAATTTGGCGTAAGCAGCCTGAAAAAATTGGGGTTTAATTTTCTGTTCCAGATTGTGCAGTGTTGATGTACTAATCAAAGTTGTTTTATTTCCTAGCATTTTTTCTTTTTGGTTAAAGATTATGGAAGCTGGCTGGATATTGGAACAAGGTACAGTACGTTTTTTGCCTCCATTGTATTTTGAAAGCTTTATGGGTTCATACTACTGTTTATCTACTCATAACTCTTGGAAGTTTTTCCAATTACTCTCCTTAATCAAATGCTTCAGGGATGTTCCACATATTTTGAACACGTGTGCACACATATGCATACACATCCCAAGCTAAAACTTGTGTCTTAAAATCTGTGCCAGAGCAACACAGAGTAAGTAATAAATCCAGCATGGCAAGAAATACAGTTAGTAGGATTTGTTTGAACAGTAATTACAGAAAAACTATTTTAATTAATGTTTTGCATTTTAATTAGTTGTAATCACTGTTAAAATAACAATTTATCAAAGTGGTTAATTGTCTTGTATCTCCTTAAGCCTCCATATACAGTTCACTGTGAGTTAGTGAGCCTTGTGTAAATATGTTGGTGGCTACCAAGGTCCATGGACTTACCCTCCCCCTGGCTGGGGAGGAGTTTAGCATTTAAAAATAGAAATCACGGCTAAAATGAGAGAATTTGTTTTGCATTTTGAGTCATATTAGCTTCAAATACAAGGAATACACATTTCAGATTTACCTTCCCCGAGTTGTGGAAATAGATAAAATACTGTAATAAGCTTAGTAGGGAATGCGTTGTTACTAATCCAGCCAATCTGGTCACTTGACACTGTTATTTAAACAGAAGCTGAATAGTGAGCCATTGTTAATATTCTGTTTAGTCTACATATACTCTCTACTTTGCTTTTGTGAGCCCCAACATTCCCAGCAGCATGTGGACACACATGTGCACACCTATTCTACCTGTTTTCTTTGGAGGTTCAAATTCCTGCTTATCGTTACCTTCTGAAGGTTCCTAGTGGGCAGAGGTACACTTAGATCAAACAATGAAAATGTTTTGGCATCACACTTCCTTGCTATGGTCAGTTTATGCTAAGTCAGATGGCCTCATCCTTTGGTTTGAATTCCTCTGCAGATTAATAAGGATATTAAAGACCTCAAAAAATTTCTGTTCTGTTGGGCAAGAAGCTTTTTTAATTGGGAGTTAGCAGCAAAGGTATAAATTGTTACAAGTGCCCAAAAACTTCCTCTCTGATACATGGTCTTCATAGAATAGAGCTTAACAACAGTAATGCATTGCTGGATCTATTTCAGCTGGAAGGTTGCCTTATTCTGAAGAGTTTAGGAGAGCTCATTATGCACCACAGTAATTCTGCCTCTCCGTGTATGTGTTTTGATCACTGAAGAAAGCACTGAAAAAGGCCTTCTGAAAGAGTTATTTGTGATTAATTTTTAACATGGAAATGCGTAATGTTCAGGCAGCCTCTGTCATTACTTCACTTTTGAGTGCTTGACTCTACCACCTATGTTATTTTATTGTAGTCTCTTTATATATCTTTTATATGTAGGTGTATATATGCACATAAGAAAAATAATTAGGTTGCTTAAGAAAAGAAATGAAGCCATAGGTGCAGAGCTAAGTGGTCCTTCTTTTATCTAGCATGAGCATTACTTTAGCACCAGAACTTTCTCCTCTGAGCAGATTTCTACTGTGTGATCCTCAGGCTTGGCAAAATTAGCGGGCAACAGCACAAGATTATTTTTGTTTGTTTGTTCTTGAAAGGGAAGATGAGCTTCAAGGGGTTTTGGGCAATTCCCAAAACCAGTGGGAGTGAGATACTAACATAGCTCTTTCCTGTTCTCCTGTTGCAAGTGCAGTGACAGCTCTGAGGCATTCTCATTGCAGTGTTGTCTGTTGCTGCTTTGACAGCAAGGTCTGAAAATACCCTGTCTCAGTTGACATTTTCCATGTTGCCAGAACTTTCCTGAGAAGGCTGAGTTAGTTAAGGAAATTATGGTTCTTTTTTTTTCCCCCCCAACTGTTTGCATCTCAACAAAACCTGCGTAGGATTTCACAGAACAAAGAATAGGAGCACTCTTAGGGACAGCTGCTCTCATATTTTTCTTTTTTTCTTGTCGCACTGATAGGAAGTGCCTATGTGTGTGTCAGCAAAAATATCTGGGTTTGTGTTACATTACTGGTTACCACATCAGTGAAATCAGAGGTGGGAAAGCAGCAGCTTAATTGCCTGGTGGAGATTCATGCCTCTAAAGTCTCTGTGCCACATTTGTAAGGTTTTGATGTATGTTTCCTTACTCATCCTTTTTTGTGGTGATGGGCTTTCTGTGGATTTTCTAATTACCACACATCTAAAGTTTTGTATGTTCTCTCTCTACTAAGAATATGCAAATTGAGTAGGAGACTCATTAGGCAATATTTGGTTTATCCAATAGCCAAGTTTCATGTAGATGAGATGGCTTTAAATACCTTGTGATAAAAAGATCTTCACTGCTTTATCGCCTTGACGTTTTCTTTCCTAGTGGATCTCATTGTTTGGAAGTAAGGTTTGTTTACTGAACTAACATTTTCTATTTTTAAAAATCTCACCCCTAATTCCTGGCTTTTACATCCTATTCTACCTTGCTTTAACAACATGACATGACATTTTACCATGCCTCACATTTGCCTTAATATGATGTCTTTATTCTCCAAGTGGAATTCACCATGCCACGTAAGTAGTGCCTTTGAATGGAAACAGATTTCTACCTCTTTCACTCTTCCAGTTCATTAATGAAATGCTGAGCAACAACAGATCCAATGCATAGTCCCGTATTACCACATTCAGCAAATTATCAACGCACCACTGTTTCCCTCCTCTCAGTACATTATCAATTACCATAAATATTTATGGATTCTTAGAAAGTTTTCTATCCCCTTTTCTTAATGGTCATGCCAAAATCAATGTGAACTTGTCTTTCAGAGAGTGCTTTTCATTGTTTTGATATAATAATGGGATAATAATCTTGCAGTGAATGCGGAACTCAAAGCAGTGGCTTACAAAAGCTTCTAAGGTCTGCTAACCTTGCCCTCTACCTGTATGCCTTGAGGTAACCTGAATTGCATCATATGCCCCAGAAGAGCACACCATTAAATTTCTTTAAAATAATAATGTAGTTTTCCTACAGAGGAAATTTAGTGTTTTTGATGTATCAATGTGTAAGGCATGATCCTGAAAAGTTTGTTCTGACAGATCCTTTTATTTTTGAGTAACAGCCAAATGGAATAGCTAGCTTTTCAGCTTCTTTGTCACTAAAATAATTTCTCTGCAGCTTAAAAGGTGTGTTTTATCTATCTCTATCTGTTGATATCCAGAAAGAGAGAGAAATAGCCTTTAAAGCCTACTATATCTTTACAGTATATGCACTTTGTAAATAGTTGTATAACCTGATAGTAAAGATAAACCTTAAGGTTCTTTATATGGCTATTATATAGCTTTATACAGACACATGCTGTACTATTCCTTCTCTTTATAGTTGCTGGAAGATAAAGATATGATCTTAACTGTTCTTCTGCAGTTTCAAAGGTCAGGGGACATAGATAAGGCACAAAACTGGTTTTTTTTAGGTTTTAGGGATAACGGAATCGATTTCAGGATTGGGGTACTGGGACTTCTAGCTCTGACTGTTAAAACAAAAGTTTTTTTTTTTTTTTTTTTTTTTTTTTTTTGGGTGAAACTGAGGGGAAAGTGTGTGTGGCATCCTGGCTGGAAAAGCAGGAAACTTAAAATTCAGAATGTAAATCTGGAGTCTCAGTGTGTGCTTGGAACAGTTCAAAGAGCATGTCATGTAGAAATAATGTCTCCGGACTCTTCTGGGGCGTGCTCATCCAAATCCTTGTACAAGCTGTTTTTGTTTTACTTGTTTTGTTTCTAATTTTTTTAATTGCTATGGTAACTTACTCCATCTTCTTGTCTTTCCAGCTTCTAATCAGGTCTGTCATCTTAGGAATTAGCTTGTCTTGGGAGAAAGCCAAGTTTTGGAGCAAGATTGATTCCCACCACTTACCCCCTCATTTTTTTAATGTCTTAGATTCTTCTTGTCTTCTTTTTTTCTCAACAATATATCCTGTCACAAACAAAGCCAGGAGGTGGTAGTACCTCAGATGTTTTCCTTGTGGTTCCTTGCCACAGAAACAGGTGTCTTGCTCCCTGATAAAAAATTTTCCTATCACCAGCTTTGCCTGTTGACATTGATCCATACATGGGGCACTCACCTTTCCATTGAACAGTGCTGCCTTACCATAGATCATCCATGATCCCCTACACCTGCTACCTCTACCATCTCATCCTTTATAAGCATTGCCCCACTGTGCCCTGTTTTGCTATTCTCTTGTACCTGTTTAATTGCTCTTCCTCCTCCACATATATCTAACTTGCCTGGATCCTAGAATCTCACTCATTTTTCTCATTAGCTCAGGTTTGATTCTCAAAAGAGAAAGCTTGTTTTGAGAATTACCTCCTTCACTGTAACTACAGATCCAGTCAAGGGTGCAGGTTCTGAATTGTATAGGGATCAAGATTTTGACACTGCTGTTGTGGCATATACCTGTAAGAGTCTTGTTTTCTTTGTTTAAATATAGCATTACCCCAGCCTAAGAAGTAATTTACCAGGCAGAGCTGCCCGCAGGCAGTGCAGTACCAGTTCCTGAGAGTCCCAGAGATGCTGGCTGTTTGTAATTACATGACACGTAGATTGAAATTGTTTTTAATTGTGCTCTATGGCATAATATATATATCTATCTTTGAACGTCTGATATTTTATTAAAGGAGCTTAACTATGCAGCCTTTTGCAGTCTAGCAAAGGAGAAGTGTGTGCAACACTCTATTCTTTACAAAATTTACTGGAGGATCCAGTCCCTCAAGTGATAGGTGGCTAAGCAGAGTTTGAAGAGACCTTTTTGCTTTGAGAAAGCCCCTCCCTATGTCCTGCCAAATCACTGATCACGTCTGAAAGAGCTCCTTTTCGGGGTGCACAGGAACTCAGATGCCTGTCTGGGGACCATGCATGGTCTGTGATGGTCTTGGGGTATATATGGGGATAAGGGCAGGGTCTTCATTTGGCTTGTGATTTTCAGATTTCTCATTCAAACTTTCTTTGAAAGTTGAAAGGAAAGTGGTCTTGCCGCATACATGAAAAACTATAATTCTGGTGCCAGGTTAGAAGGAAAGCTAAGGTGTTACCAGTAAGGCACAAGACACTAAGTGTCCAGCTGTTTACCAGAGTGGCTGTTCCCTTAAGAGCTGGCAACCTTATCGACCTGTGGTGAATGTACAGTCCCCAAGGGCACATTACGCCATGAAGATAACTGCAGCAAGGGTTTGAATTTCATCTGTCAATATGTCCTTTCCCATGGAGAACTGAAACCAAAGTTGTAACACACCCAGGTGGTCTTTCAAGGGCAGCTCTTGAGGGAGTTGTGTTATCTTTGTTGTTGTAAATGAGCTGTGAACTACAAGTCCGAAGTGCACTGCCCAGGTGACAGTAGGCTTTGTGCCTGACTTCATGCTTTCCCTGTGTCTTCTCATACCTATCCCACAGAAACAGGACGAGCTTGGCTCTTGTGGATGTGCCGCTCTGCTGCTCATTATGCTCGTTGAGCCCTTTTATGCTGGTGGATTTTTCGAGTTGATTTCTTAAAACTATGTATTCTGAGCAAGGCATTTGTGAGATGTTTTAGTCAGACTCAACTGAAACAGAAAAATCTGACAGCATGCATCAAGTCTGTTTTCATGTTCTTCATACACTTTGATCCTTTGGTTGCTGGCATCTTGGCTGGGGAAGAACTTTTTTGATTACTTTTATTCTCTCATACTGGTTAGTGGCCCAGCTTTGTTGAGAGCTTGTGCTTCTCGACTTCACAGGGCTAAATTGTGCTAGGCTAGCGCCAGAGTTGTCACGGTCTCAGGGTTGTGAGGATTGATAGCGACGGCATTATGAGCTTTACTGCTCTTCTGTGGCTAAACTCTCAAACTGAATGAGTCCTCTGGCAGAAATTCCAGGTCATTAAGCCAGCAAGCGTTCCTTGCAATCCTTTTTTGTGACTAAACTCAGACTTCATCGAGTCTGAAGTTACTCTGTTTGTCCTAAAGGGCCATCTACTTTGTAATAATAGGTATGGGTACATCAGGAGGTATGGGTACCTCTCATGTCAGAGTGGCAGTTTCTTCAGTAGTCCCAGGAAAAACCAAAGCCACGCTGGATGCATAATGGACAAGGGTGCAGCAGTGTTTCATCTGCAGCTCTACCCTGAAATATCGCTGGCTTTGGAAGATTTCTGGTTTCCGAATGAGTAGTGGTTTACATTAACAGTACCTGATTCAGATCTTACAAAATCACAGAATGATTGAGGTGGGGCCACTGGACATCACCTAGTCCAACTTCCCTGGTCAAGCAGGGTCCCCTAGAACACATTACTTGGGATTGTGTCCCGATGGCTTTTCTCCAGGGAAGGAGACTCCACAGCTTCTCTGGGCAGCTTGTTCCAGTGCTCAGTCACCTGCATAATAAAGTTCTTCTTCATGTTTAGGTGGAACTTCCTGTGTTCCAGTTTGTGCCTGTTGCCTCTTGTTCTGTTGTTTGGCACCACCAAGAAGAGCCTGGGTCCATCCTCTTGACGCCCTCCCTTCAGATACTTACAGACATTGAAGAGGTCCCTTCTTCCTTGTCTCAAGACTGACCAGGCCCAGCTCCCTCAGCCTTCCCTTGTAAGTGAGGTACTCCAGTGTCTTAGTCCCTTGATCATCTTTGTAGCCCTCAGCTGGACCAGCTCCAGGAGCTCCATGTCTCTCCTGTACTGAGGAGTCCAGAACTGGACACAGCTCTCCAGATGTAGAACCCTCACCAGGGCTGAGCAGAGGGGCAGGATCCCCTCCCTCAGCCTGCTGGCAATGCTCTTCCTGATGCACCCCAGGATACCTTTGGCCTTCTTGGCCACAAGGACACACTGCTGGCTCATGGACAGCTTGTTGTCCACCAGGACCCCCAGGTCCTTCTCTGCAGAGCTGCTTTCCAGCAGGTCAGTCCCCAGCCTGTCCTGGTGCTTGGGGTTGTTCTTCCCCAGGTGCAGGACCCTGCATTTGCCTTTGCTGAATTTCAGAAAGTTCCACTCTGCCTATCTCCATCTCTCCAACCTGTCGAGGTCCTTCTGAAGGGCTGCACAGCCCTCTGGGGTATCGGCCACTCCTCCCAGCTTTGTGCCATCAGTGAACTTGCTGAGGAGGCATCTGCACATGTGGATGTCAGGTTTGACTAAATGGCCTGTAACCCAGTTCTCCCACATGAAGGGAAAGTCTGCCTTCCTCCAGACCTTCTCCCTGATCTCCTGGGTCAGGGATTCCTGAGAGCTAGCCTTGACAGTGAAGACTGAAACAAAGAATGTGTTCAGTATCTCAGCCTTTTCTGCAGCCTCTGTTGCAAGGGTCCCTGCTGCATTCAGTAGCAGGCCCACAATTTCCATAGTTTTCCTTTTGTTATTGGTGTCTTTGAAGAAGCCCTTCTTGTTATTCTTGACATCCTTAGCCAGATTTAATTCCAAATGGGCCTTGAACCCATGGAACACAGAATACTGAATGTCCTAGATCAAATCTCAGTCTGACTCTAAATAGCCCATCCAGTGAACATCAGGTAACAGAGAAGCTGCATTTTAATACTGTGTTTATTAGCCACTCTTGAACTCATCTCTTTGCACGTGCTACCACAGCAGAGAATTTTAGCAATATTGAGTGAAAAAGTAGTGGGGTTTTGGTTTTGCCTGTTGTTTTTTTTTCTTAAAGCTACTTGTCACTAGAATAGTGTTTTCTCTAGAAAATTGCACTTCATCTAAGATAAATATCTGAGTTGTCTTACTACCTTACTACTAACTACTATCTGCCTGAATGCAAGTTCTCTCTAGATTCTGCGTTATAGTTGACAGCAAATACAAGTTTTGCATTTGTTTTACTCGCACACACTGAATTATCCATTTGAATGGAAAGTATACCCGGTACCTCTTACTCGATTGGTGTACACTCCATTGTGTTTTCTGCTGTCCCCCACCAAGTTTATGTTGTCACAGACTTGGGTTTTTACATGACAGTGCTGCTATAATACTTGTCTTCTAAGAGCGGCTTATATAAAATTACATCCTAGGTGAACAATTAGGCCTACTTAAAATGAAAAAAAAAATATTCAGAGGGTTGTTTATGTCAGGGTTTTTTTTCTTTACTCTGCAAATTTGTATTTTTCTCTCACTTTTTTTATCTGTCTCTTCCTTGCAGCATCAGCCACTATGTGCTGGTGATGTCACTGACCATATTTATGATGGTGATGAATGGACTGGCCCAGCTGTTAACTACACAGAGACTTGGACTTCCCAGAAGGACTAAGCATCATTCTACATGATAAAGCATCTTCAGGCTTCCTCTGAACGAACCTTCAGCTCTGGGATGTAAATAAGAGTTAATTGGACTAGACTGCCAAAATCCCATCCAGGGATCAGAGTGCTCTGCTGATACAGATTAAACACTGTCACATGACTGAAATTTGCATTTGAGGGTTGCCATTTAGACACCAAAGGGAATATGGAATAAAAAAGCCTCTGTTTATTCTTCAAGCCTACATATTTCTTGAAAATGAAAACAGAAAAAAAATTCTTTTAAAAATACATAGGCAACTGTCTTTTGCGTTGGGTTTTTTTGGAGAGGTGGGGTGTTTTTTTGTTGTTGTTATAACTTGGCTGCCAGCTGTTTGTCCACACATACTATCATTCAGAGCCTGCAAAGTTCTAGCTTCGTTTCATGTCTCGCATAAGCACCTCCCAGGCTAAAGCATGAATGAAATCAGTCTGGGCAGATCACTGGTTTGTGTGTAACTGATGTGGCACCCGCATTGGGATATCTCTGAAACAGGCTGTGCTTTCTGCAGGCCGTGTCAGGGTGCCTGTGAGAATATGTTGAGGCAGGTTAAGGCTGGTGTGCTGTGAGGCTGTTGCTGTAAGACAACATCTTTTGGCTCATCCTGCTGCAAATTGCTGCCCCTGACTGTGCTTTCCTACTGCCTCCTGAACTTGGGCGGGTTGAGCAGTATGACACTCAGGTAGTTGATCCAAATGAAAAGGAACCTGGTTAAATAGCAGTCAAATTCCCTGGGCCAGCTCATGACAGGGTGGGCAGGAAGGTTGGGGCTGACTGTTTCCATAGCAGCCCAGAGTTAGATCAGCATAAAGAGGTCATGAAACTGCAGCTGGAGTTGCTGGTTTGCAGAGAGTGATGCCATGTGGAGGCTTATTTCTTTTTTTCCTTGTTTTCCTTTCCACTTGTATTCTGCTTCTGATTACAAGCATCAGTAATGTCTGCACAGTGAATCTAATGTAGGTTCCCTGTATGCTGATTACAAGTGAGAAGCAAGGAAAAGAAAAAATGTTGTTCATTCTGGCCCATTCTACAATGGCATCACTAAAAATTGTGCTATGTAATATCCGTGTGTCACGCTCCTAATTTGCAGCCAGGCCTTTCTATCTGGGAGCTGATACATATGGTGCATGATGCTGGCAGCCAAGGCTAAACATACATTGTGAGGGCTGCTCCAATGCTCTTTGCAGCCATCTGGCATTTGGCCATGGTCACGTCTGTTTAACACTGAAAACTAGTCATCCCTCTGCAGGAAGTTTGGCTGGGAGAAACTGGTCACAAACCTCCATCTGCTTGTTTGGTTCTAGAAAGAAATAGCATCACGGGCCTGCAGTCATCCGTGCAGCTTCAGAGTGCCTCGTGAGAGTGTCTGAGTACTGTTAAGGGAGTAATTTTTTCCACTAGATAGTGGTCCAGTGGTCCCACTGGGTATGTTGCCTCACAGCTGGCCTCAGTCGCAGAAGGGATTTTGTGTTTGTTACAGGCTGCACCTGCAGACTGCCCACATAAGGGTGGGCATGTGCCTGGTGCTGGTGGTTGTGCCCTACAGCCAAGGCAAGGAGCAACCACGAGCAGCGGGAAAGTTGCCACTACGGCAAAGCCTGAGTGTAGGCATGGGAATGTGCCACACGTGTTCCAGGATCCAGTGAGTGTCCGCTATGGAGAGCTATCCTCGCCTCAGCCTCACGCCACAAGTATCTACAGCGTACTGCATCATTGTGGGTACTGTATCCTCAGCTTTGTGTCACCAAACTGATGTCTTGAGACCTCTGTCCACAGTGCTGTCCCTTCAGTACACAAAGCTGTAAGCCATTGACCATCCCAGTCTCCATTGCTGGAGTGACTGCTTTGCAGAACTACTGTTTGTAGGACAAATTCACGCATGGGAGCAGCGGAACAGCTGGCATTGGTGTGGTGTGAAGAAATTGACTTAAAAGTAGGAATGTGGAACTCACAGGGCTGCCACCCTTAAGTCACACCTTCTGCAAGCTTGTCAAAACTGCTTGTTATCTATGACAAGACCAAGTGGTTGTCCTACCTATTAGGATGTACATACTGCTGGCACTGCAGAATCCCTAGGAGAATGCACAGGAGCTCAAGCCTGATGACTTTCCTTACCACAGGGGGCTGGCAATAAAACAGCATCTCAGCCCACTGCATCTGGTGCTGCTCGTCTGTGGTAGTAGGAATAATCTACTCTGGTACGCAGGCAAGTGGAAATGAATGGGCAAAGTACAACCTGCATCAGTTACTCTTTCTGCTTGTGGTTTCCGTAGCACCATTTTCTACAAAGTGGGTTTTGTTTCTTACATTCTTCCTTGTAAGAGAAGAAAGGGGACGATGAGCACAGGGGAATATTTGCAACATGCATGTTGTTTTTCCCCAGTGCTGTTCTGCAGGGCTTTGCTCTTGTTTGCCATTTGCTCTGGTTGGGCCATGGTGGTAGCAACCTCAGCTGACCTTTCCCTTTCCCCCTTTAGTTCCTTGCATCTCTGTGCCATTTGTGAATTTAGTTTCTATTGGAGGCCACGGGAGTGCTGGAGAGCAGCTCTCATGGAGATGCAGGATTGGCTGTGCTATTCTCGCGTCTCCCCAGGGGAGGCTCTTGCTGGAGTCTTGGCCTGCACTTCTGGGTTAACTCCAATTTTTGACACGGAGAGGTGTCAAAAATTCTCCCACTCAGCTACTTTACACAGCCCCATGGGGTGTGTGACAAAGTCGACTCTTCCCTCCCACAGCTGCATGTTCTTCTCCAGAAACAAATGGCATCAGCAATAAAAAGTGCTCCCCAACCTTAGCAGCTAAGGTAGGGAGTGAAATTTTGTGCTTGGATGAGTTTAAGCTTTCTTTTATTCTAGTTGTGGGTCTTCAAGCATCGTCATCCCTATTCATGGGTGCAGAGAGGATTCAGGACACAGAAGGGGGGTTCTGAGCCAGCAGAGGCTTCCAGCCCATGTTTTCTGTGAAGGGCATGAAGGCAGAATCACCTCAAGCCCTTCTGCCTGCCTTCTTTCACCTGAAGCAGAGCTGCACACTCTCTGACTCCTGGAGCAGGTGAGGCTCCAGAGAGTGAAAACCTCAGGCAGGGAAAAGCAGGTAGATTAACGTTGTTTATGCCAAGGGCTGCACAACTTTTTTTTTTTTTTAACTAAAAACCTTGCAAAGCTTCTATCTTCTTGATTTCAGATCCATGGATCCCCGAAGAGCTAACCATAAACCTAGAGTACCCATCAGGTTGTCTAATGCAAGAGAAACTGTACTGAAGAGCAGATGATACAAAGGTCTTGTAATCTTCAGTGCTAGGAATTGTTCTCTGCTTTTGTATTATCAAGGCTGTACAAAGCAGCCTTTTGATATCTGCCCAGGGAGTGAGCTGTTTCTTCAGAAATGATGAAGCTTAGATTGTATCAAGACCTCCTATGACTCAAACTAAATAACTTCCCCGTCTCCCTCACAGAGTAAAACAGATTTTACAAGCTTTGGCAATTTCAATGAATGCCATGCCTGTTTTAAGTCTGCTACAGTCTTCACATTCTTGAATGAGAACAAAGATATGAATGAACATTCATGGTCTCACCCAAACCTTAAACTTCAGTGTCTGGTGTGGAGAAGCCACAATGCAACCGTTTCTTTCAGCTCCTACCACCCCAGCTAATCTGTAAGGATGATGCTCATTACTTCTCCATTTTGTCTGTGTGAATCCTGCAGTCCCTTTTCCCATGGTTTTGGGAAACCAAATCTCTCAGATGTCTTTGGCGAAAAGGATGAGAACATCGAAGGTACCATGCTTGCTTCTGCATCTGATAGATGTGGAGTTCTGTGAGCAGGAGCCAGCTGAAGAGAATATTTTTTGGAGCTATAGTTGTGGTAGGAAAGAGAGAACTTCTCTGTCTTGCACCTGCTCTGGGGTGTGCTGTGTGTCACAGTGGTGGGACAGCTCCAGATGCCACCTTCTCCATCAACACATGGCTTCATCCAGCCTGAAGATGAAAAACCTTCTTCTCCTGTGTGTTGTCTTTGGGAAGCTGCTTTGTGAGCTGCCATAGCTGGGGAAGATCTGGGAACCTGTCTTGCAAAGCTGCCTGGTGTGTGGTACAGCCCCTGGTTATCCATCCATGAGACAGGACTTGTGGTGAGCTGGAACTGACTGTCACAACAGCTGATGGTCACCAAATTATTTGCAGTTCTCACTAGTCTCTTTTGGACTAGTTATGTTCATAAGGATGTGTAGTGCTGAATCCAGTCCATCGGCTAACAGAAGCCCTGAATTCAGCTGCTTCCTGCAAGGGCTCCCTCCTCACCCCAGGGCAGGGCACAATATTTTAGCGTTTGAGGACTGAGAAGAGGAAGGAGGAGGCTGAAAGCATGGCACTCTCCCTCTTCTCATGACCTTTGAAATCAAGCTTGTTGATATTTTCCTTATTTGTTTATTTATTGACTTATGCTTGGCATAACTTTCTAGCTTTGAAGGTGGATAATATAAAGCGGATGACAACACACCTTGTTTTGTTTGCATTTTATTTTCCATGTGAGTTGTAAGAGCAAATGCCTCTAGTGTTACATAAAGTGAAGCTGACTTAAAGGTTTACCTTTCACTCAGGTCACTACTGCTGACAAACCTGTTAATAACAGCGGGATATCATCGAGTGCTTTCTCTGAGACAGGGAGAGAAAACACCAGACCAAGTTCCCCCAGCTATCTATGACTGCAGTGGGCCAAGACCAGGGATGGAGCCCTCTTCTGCTCTCAATTTCCTGCCATCTGCACCCTCCTTCTCGGGGTGTCACCTCTGCTGCAAGGAAGTCCTTCCTGACCTGAACTGTCCTGTGGCTCAGTGTGCAGCCACCAAGTCCTGCACACCCGATGCTGCAGCCAGTGGTTGAGCAAGGACAGGGTAGTGCAGTCAGGCCTGGGGAATTTAAGTTTAAACCACTGCAAAAGCAATCACACCCAGGTCCAGCATTTTTGCCTCGAAGCGAGAAGGGAGGAGAAATATGAGAAAGCCATGTGTCACTGCCATGGCTCGTCACTGTTCCCACTGCCTCATCTTCCTTCTCGAGGGGTTTGCAGCACAGCTCCAGCAGTACCTGCTTACGCCTGACCCCAAGCTTCAGCAACCCCAAGCTGATCCAAAGGGCACGTGTCCAGTACCAAACGTTGCAGAATTGAACCACTGGCATTTATGGCTGGGGAAATCTCTGACCAAGACCTAGACTCCTCTAATTAAACTTAGCTTACTGCTCTTGCAGAAATGCTGAAGGACAAGGCATTCTCAGTGCAGTTCTCATATTGACTTTCTGTGGAGTAACCTTTGTATAGCTCAATAAATGTGGCCTTTTAGTGATGGACATCATTATTCTGCCTTCTTGGCATGTGAGGCAGTGCAAGACAAAAACTTCAGAGTAATTTCAACAGAAGCTGAAGTTTGGTGGTATGAGTCCCAGTGAGCACACAAGCAGAGACAGGCACTGAAAATGCTGTGATTTTATTTTTGTATCAATTTCCATATTAAGTTAAGAGACACTAGAACTTACTGTACAAAGTACTGCTATCCAGAACTATATTTAGGTGCTCAGATGTTTGTCTCCATCTCACTAGATCTCCAGAAGTGAGTGAATATTTTCCATGAAGGGCTTGTTATATCTGACCTACTGTGAAAGGAAAATATCTGTTTCACTACCATGCATTTTTTCATACAAGTGGTATCTTTCTGTGTCTCTTCTAACCTACATTAATACATTATATTTCTTTTAAAATGCAACAAACTTACTAGTTTTAATGTAACTTGGTAATTAACTGGTAGTTACAGCCAAAAGAAGAAATGAATATGCATGCCATTTTTAAAGAATTACATAGTGAAGGAAAACCTTCTAGTATTTGGGATGATGGCCAAATCTTCATCCAGGACCTGCACTGAACACAAGCCTTCTGAAATTTGTCTGAGGCTCCTCATTTCCTGGGGCTTTCTTTCTCTGCCAATCCCAAAAGAGCCATGAAGTGAACCCTGCCTAAGATTTCTTTTTCCCCAAGCATGAGTGTTCCCCTTGAGGATCCCTCCTACCCTTGCTCCTCCAGTGATCTGTGTCCTGGGTGGACCAGGACCTGACCTGCCAGCCCAGCTCTGCAGCAGAAGCTTAGGAGCATTTTGCAGTCAGTGCCCAAACCCAGGACAGTTCAGGGGACGAGTTTTGTCCTGTTCAGTGGGTCATGATGGCAGCCGGTCTGTCATGGGAGAGCCTGTTTGCTTCGTTTGCTGCTTTTTTGTTTATTTGTTTAGGAGTTTTTTTCTTTTTCATTTGTACTTAAGGCTTGAGGTTTAGTTTTTTTCAAGTAATGATTGTGAGACCAGCTGTCGGCATTAATTCGTTTTAATATGACTCAATCTGAGCAGTGTTCAAGCTTCCTCTTAGAAAATGTAGCTGACTGCGGGGTTTTTTTTCAGGCAGTTTGCTTGACAGAGAATAAATTTTTACAAAAAGTTGCTGTACAGAGCAAGGGAACAGAGTCTGTCATTTTCCCTTCCTGCTGCTCATTTCTTTCAAAAGTACCTGACATCTGGGGAAAAGCAGCCTTTTCATTAGTGGGTGCATGGAAGGCCCACGGGCAGGAGCGCAGAGTAACTGGCTCTGCAATTTATAGAACTGCAGCTAATTGTGTTTTAAGGCTCTATTTCAGTGAGGCACCATTGCTGCCTATCATTCCAATAAATATATTGGAATTGAATGACAGTAACTGTATTTTCTCTCCTCATGGCGATTTTAATTCTTTGTGAAAATCACGGCAGCTGTGAGCCTTCTGAATACAAAGCAACAGAGCACAGGTAAGTGGAGGTGACATTCCCCTGTAGTTCACAGCAATTAACCTCAAGAGGGAAAGAAAAATTAAAATGGTCACTGGTGTTTGGGAGAATTACCTTGTGATGCATTGCAAATACCCTTGTAGGCAGCGATTTAACTTAATCTGTGCCAAAGTTATGCAAATATGCTTGTGATACGTTTGACAGCTTGATCCCTTTCTCACTCTCGGAGTGGAGGAGGAAGATGGATCGGTGTACATGCTTCTAGAGGCAAAATGTGTGATACTTGTCAGGTTAGAGCTAACTGGCATTATTTATTTGCTTACTTTGCAAGTCTGTGAATGCGCCTCACCATTAAGAAGACGAACACGGTAATGATTCTGTTTAATTAGGGAGAAGTAACTTTCTTGCCAGTTCCAAGTGTCGCTTGATCTATCTGAGGTGTCACAGGACTGGAGAACTCCTGCAAAGGGCTGAGGAAGCATTATTTGTGCTCAGTGCGTGGAACTTTATGAAAGCAATTTACATATTTGCACACTGAAGCATAACTACCAGAACATAAGCAGGGTGATAAATGATTAACTATAAAAGATTGGCAGCTTGGGCAAAAATCCAGCAGAGCACTTAAGCATGTGCTTAACTTCAAACAACCTGGCCGTGCTTACAGTGTCAGGGCCTCTCTTAAGTTCAGGAATCTGCTCCTGCACTTTAGTTAAATGTGTGATTAAGTGACCGGGAGGACCAGAGTCTGGCTAAGCGAGCTTATGAACAGGAAAAGCTTTCTCATGGAATGTTTTTAAATTGGGATGGCAGCTGTAAGCAGGACTGTAAACAGATCAGAGCTCATCACAGATGGAGCATCCCCAGCTCCTATTGATGAAGTGGGAATTGTCAGTCGCCTAGCATTTCTCAGACAAAGGGCAAAACCAGAGGTATTATAGCATAAGACTTGTCTAGTCTGCCCATTTCAGCACAATGTTTTGTTTAGTGCATTTTGTTCTGGTTTGGTTTTAATTTTTGGGAACATAAACATACTAAATATTTTATTGCTGTTCTGTGAAAATCACGCTCTGCTTTGGCCAAATATTCCTTTCACTAAATGGTTTAATTGAAAATGGAATTCGGCCAAAAAAAAAAAAAAACCCAAAAAACAAAACCCCCAATCTCCCAACAGTGTTTTCATTTTCCAGTAATGTGAAACTCTTCTCCAGCAGTCACCTTGCACCCACCAAGAATCCTGTTAGTAACTTTGCTTCATCACAAGCCACTTTCTTACAGTGTATTTGGAAGTTCCTGTAGCTGGAGGTTGAAGAAGCTGCTCTTAACAAGTGTTAAGCAAAAGCTGAAGGCCCAAATGAGGGTCATTCTGATGGAGTTGGTTTTGGTCTCCATGTAACACTTCAGGAATGTTTCCATGTGGGTGAAATTTACCAAACTAGAACTACAAATGAAGTCCACCATGTTCTCCTTCTATTCCTTCTAAAGGAGAATATTTGGGCTTATATCCACTGTCAGAGTGACTTGCTCCTTGAGTTACCCCTCTCATCTCCAGCAGACACCTGGCAGCAATGGCTACTACACATTCACTCAATCCTTGTGGGCTTTTGCATCACCACAGAGAGTTACATGCTGCTGTTGCATGTTCTTTCCATTTTGGGAAGCTTTTTTGGCTCCATAATGTATTTCTTTTTTAATTTATTTTATCTTTGCTGATATAATCTCTCTTAAAACATGTCTGAAGTTCTTGGTGGTTGGGTGAAGCTTAATTAAAGCCTGTCAGTGTGATGGTGTCTTTCATTCAGGAGACATGAAGGAAGATGATAATCTCCTTTTCTGGAATAAATGTGAATGGGTTCAGTGCCCAAAACATAGGCTCTGGATAATTAACAAGAAGCAGAAAAAGGAAGGTGAAAAGATTTTTCTAGGGCTCAAATTAAGATCTAAGCAATAAGATAGTTACCAGAGTGTGTTCCTGGCCTGAGTAGCCAGGAAACAAGCAGGAAAAATAGGATCTAGAAAGTCCTGAAGACAGGAAAAAAAAAGTTGGAAACACAATTTGGAGAGAATGGCTGAAAATTCTCATAACAAGTACGAGTGCAGGCTAGAGAATGATAAAGAAATTATCTCTGATTTGATTCAGATTGTCTTCAAGGCTTTTGTACTTCTTTTTTTTCTTTTCAAAATCAACATGTTTGCATAAAATTACCTGAATCCCTCTGCAATTTCTCCTCCTAATGGAAATAACTTGAAAAACACTGAACAATGATCANGTGGGCAGAGCTTTCTCCATATCTGTTTAAAGCATCAACATGGATTTTATACTTCTGTAAGGCATGGACCCTGGATACAAGCCAACAACCACCAAAATCTGCAGGAATTTCCTAAAGCCCGTGGAAGCCAATGGGTTGAAAGGTCAGTTGTAGATAGATCAACAGTCGAAGTGCCCTCTCAGGAGCATAAGTTAAAGACTGGTTATTACAAAATTCAAACGCTTACATTTTTTGTAAGTCTACTATCATTCCTCTTTTACAGCCGGTTTTAATATACTGGATCTATATGGAAGTTGTGGCTTTTGGGAATGTTATTGCAGGTGCCACATTGCTGCAGCTTTTCCAGGTAATGGTTCAGGTGACTGCGAGCTGATTGTCTTCTCATGTGCAACTCACCCCACTCCCTCCAGCCAAGTCCTCCAGCTCCCTTGGTCTCAGATTTGAAATCCCAACCTCTACTCAAAAGCCTTTGTGTATTGGTCAACCCATGAGCGTGGGCAGGAGCAACACCTGGTCAGAACTGAAGGGGGAACAAACCACTAACATTAATTTTCATGACCAATCCTGATTCCCTGGGAAGAAGGTATATTGAGGCAGATTTTATCACTGGCAAATTAACTTGAGAATTGGTGAGGGATGTGGAAGAGGAGCTGACAACTCTTCTACTACCATTATTGAATGGTTTGGCTTTGCTTCTATTACTAAAGGAAACTATATCTATATCTCTATCTATCTATCTATCTATCTATCTATCTATCTAGTTTGGGGATTTTTTGTCCTTTTCCTCTGGACTCAGACAATTAAGAAATCAGTAAATCACATAAATTCATACCAGTAGAGGCAAGTGTATTGTTTTCTGGTTTAAACCAGTTCTTTTGTGTTTTGTCTTTACTGCAAAATCCTTCCCGTTTCTCAAATGCAGGATAAGTAGGCAGTATATGTCAGAAAATATGCAATAATGAATGTTTATCTGCAGTTTTCTATTCCACATGCTGAAAATAAGAAAAGGGGGGGAAAATAGACATGTTAATGATGTCCTATCATTATCATATTCTCTTAAGCTAGCATGAGAGGAGGATGCATAATTACCTGGACAGAGACTAAGTATATTGACTTCAGCTATTCCTCAGCTGGAGCTGTTTTTCAGTGTGTGAGCACAAAAAGCTTTACGGAATAATGCATAAAAATGCTATTATCCTTGGAAAAAGCAATATTCAGCTGTCTTGGCCATTATGTAGGTGAAAACACAATGGGTACCAAGACTGCTGAGTACATTTGCATGAGATTAGTTAAATCATCTAAGCAGAATGTCCCCCCTGTCTGTTTCACCCCATGCTCAGATGCTGGGGAGCTTGGAAGCAAAAGTAGCAAAGAAGATGCAACACTGCATGAGCACTTCCATTATTTTTTTTTCTGATTAAACAGGAGGCACAAAAAGGTGGGGAGAGACTGGCTAGTCATGGGAAATGCCAGTGGGGAAGGTGGGCAGCTCTGGGTTCTGTCACAGTGTGCAACCTCGGATAACTTGATAAAGTGTCTGGGATCACTTTTTTGAGCTTGATTTAATTTTTAACAAGATGTCATGACTCCAAAGTTCCCACTTCAATACACAGCATTCAGTAGAAGGATCAGTTCTTCCCTGTGAAATGGGAATTGCTTGAGAGGATGACCCACTCATGCTATACCCCTTCTCTGAAAGGCTAACGGCCTACCTGGACGTGAGGGGCAATTTCCTCTGTACTTGCAGCAGGCATCTGATCTCAGCTGGGGTTCCTGGGAATCTCAGTGATGCAAATAATACCCCCCTCCAGCACCAACTTGAGTGCCATTTGCAAAGTTGTGACTGCCTGGTGCCGATAAGGTGCAATGTTACTTGTTGGAGCCAAGACAGACCCTGGCCTTTCTGGCAGAGCACCACTGATGGATGAGGCCCTTTCTCTGGGCTGCATTTGCGTGGTTCCAAGCCTTTGCAGGCAATTTAGAGAATATGTCCCCAGGATGTTGTGCTTTGGAAAACAGGCATAGGGATTGGAGCATGTTAGCTCAGCTGCGGTTTTACTGGCAATATGGGACATGAAATAACACAAAGTTTTCATTTGGCCATAGAAATGACTAAATAGAAGTACTTTACCACTTGGGGAGTGTTAACATTCTTGTAGTGTCTCAGCATTTTCAGATACAACAGATGAAACAAATTAAATTATGCAAGCACTAAAAGAATGTATTGTTAGCCCCATCTTTAACTTGCCTGCAAATAAATAAATACAAATAACTAGAGAACTTATCTTGAAGACACCATAGATTGGGTGGGATTTTTGCCTTGTGCTGGTCCATGTAACATATATACATGTGAGTGCATCTGTAGGTAACCCATAAGCTGTTCCTGCTGCACGTGTTGGCTGGTGGGTCTCACAGTGTAGGAGAAACCATGTGACTGCACATCCCTTATTTGCATTCCAGTTGTATACAGCTTTGGCGATTTGTTCATGCAATTGAATGTATGCAATTATCAATAACAGAGTCCACAATAAGTCCCAATTAATGTTGCCTCAGGGATCTTCCTTTATGTTTGTGCTGGTTCCTGTAGATTTAAACACTCGACATTAATGATGCATTAATGCTGTTTTCTGTTGTGGTTTTGGTTTTCTTTTTTTGTTTTGTTTTGTTTTTTATTTTATCCAATGCTGTGTTTGCAGTATAAAATCCACCATTTATTTTGTTCTCTTTGCTCAGCAGGGACACTTTTTCCACTGACTCTTTATGAGACTTCTTCATGAGAATGAAAGCCATTTATCTTTATTAGTTGTATATTTTGCTCGTCACCTCTCTTGCATTTATGAATTAAATATTTATTGATTTTTTTCACAAAGAAGAATGCCCCACTGCTCATTAAGAACAATTACCACCAGCTATGCACAGAAAACCATAAGCAAAGCAAACCTTCATTACTTCTGCATACACTTCCATGTCAGAAGTGACAGGAACTGAATCTGTCTTATAAAAGAGATCCTTTTAGGGCTGGGTATTTTCTTTCAAGAAATCTGTATAATGGGCTGTGAAAGAAGAGATTGCATCCGTTTGTTTTCTTTCTTTTTTTTTTTTGCTTTGTGATACAAAGGCAAAAGTGAAGGAATTTTTTCTTCTCTTCCCCACTTTTTGCTTGTAATGTCATCGAACTGATGGGTATTCATTCTGATATCATATGAAGCTTATTCAATTATAACTGAAAGTGATTAGCTGACTCTCAGTTTTTCAGTAATTAATTTTAAGGCTCAAGGGATCCGTGTGGTCAGCTACCAGATATTGCTGCATGAAGCCTACAGCTCTGACTGGACCTTGCTGCAGGAAGGTGTGCAACCCTGTGCTGGAAATGGTGTGTTCGAGTAGCATACAGGACAAGTCTCCACCACCTCTGAAAATACAGAGATTGTTTTCAACCTAGATAATGTGCCTTCAAACTGCAGCCAAGGAATTTGATGCTGAGTCTCTATCTAAAGCATGGAAATGCCCTGTCAAAGAAAGCAGTAGTGGAAAATGGCTCTAAAAATTGTTTCCTCTCCCCAGCAATATCCTGTAATGTTTGAAGTCATGTCCCATAAGCAGAAGACCTGGTGGCCCCCTTCCCCTGGCTGCCTGGCCATGTTCCTCGGGTGTCCTGTCTGCCAGCCAGACAAATGGCATTTGCTGACCCACTCGCCAGTTGTGCCCAGTCTTGGCCATGTGCTTTTCCCTGGGATCTCTTATTCTCCCAGACTGCTATGTCTCATCAGTCATGTGGAAGTTCAACTACTTTTGAGACTTATACCTCTGAGACTCTTTTGAATTCAGCTGAAATTGGCTGAGAGAGAGAAGCAGAGAGGGATGAAGTTTTCTGTGCTGAGGACATGGGCAAGGCCAAGCTCTGGCCTCCCAATGACCATCCTTCTCCCCCCTCCCTTATTGCAGCCCTTGGCAATTGGAAGTTAAAGACAACTTGTGCTCTCTGGCAAAAATCATCTAGGTGGATCCCACTTTTTTTGGCAAATGCAGTTTTTGCCTCTGCACTTTGTGATCCAAATGGGCTAAAACTAACGCTGTCCCACTGTACCACTGTCAGTTCAATACTGACTTCCTTGAAGTTGGAAGGGTGCTATGAAGAGCTTGAGCTTTGGCTTTTTTTTCTCAGGCTTGATGGAGTTCAGGAGATAAAGGGAGCTTCTGTGCCCTGTGGGGTTGATGAGTGCAAATCTCCTGTGCTGGGCTGGGTCTGTGGCTGGAGCTCAGACCCTCATCAGGGAGCTGTTATGCACTGGCCCCTCCTGAGTGTACATGCAGCTGTAGTGGCTTTTTTGCAACTTTTTTTCAGCTGGGATCACAATGAGGACAGACAAGGAAATGTAGGAAAAGGCCCTTTTGCCCAGCATCCGTCACTTAGGGATGCATTGGGTTGAACACTAGTGGAGGCAGCAAGCTCAAATGGCTTCACGCTGGATAAACTCCCATAAAAATACTTTTCCTTTTGCCAGTGCTTGGAGGTTTGCTTTTCTTTTTGAAGGAATAGAAACATAGAGAGGAAAAAGCCTTTCCTCAGCAGCACTGTTGACACAGCCACAATTTTCATTATCTGCACTTTTCTTTTGCAGCAGCAATAATGTCACCTCCCTCATCTCCTCGGGGCTCTCCTGACACATCAGTCAAATGCCCACAGCAAGATTGCCACGAAATGGCTTTTGACAGGAAGGGCAGCTCTTGCCCCGCAGCTGCGACGGCTCTGTGGTGACTGGCTGAGGACAGGCAGGGGTGAGCGCTGAGGCGGCTCAGACACCAGGCCTGAGCTCCTCAGAACACTCCTTAATCCGCTTTTCGTGTGGGACTTCTCCCCTTTCACTCCTGATGGATTCATTTCTCCCTGGGGCTGCAGCCGTGTGTTTGCTGTTCTGAAACACCTCTGCAGCGATCAGCTGAAAGGCAGCAGAACTGAAGGAGATTTTCTGCTGTCTTGCCCGAG
Organism: Daphoenositta chrysoptera; assembly: GCA_013397915.1. Taxonomy (NCBI): domain Eukaryota; kingdom Metazoa; phylum Chordata; class Aves; order Passeriformes; genus Daphoenositta; species Daphoenositta chrysoptera. The sequence goes on along the minus strand of VZRO01005750.1, from coordinate 597,951 downwards.
GAGGTTTGGGTTAACGCTTTCTTGCCAGGCACAGGCCGCACAGGCCATCCAAAGCTAGGCTGTGGTTAGTCATCCTCCTACAATTTAAGCTCTTACTTATAGTGCATCTAGGACATGGGCAAGGCCAAGTGGGTAAATCCTGCCTTTGCACGATGTTTTCCTCTAGCTAAGGGTGTGTTGCCTTCCATGGAAGTGACCACGCCACTGGGATAGATACCCCTGAGGGCCAGGAACCACAGTGCCAGGAGGTGCAACTGGAAGCACTGCTGCCCTTTGATGTTAACAACTCTGGCCTGTATGATAAGGTGAACAATCCTCATTGAAATACAAACGTCCATCCAATCTCGCTGTCCTCCCCCACTGGTGTTTCTTGGGTGAGGTGTTGCAGAGGGAAGACCCCATCCCTTGACTAGCAGGGTGCTGGGATGCAGAGGGAGGAGGTTAGCTCCGTATCTTTGGCTGCTACACTTTTTTCCCCTGGGCAAAACCAGGTTCCAGTGTTCCAGGGGCACTTTGGTCTCGATAGGCCTGTGCCCACCGGGGAGAGCCCAGGGCTCTGCAGCGGCCTCGTCGCTGCCTGTTGGAAATGGCCCGGCTCTGCCTGACTGAGAGTGATGCATTCTCCAGTGGCATCAATCCAGCCGCAGCTTCTCCTGTGTCAGGTTTCTGATGAAAGATACTCTCCTTTGACACCTCCTTCTCCTCCTCCCCAGGACTGACTCTTTGAAAACCGTGGCTGGCTTTCAAAGGCTGGCTGTTAAAACTCTGGCTGCTAAAAGAGATAACAGCGTGCCTGTCCATGAAAGCCAACCATCCTGGGTGAGCTCATGAGAAAATCTGATCTAACCTGCCTGTCTGAGCAGTATTTATAAACACGACTACCCAAGGATTAGGCAGCCCAGCTATACTGATATAGTCAGTAAAAGCAGCTGTTTATATTTCAAACTTTCTGATGCAGCAGGGTTTTATAAAAAAGTCACAAGGCCACACGTCTTTTTTTTTTTTTTAAACCTTTTTTTCTTTTTCTGGGCAAAGCCTCAAGAGGAACAAGCAGTACTTCAAAACGCTGCTGCCTCCATTTATTTAAACATTTCAGAATCTTGCTGTCATGTTCCCACCCCCCATTCCAAACATCAGCAAATAACAAGTTTTATTTTTGACGCTGTAAAGGAAACCAGGATGCATTCAACAGACCAGAAGCCTTGTAGGATGCAAATTCCTACAGTTGCACCTACGGTGGGCATGTGGAGCTGATTTTCACCAGCGGATGAGCTTTAACTGGGGCCGCTGCCAGTGCTCTGCTGACCGTAGGACTGGTGTTTCCAATCAGGTCTGGCCGAAACGCAGCGGGGTTACCCCTCTCGCCTTGCGAGCCACTCAGACAGCCGCCCCCGGGCTGTGGGTTTCAGCTGACTTGTTTGGACAGACGGGCTGGAGAACGATGGGAAGCAGCTGGGGGTGAGGGTTTTCCTGCTGAACCCGAGAGATGGGATTGCTGGGGTCTTCCTGCTTATTCTCTTCCTGATGGTTCCAGTGGTGCTCCTCCGGCCCTGGGCTCCTTCAGGTAGGGGTCCTGAGCTCCTTCTACACGGGGGGTTGGTAGGTGGCTTTTATCTCGAGGCAGAGAGGCTTTCAGCTGCTCATGGCTCTGTACTGGATACCCTTTGTGCCCAGGGTCCTTCCTGGCACCCCCTTCTGAACATCAGGGGGCTCTGACGCCCAGCTGCTCCTGAAGGAGCTTTCCTCCTCTCTGCGGAGGTTTCTGATATCCCGGGCATNTTCCCAGCCGTTTGTTGTTAAAGCATACTAACCCTCTGATTCCACCCCAGAAGGATTGGAAACTCTGTGTTTTATGTTACTCGACAGTCAGCATTTTCACTAGATGAGACTGAACGATAACGGATGTTTACTTAGGCCTGAGGGTGTGTAATACTAGAATAAAGTTACTAAAATAAAAGAATTATTAATATTGTACTTAGCTTTAAGTATTTAATTTTTTTGGCTATTCCTTCAACCAGCCAGCTTTTAGGGATAGTTCATTATCTGCTGCTGCTGGGGCTGGGATATTCTGTTACCTCTGCCTCTTCCTCTGGTTTTAAAGGTGACTTCTAGACAAACTATTCTGGTTGCTGTATCCCTTCATTGAAAAACTTCCTCTTCCTCCTGTCTGCTTGCCTCTTGGTGCCTGAGACTTACCCCTGGGACCCGGCTCTGTAAGGACTTGTATCGCTTCTGTGTTCCCCCACCCCCGCTTCAGGTTACTGAATTTACATTTCTATTGTACAAGTAATTACCTCATTCCTGGCTCCAGGCTGTATGCCTTTGCTTAGGAAAACACTTGTGCTGTGACTCTAACATTTCTCATGCTATATCATTTATAACAGTGCAAAAGCCTTTGAGGATTTATAATTGATAGCTCGCCACAAGCTTTGCATACAGCCTAAATGTATGAACATGACCAAAGGGTGATCTGAGGACGTGGTTCCCAACATGGTGGATGCTTGGCTCCCAGTTTATTAGGTTTTTGGGACTCCCAGCCCAGAGAGATGCTGGAATTCCTATAGCCGATAAAGGGCAAATCCCACACCTGTTGCTCTCCCCCTTTTGTTGTTGCTGCTTTTGCAGCCATCTTTCTACGTCAGTATCTGTGGCAGATGCAATCCCAAAGAATAGAGGGACCTCCAGCGCCTGGCTGGTGGCCTTCAGGAGAGGTGTCTGCAGCCCTGGTGTGTTCAGGGCTCAGTGGTTCCCTGCCAGGACAATGGTGTTTTGCCACCATTCTGAGCAGGAAGGAGCTTGCTGTGCTTGCCAACCCTATTTCCCTATCAGCTTTACGCACAGATGGGTGTGAGGATGCACATCTGGTGTGTACCTCCCTCTCTTCCATGCCCCCAAAGGTGTCTGCAGCACTTGCCTGATGGTCCTACGGATGTGACCCTGTGGATGGGTAAAGAAAATCTGATGTAGAGCCTTGCCCGTCCCCATAAGCCCAGCCTTTTCAGAGTTCATGTTATGACCTTTAAAAAGGTAGCTTGGAAAAGCACTTTTAACTGAAAGGCAAGGCCAAACAGGAAACGTTTTGCTGAAAAGTGATTTCTATCTAAAAAAGTAGCTCTTCTTTGCCTAGTTTCTATATTTAAATTTTGATCAGAGCAAAAACTACTTTTGCAGGGAAGTTTCTGTGGAGAAATGTTACTGGTTCAGTGCAGGAGTCAGAGTGTCAACAGAGGGTAACTGTTTGCTGAGCCATATTTGAAAAAAAACAAGTCTCCAGTTAATTTTATTTTTGCTGAAAAAATACCCTCTACCATTTGAGGGTGTCTGGCAAATTTCAGGCTCACAGTTCCATAGAGCAAAGTTGTGCTGGGGCTAAATTCAGGCTTTACATTGGAAAGTAACTTGTGACCTTCTGTCCTTTTTTTACTGTAACTTTAGAATGGATGTAAATCCGTGAACTTAATTGTCAAGATGGGTGTGAAGGACTCATTTGTTATATCCCCATACATACATACATGTTTGCTCTTCTCAAGTAGGGATGATGTTCCGAATTTGCAGCCAAGGCCTGATTCATAGATGATAAAGCAGCTCTGAAATTCTTGATCTAGCCCTTCTAAAAATAATTCACAGGATTAAAGATCTCTGTCAGGAAGCCAACTAAATGGTAAAGTTAATAATCTCTGCCAGGGCCCCAGGCATAGGTTGTCACCTAAAAAAGCAGCTGGGATTTGTGGACCTTTAAGAGCAAACATCTACAATACAGTTCATGGGTCAGTACCACTGTGATGGAATTTAGCGACATTTTAGAAGCGGGGTGGGGTGGGGAGGGAAGTCAATCCAAATATCTTCTCCTTACTTGAAATAAAGAACACTGAGAGTGAACTCTTATCAGGCTTGAGGTTTTAAGTTGACTGTGTTAAAATGGCAGAGCAGTAGGGTTTTTATAACAATTATGAGATAATACTTTACTTTGTAAGGGTAATCCTATTTTAATGTTTCTAATTTGTAATTAAGATAATTTCCATTAGAAATGATACCACCCTCCTGCCCCGTAATCTACCAATGCATTTACAGTGAAAAAGGCTGAAAATGAACTGCCTTCTCCTTACGACTGAACAGATCTGTGCATGCCTCCAGCACTGAGACAAGCCCATCAGCAATGGGCAACCCCTTTCTCAGTCACTACAAATTAAAAGGATTCCAGAGCTGTGAGAAATCACAGACTCTTTGTGAGACGAAGCCACGGTGTAGGATGGGCTGCAAAAACGGGCCCGAGGGCAGTGGTGGCCCTGGTGCTCTGCTGTGGGGGACTAAGCCTGGGCAGGTGGGTGACAGCCCAAGCAGGGTTCTGCTGCTCATTCGCTTGGGTGCAGAAGAGGCAGCCTGGGTGCTTGGGGTGGCTGAAAGGCTCCCGGCTACACAGCACCCTGGGGCTGGAGAGGGGCAGCCAGAGCTGGGCTGAGAGCCCTGACCAGGGACGCCCCAGTGGGCACCCAGCCAGAGGAATGCTGGTGGGGGGGGACTGCAGCATGAGCCAGCTTCTGTCTGCTGCCACACCCTGCATTGGCACTGGGGAGAACTCTGCTTTGGAAGGGTGCAGAGATAAAGTACAAACCCCCTTTCCCTTAAATCAAAAAAGCCTGGAGAAACCAGCCTAAAATCAGGTCTAAGTTCAGAAGAAAAATGAAAATTGGAAAATCCATTTAAAACTTTCCATATTTCTTCATCCCTGGTATTAAGAAAAGAAATGGAACTCACAGGTTTTTTTGTGATCTGGGGGGAATATTTCCCAGAAAAGCTGCACGGAGGGATCTGAAAGAAGGCTTTGCTTTTAGTTTTTTCTCTGTTTGCTCATCTTAGCATGAGGTCTGCAGTGGAGGACGCTATGTAGTTTGTAATGTTCTGGTCTTTTCTTCTTTGTCCTGGTTTTTTGTTTGCTTTGGTGTTTGGTTGGTTGTTTTGTGTGTTTGTGGTTTTTTTTTTATTTTCCCTGGGAAAACAGTTTTAATAAAGGGACAAATTTATTACAATACTTGAATGCTACAAATCATCACTATCTTGTAGGACCTCATCTTGATAGAAAAATGAAAACATGAAGGCTTTTGGAGCTGGACTTGACTGTTCTGCACTATTTTCTCTCCTTTCCTCTCCCTCTCTTCCCTTCCAGAATCACTGATGCATCTCTAATAGGAAAAATGCAAAGTGTGCAAGTTGTCTTGGCACTGTGGCTCAACATCTTGTCATGTTGCACTATTATGTTGACTCTTCTGCACAGGGAGAGTGCATGAAAAAATCCCAGAAGCACTGTTCTGGTTCAGGCAACCATAATTCCATTTTTTGTTGGCTCTGGGAAGAGACATTCTACAGAGACAGACATCTCGGAGCTAATCAGCTGGTTTGACTTAAAGGGAGCTGTGTGGAGGAAAGCCAGTGGCATATTGCAGACCTAACTGTGCTCAGGCTTAGTTATTCTTTCTTTTGTTTGCTTTTTTGGAAGCAGAAAGGAAAGAGAAGGATGTGCAGAATTTTGCTTCCAGAAACTGGGTGTATTGAGTTGTTCATAATTATCTAATAAAATAGGAGGGGACAAAATAGAGAAACTTGACCCAATTATTTTCAAGGCTTCTGAGGAATGAATTTAATTATTTTGGTATTTTGTGGTTTTGCCCATTGAAGTATGAAGTCCTTTAGCTACATGTGTCTGTCCAAGTGTTTTTATTTTAGGTTATTTATAGAGCTCCACTAGTGTGGTAGATGTGCCTTTCACGTTGCTCTGAACTAATATTGATGATGAACCCCCTCTTTACAAAAAGGGAGTCAAGACAAAGCATATGTGTTTGTTGAACTCGGAGCGGGTACATTCCTCATTTAAATAAGAATGTTTGTTTCAGTATATGTTTTATTATCATGTTTAGTCTATTTGCCCAAGTCTTGAAGATCCTCAGCACAATGATTCAGAAACATTAAGCCCTGTCCCAGGTGAGGCAGTCAATGCTCTGCTGCTTACAGCTCCCACCTGCCCCATACCCACATACATCCTGTAACAAAGCCTGAGCACAGCCTAAGGAATGGAACCCAGCTTTCCAGAAGCAAGGAGTCCCTGGCCAAAGCAGATAAGAAGGCTCAGCAAGGAAGCAAAACCTTTGGTCCCTCATTTTTCACTTGATTACAGAACAGTTAATAGTAGCCCTAAGAGTAATCTGACTGGAGCAGCAACTTCCTAGCTTCGCATTGGCTGAGGTCTTTGTAGCAGAGCTTTATGAAGGCAAGGGTGCTTTCTCTGTTTTTCTTAACAAGAGGAGCAGCAAATCACCAGGCTGTTAATTTTCTGGTTTGTTCACATGATGTGTGCCTGCTGAAAATGCTACCTTAGGTCAAAATAAAACTCGGTAGGAAAGCCATGTGACTGTGAAGGCAGAGAAAGGGCATGCTGAGCAACACAGTAGCATATTAAAAAACACTTGTTAGGCTTGATTGCAAAAGTTAAATGCAATATCTTCTTCAGCAGGTTTGGATCAGGCTTTCATGCTCATTCTATAGCAGCTTTGTGTATTAAGATCTGTGGTTTGACTGTTGCAATGGGGGATGCCTCAAGGGGCTTTACACAAGTCACACGGACCTGAGCAGCTGTCTGGTCACACTCTGTTAGAGCAGGAGCTTGGGATGATCCTCTCTGGGGTCATTCCCTGCTCTGCTCTCAAACATTGTTTCAGGAGTTCTGATACCGCAATGATTAGATGCCCTTAGATGTTTGTATGGTCACAATTGTTCCAAGCCTTGACGTTCACACACTTGTTTCACTGTCAAAGTTTGTACACCATCAGTCAGCCTCCCTCTATCTATAAGCCACACAGAAAAGGCCTCTGAAGCTCTTCTTGCCTCTGCAAAGAGGAAGCATTTGGGTTCAGGCATGTTAATGTTATCTCAGTGAACATCTTTGAGCTTCCCAGGCTTTATTGATCCTCAGAAGTGAATCCTTCTCCTCAGAAGCACTGGGAAGTCCAGGAAAGCTCTGGATCATGGCTCAGCACCCCATGCTGCACCCCTGGGGCTCTGCTGTGCCAGGGAGCATGGTCTGGATCCAGCCAGACCTGTGAAGCTGCTGGGCTTGGAATGACCCTGGGTACAGGGGGATCTTGCTGTGCCAGTGGTGGGAGCGTGCTGAGGGAAGAACTCATCTGTGTCTGCCAGGTTGGCTGGCTGGCTTGGGCTCCCTGCTACACTAAAGTGGGGCATCTTCTCCTGGAGTTGAGCTGCTTTGGAACCAGTCTTTATTGTGTTACTGTGTCAGGGCAGAGCAGTCTCCCAAAGCTTGAGCTGAGTTCATAGAGGCTATTTCAACATGCAGTCTTGTCAGTCTGCAACTAAAACAACCAACCCCTGTATAGCTTAAAGTTGCCTATTGAAAATTTATTCCTCACTATCACAGAATCATAGAATGGTTTGGGTTGGAGGGAACATTATATATAATCCACTTCCAACCCCTGCCATGGGCTGGAACAAAGCCCTGTCCAACCTGGCCTTGACCACGTCCAGGGACGGGGCATCCACACGCCTGTGTTTTAATACTGGTGTCAGTGTGTCCACATGAGCATGCGCTGCCTTGCTGCACTGCTTCTTTAGCAGCACCTAAAGTAGGAGAGCCTTCATCCCTGCCTCTCACCTGTAATACAGAGATGGGGCAGCTGGTCAGGTTATTTGTTCTTTCAGTGAGGAAAAGCCCGTATCATTGGCTGAGGTCACCATGGCTCTGCTAGGGTGACATCAAGACATCAGCCTAGAAGTAGATGGTGCTTCTGCAGGGCAGACAGAGGTCCTTGGCCCAGGGACATTCATAATGCATATCTGCCCTGCTCTCACTTTGTAAAAGCGAAATTTTCCATTTATCAGATCTGCTAGCTATTCCTCTGAAATATTTAATACCCTAATAACTAAAGTCTATTCCTTTAGAGATGGCCATAAAACATGGCTTTTGGGACATTGAGGTGATGCCGTGGTTGGCCTGCAGTATGACAGTGGATTATAACCTCGTGTCGCCAAAGCATTTTCAAACTCTCCAAGGAGAGCATCCTAGATTTGTAATTCATAGGATTTAAGGCCAGAAGGGACTATTAGATCATCTAGCCTGACCTGTATAATGCAGGTTATAGCATTTTTCTGAGTAATTTCTGCTTCAGCCCTGTAACTTCTGTTTGAGCTACAGTGCACCTTATAAAGGAACATGTACTTTCAATTAAATTAAGCCAGAAATTAAGATTTTAAAAAATTATTATTATTCAGTGGTAGTTTGATCTAGCAGCTAATTACTCTCAATGGTTAGTGATTATTAAAATTAATTGTGTCTTCTTAGCCAAGTTTCCAGCCATTAGATCTTGCTACATTTTTGTCTCATAAAGAATCATTTAGTATTAGAAATATATTTTTACAGTCAAATTTTACATTATGAATTACAAAATCATAAAGTTCAGGATCTTGATCATCTCAACTGGACATAATGCAAAGAAGAGAACCTCTGTAATCCTTAGATGGATCACTTTTTTTTTTACTGTACACTTTATATGCCTGCAGAATGGACTTGGTATTTGTGAAAATTAACAAAGCAAATGCCTTTTAATACATTGCAAACAGGGCTCAAAGCCTGTTCTTCAGTCAGGCAGAGGAATTGTCTCCTGCCTTGGAAAAAACCTCAGCTGAAATAAAAATTTATATTAGAGCAATGCAAAGCATTTCATCAGACTTCAGACACAGTTGAACTTAGCCTTGGGCCAGAGGCTGAGTTCATGAACCACAGCTCGTGCTGGCAAAAATTCAGCTGTGAGAAATGCTGCTTCTCCCACATCAACTTGCACCTTTTACCACACTCCTCAGAGCCATGCACACAGGGAGGACATGGAGGGAGAGAAAAGCAGGGGAAAGCAGCTTACATCTCCTCTCACCACTCATTTTTGTTGGGGGAGGATTTGGTTGCCCTTCTCTACTTTTCCCTCAGTGGGAAGGGATGCAGGATGGCATGAGAGTGTCTGAGACATCCATGATTCAGAGTGCCTTGTATTGTCCTTGAAGGAGTTTCTGGGTTTTTGGGTAGTCAGCCTGCCCAGGGGAATGTAAACAAGGAGAAAACCCTCCCATCTCATCTGATAATGTTTGGAGGAGTAGAATACTTTTATTAGAGCCAGGCATCTCCACCAGAAGCTCTCTGCTGGTAAAGTATTCTTGATGCAGGGGCAGTTTATAAGAGTCCCCTTAACAAAATACATAATGACTGCAAAATTGTTACTGCAACTGAAAACTTCCATTTCTAAATTATAAAATTGAGCTGCTTGCTGCAGCTGTGCTGAAAATGTTAAGCATGGGCCACAGTTTAACAGAGTATCTGTTGAGGTAGTTGGTATATCTGGTTAGTCGCTACAGTGAGAAGTCAGCTTTGAGGAAAAGATGTGTGATTAGAAAGTTTGGGATTTTTTTTTTTTAAATACAGGAAGAAAATTTGGAAAGAATAAGGGTTACTCACAGATGCCAGCATATCTGACAGTTATGCAATAGATGCTACATTTACTTCATATAGAATAGATGCTGCATAACTACTTCAATGATAGAATGTTAAGGGGTTTGAATGGACGCTAAAAATCATCTACTCCCTACATCATCTACCTGCCTGCCATTGGCAGGGACACTTCCCACTAAACCAGGTTGCTCAAGTTCTTATCCAGCCTGGCCTTGAACACTGCCAGGGCTGAGGCATCCACAGCCTCCCTGGGTAACCTGGTCCAGTGTCTCACCACCCTCACAGCTAAGAGTTTCTTCCTAATACCTAACCTAAACTTCCCGTCCTTCAATTTGTGCCCATTACTCCTTGTCCTATTACTACAGTTCCTGATGAAGGGTCCCTCTGTGGCTTCCCTGTAGGCCTCTTCAGATACGGGTAGTTTGCTGTGAGGTCTCCATGCAACCTTCTCTTCTCCAGGCTGAACAGCCCCAGCTTTCCCAGCCTGTCTTTATAGGGGAGGTGCTCCAGTCCTCTTATCAGCTTTGTGTCCCTCCTCTGGACTTCCTCCAACAGTTCCATGTCCTTTTTACGCTGGGGACCCCAGAGCTGGATGCAGCACTCCAGGTAGGGTCTCACCAGAGCAGAGTAGAGGGGGAGAATCACCTCCTTTGACCTGCTGGCCATGCCCCTTTTTAAAAATGGGGGTTATATTTCCCTTTCTCCAGTCATCGGGGACTTTACCTGACTGCCACGATTTTTCAAAAATGGCAGATGGTGGCTTAGTGACTGCATCTCTCAGGTCCCTCAGGACCTGCAGAGGAATCTTATTAGGTCCCATGGACTTATGCACACCCATGTTTAGGTTTCCTCCAATAGATAGTTATGAATATTCTTCCCAGCTTTCTATTTTGGGTACCTGTGAACAATCTGCACAATTTGCTATAAAGGTGCAAAACCTGGTGTCCAGCCATGTTTCTTTTCCTAGTGACTGCCTGCAGGAAAGTAAGCCCAGGTATAAAGTCCATGAATGTTTTGATAAACCAGACTGATCGCTTGCCAAGCCAACTGATTTTATTCGGTTTTATGTCCACAATTATTTTAGAGCCAATTTCTATTGTATGTCCAATGAAACCACAATGCTGCTGTTTGCTTTGGTGACTCTTCCCTGCATTGACGGCATGTTGGCAGCTGATTGATGGCCTCAAACTGCTGCTAACAGACCCAGTGGTGGCAGTGCTTGCAGGACTGCAGAAGGTGCTGTGATGTTGCCGTCACAGAGTGCTGGATTGTAATGCCATTGATCTCCTTGGGATGGCTAACCTGTAGTCACAGCTCTGATCTGAATGCTTCACAGTATTCCCTTATTCCACTTGTAACAATTTCTTTGCAATGAAGAGGCCTGAGTAGCTTGCAGAAGGGTGTTTTATGTGGATATTTGTTTTCTATAAGTATATAAAGAGATATCCATCTAGATGTGTAATAAACACCCCATAAAGCAGCTTGACTCTACATGGAGATTTGCAGCTGTGTTTACGTAGCCTGACACTGCAATATCCATACATCATCCCTTCCTCAAGGAAGTCTTGCTTCTCTTTTATCTCTTCTTGCCTTTTAAAGGCTCTGAGAATTTACTTTGCTCCCACATGACCAAAGCTCACCATGAGCTCACTGCATCTGCTTCTTAGCAGATACTGTCAAAACATGACAGCATAATACTGTTGTGCTAACTTGGAGGAGGTGGACTTGAACTTGAGCACCACTGGTGGAAATGTGACGTGAATCAATGAACATCTAGGTCAGATTTAGACCTCGTTATCCTCATGCCAGCAGACTGTGAATCTCATGGTCTCCTTGGCTGGAACCATGCTTATACGAGACAACTCACATGCTCTTCCACAAACCTTTCCAAAGACACTAACAAATTAGCAAAAGGCTTGTTCCTTTTGTGCTTTGCTGATGTCACTTTTATCAAGGAATGTGTTCTGCAAAATTCATCTGTGGAAAGCAATACCTCATCTCTGCAAGCAGCTTGGCACTGCAGGCACTGAGCTCAGACTTTTCAAAGGAATCCCCACCTTCTGATTGGATTTGCTGGGGTTTCCTGAACTTGCTCCATAAGCTAGCCTAGGCAGAGCTGCCTTTTTGCTCAGCCTTGTTCTCTTGCATGATGCCTAAGTAGGGATTAATTTGTTCCTGTGTTATAAACCTTGCAGCACAAATGGAGGCCATCATCATCCATGTCCCTAGGAATAACCAACATCATTAAAGTACGTAGCCTTGTATCAAACAAACTCACACAGAAACACACACACTTCCCTAATACTAGAAATTTCCTGTAGGTGGTAGGAAACTCCATAGTTTACATTTACTATTCATTATTGCAAGTTACCCTGCAGTGGCAGTAGGTAGAAGCCCCATCTCCTTGCTCAGCATCTTCTAGACATGGCAACTAAAGCTGTTCCTCTCAAAAGAGCTGGTGTGGAGTTGCCTCCACAGGGTGTTGTGGAAGGTCATGACTCCTCTCCTTTGCTCCTGCCTGTTTTCTGGCTGAGGATGGATGGCAGGAGCCCCAGTGGTGGCTGCTATGCTGCAGCCCTGGTTGTTCCTCCTGGCAGCTGGTCTGCAGTGCGATGGCACTTGTCTGGATATCTCACTGTGTGGCTCCTGGGGAGGGCAACGTGAGCCACAGATGAGGCTAAAGCTCTGCCTGGTTTGGGCAGGGTTGATTTCCAGCAGATCTAAGTGGACCATGAGAGAAGACTCTATTCTTCTTCCCAGTCACAACCCCCTTAGCTATAAAACCCTGGGTCATGCACACCCTGTGGTTCCTTGGGCTGAAGGATAAAAAAGCAATTGAGCTTGGTGTGCCTGATTTTTTTGCCCTTTGTGTTGCACACACAAACTTTATACCCAGACCTGAGGCTTTGAGTGAGTGGGATGGAAAAGCCATGTTTATAATTCTATGATGTGGAGATACAGGGTATCTAGAGATCACAGGGTATTTTACAAGTGTTACTAGTTTCATTTTCAAAGACAGCGATGCTGCAGTGAAGGGTGGATAAGATGAATTTGTGAAGCTGTCTGGGAGGAGAGGACCGTTTGCTGAGATTTAAATCCACGGCAAAGTTATACAGATTGAAAACCTAAATTTGCATTAGCTGGCTGTAAGTAGCTCTTCCATATGTTTGATCTACTCATCCAGTGGTTTCAGTTACATCTATCATGTTGTTAATGCACAGCACTATTTGTAGAAAAGTTCAGAAAAAACAGTGCTGCCCTCCTTGCCCAGGCCTGGGATTTTTCTTTCACATTCCCCAGAACTGCTCATCAGTCAGTCTCTAGGAATTTAACCATGATTCCTCATCCTGTTCAGGAAATGCCTAGTCAAAAGTGATTGTCCATCAAAGAGATTTGTATCTCAGCACAGTTCATAGGGATCCGTTCTCAAATTGCTGTGTTCTGGATGCTCATGCTTTACGTCCATACTTCCAGAACTGATAAACTTGTATTTCACAGTAGTTCCTAATGTGCCCTGCAGGTGAGGGTGAGGATTTCTGGGCTGGCCCCAAAGCAGCATTATGGAAGGGGAGCACATTGGAGAAGCAGCTTCCACCTTAGCCCTTGTAGGCTGTCCTTGCTGGCAGCATGGAACAGTGGGGAAGTTCTTAACAGTGATATTTTGCAGTGTGGGCAGAATGCCTCAGTTGTTCAGGGTAAGGAATTTATGGCTGCTCTCAAATCTCTGCATGACTGTCTCTCAAGAGTATGCATGCTTGCTCAGGTTTCAGAGCCTTGCTCATTCTTGCTGAGGCATCATAGGATGGTTGCCCCCACTTTCTCCACAAAGCATCCTTGGAAAGGCAACTGGACAATGTGTAAGTCACAGAAAATATTGCAGCAAATTTCCACGAAGAATTTCCACCAAAATTCTTCTTCTGTGCTTCTTCTCTAACTATAGAGCAAATTTATAGAATCATCAAAAGAATAGTTTGGGTTGGAAGGGACCTTAAAGATTGCCTAGTTCCAACTCCCCTGCCATGAGCAGAAACACATTTCACTACATGCTCTTGTCCAAAGTCCTTCCTCGGCTTTCCTGTAGGCCTCCTTTAGGTACTGGAAGGTGCTACAAGGTCTCCCTGGAGCCTCTTCTTCTCCGGGTTCAACAACCCCAACTCTCCCAGCCTTTCCACACAGGAGAGGTGCTCCATCCCTCTGGTCATCTTTTTGTCCCTCCTCCAGACTTGGTCCAATAGATCCTTCTCCTTCTTATATTGAGGGCCCCATACCTGGACTCGGCACTCCAGGTGAGTTCTCATAAGACCAGAGTAGAGGGGAAGAATCACCTCCCCTGATCTGCTGGTCATGCTATTGTCAAGACAGGATAGATTTTTAAAGTGCATGGCTTTTTTTTTCTTTTTTTGGAAGTGTTTTTAATGGTTTTCCAGCCCTTGTTTTAAGCGCGACACTGTTGTCACCGTTTACGCACATGGCAGACAGGACCGTAATGAAATACTTGCATATGCCTTTGTGCTACTTTCTGTAATAGTAAGGGGCTTTTTTTCTGTGTTGGTCAGATAGAGACTCTCTCTTCACCCCTTTTTGGTGTCCTCCTCCTCCCTGACCTTCTGCCACCTGCTCAGCAGACCTGTGTGACTTCCCTCCCTTTCCAGTGCATGCTGAAGCGACCTGCCAGCTAATCGCCCTGAATTTGCTCACACTGCTGGGACCTGACTTGCAGATTCCAGCCATTTTTACTTGAGGAATGGCAGCCTGGCAGACTTCCATGCTGCCTTCTGGATCTGGGCCAGCTATTTATTGTGAAACTTTTGCTCCTCTTGGACTTTGCAGTAATTTTGATCCCCCTGGGGGATTTGCCTAGTACCAGGTAGAGAAATCCAATAAAAAGCCCTGTGAATTTGCTCTGTGCTCAGCAACACATAGTTGCTACTGACTCAAATCCTGTTTCTTTTACAGCAATATAAGGGGACTGTAAAACCAGTAAAAGGTACTTTTACCTGCGACTGCAAATATTTTGGTGAACAGGAAAAAAACACGCATGCGCTGGGAATTGAGATAAGGTCCAGATTTGGGCCTTGGTGTGAACTGTTAAAAGACATGTAGAAGAGCAATAATTTTACTCTCTGCTTCACTTTTGGACCAAGATTGAGCTTATTCTTGTCCTGTGCGTTGCTGAGACTCCTTTCCTTTACTTGAATATATTAAAATGAGCCAAACAAGCTGAGTTTCTCTGTTGTCCACACAAGCCTCCCACTGCTGCACCCTGTGCAAACAGCACTGTCCCCACAACATGGGGCCACGCTGCACACTCCATGCCAACCCAAATGGTTTCAGAGGGGTTCCTCGCAGAATAATCCCCAAGGAAAGGGGAGCTGGTGCTTTAGATGCATGCCAGTTAAGTAAGTGCCTGTGCACCAGGTTACAAGCAGTGTTTTTTCCTCTGCAGAGGACACAAACATCCACCTCAACATAGCTCCTCTGACAGAATAAGCAAGTGTTTGAGCTGTTCCTCAGTATGGAAACTGCTGCTTCTGCTCTGTGTCACCCTGCACACAAGTTACCACTTGCTCATATATAATTTAATGTGGAATGTGGGAAATCAGTCTGAGAGTGAGGTAAAATGCGAACCTCTGAAGACAGCAGGTCAGCTGGAAAAATACCGTTCTCCTATGTCCCCCAATGGCCATGTAAAGAGGTGACCCACAGCCAGGAAGGCAGATGGCCTAACGATTCCACTGCATTAACTTTTGCCTTTGCAAATGCACGCTAGGCTGGAAGTGAGGATTCACTCCATTCCCACAGCTCTCTGTGTGCAGTCCCTGTAGCGAACAACCAGGCATTTTAGGGGACTGAGGGAGGATGTGTGCTCTCCTGCTTGACAGAGACCAAAGATGAGTGCTTAGGGTCAAGGCAAGCCACAGAGCTGCCAGGAACCTATCCTGAGCTAGAGCCTGCAAGCATGAACCTCAGCTGTGGCTCTGGGAAGCACCAAGCTGGAAATCTTTTAGGGTGTCCCTGGGCATCTCAGTCACACTCAAGTATCACAGCGCTTAAGAAGCAGTGATTTTGCTGGTACTTTTTACTCCAGCCGTGCTCCCAGTCTTGCCCTGGAAGCTGCTTCCAGGGAAGAGGATTGACACACCTTTGCTCTTTCTCTTCCTGAACTGCAGCTGTGGGGTCTCCTAAGGGGCACAATCGAATAGGAAGGGAGCTGGGAATCATTGTAGTGCCATCCTTCTTGAGTATATCTTGCCATGGTCTTGGACCTTCTTAAATGAAAGGTAGCAATTACCCATTCCATTACCCTTGATAATGTTTTATTAGTAATTGTGGTGATTATCTGTAATTGCCATTGTTAATAGTGTGCTGTGATTGGCAGGGTTCAGCTTACACTTGATTTCTGCCTTGGGTGGGGAGGAAATGGCTGTTTAGTTCGTCACCGCTGTCCTTTTAATAATGCGTTTCATGTCAACCGAAGCCACAGCGTAGGACCAAGTGGTTGTATTTAGGATGTTGGACTAAATTTGCCTTTCCAATTAAAGTCTAACATCCCCCAAGCCAATTCTAGGCTATGAAGGACTTCTAGAACTATCTAGTACCCCCAAGGAATATGATGCGTTACTTTACCAGGCTTTGAAGAACTGAATTTTGTTCAAGAACGTGCCCATCGCTAACTGTGAGCTGAATTAACACCTAAGTACCAGAAAACTTGCCTCACCTGCATGGGAAAGAAATTGCTTTGACATTTTTAAAGAACCAGCCCCAATGTCATCCTAAACTAAGATTTCTATTTCAGAAAGCCTAGGCAAAGAAAGAGGTAGGGCAGCTGTACAAGAGAAGGACTGGCTGTTTATCACTGTGCAGAATAGGAAAAATCCTTCCCCAAAAGAGGGTTCCATGGATTTTGTTTCCTGACAGAAAAAATTGCACCCTCTTGGCCCCCAAACAATATGGGAATCAAAAGAATTATTTTCTGCTACAGCCTGAGCTCAGGTTTAGATCTTGATTCCCACCCTTGCATTTCTCTGCTTGGCTGAACCTGCTTCTTCAAAACTGCTGAGTTATGGGTGTTTTGGAAGGAGGGTTTTTTTCAGGGGACAGATGAGCATAACAACTATACAGAAAGTCGTGTGAAAAATTGTATGGATGCAGAATCATTTTATTATGTGCCTTGCAGTCCATATCTTCAGTCCACATTAGTTTCTGTATATAAAATGCAAATTTAGGACTTAGACCTTCAGTGGCAGAGCACATATACATAACATATACATAACATAACATAACATATACATATACATATACATATACATATACATAACATAACAGCCTTTCATAAAAGTCTGATGTGTGCTTTAGCTGTAGGTAAACCCTTACACTTTTCAAATCTCTGCCCTCCAGGTTTCCTTCCCAGGTCACTGGAACAAGGTGACCCCCTTTGGTTACTAATCAGAGGTGGATGACCTGCTTGTTTATGGGATTGAGGAAGACCCAGCAGACTGATGACTAATGGAGCCCTGGGAGCAGCTGCTTTAAAGCCACTTTAAACTAGCTTTTGTTTTCTGCCTGAGCTGGCCCAGAGAACTGGGAACAGTTTCGACTGGTTGTGCTTAGCCCGGTGCATCCTGACAGTAATATGCTATATCCTGTCCTGCTGGGCACTGGAGGCAATGCAAAGCCAATCTCTCAGGAAACAGCCTGGTCCAGCCGTGATGCAAACAACACAATACACATTAGCTCTGAGCAGGCACCACTGGCTGAAAAGATTTTTTTTTTTTAATCTTTTTCCAGTGTTTATAGTATGGACATGACTTACTGCAAATGAAGAAAATGTGAAGGAGTTGAATTTGACATGTTTGTATTTGCCAATCTTTTTGCATGGTTGCTTCTAATTCATTTGGGGGTTATTCAGTGAAATTTGGCTTCTTTTTTCTTTTCTACCCACTAGTTTTACTTTCACGACCTAAGACAAAAAGGAAAATTTTAAAATATTTTCCTTTATAGTGTTTCTTGGGTTTGAGAAAAGAACCACAAGCATTAGTGGTATTTTTACTTCAATGTAATTTGCGTATGTATTTATTGTTTTTATAATATATGTATTTTGAACCAAGTTTGTCCCCCTGGTGTCTCTTTCATCCTGTTTAGTCAAACCTGTTTTTTTCTTCTGGGTTTTTCTTGTGGTTATACAAGCGTGTGTGGTCTGATATTTGAAAAAATTAGTCCTTTAGCTGGACACAAATACCATAATTTCACAAAGCCACGGGTAGTTCTGCATTAATAGGCTCAGTCTAAGACACTTAAAGGAGGCTTGAGCAATTTAAGGAAGCGATGAGTATCATCCCTTTGAAAAGCCAGCCTGTTATTTAAAGATGGGTCAGATCAGATGCTGGGGCACTAATGAATCCCTTGTGCTTACATCTCAAAACCCCTGGCTTTCCATAAGTGACATGTGGTTGTCCCTAACAACAGCCAGATAAAACCCGAGTTAATGGAGTAAGAGGCAATTTAGCTTACAGTTATGTGCATTTTATTTAGATAATTGTAGGAGCTGCAATATGCTCACTAAGAAATGTGGAGACAGCTTACATTTACAGGCTCATCTTATGTTCATGTAAAGAAAAAATGGGGGATATGGTGTTTAATTTCCTGAGAACAAGCGCATGAGTCAGAAGCTGAAGACCAGCAAAGCTCATGAAGGATCTCAAAAGGGAAAACAAATGTCCCAAGGTACAAATATTCTGTATTTATCTTTTTTTTTTTTAAGTGGAGCTTTTATTTAAGCTTCTCTTCAGATCCTAGCTTCTTCACTCAACAACACCAAAGTGGATTTTAAGATGATACTCTTTTATAAAAACATCAAGCTTAATTTTACTCCTGACATCCTTTGATGTATAAAGCTCCAGACTTTAAGGTGATAGTTCTCCCTTAGGGCAACAGAAGTGTGTGAGAGCTTTAAGAGCCTTTAACCAAAGCGAGTATGGGGAAATCCTGCATGGCCAAAGTGTTTTGCTAGCACAGAACCTCTACAGAGAGCACCTCACCCCAGCCTACCTGAAGGAGAAGTTTCTCAGAACCATCAGAAAAAGAAAACCCTTGTCCCACTGACTTTCCTGGGGGATTTTTTTCCCGTATGCTGGCTTCGCAGAGAGCAGTGCAGTTGGGATGCTGGTTCTCCCTGGAGTGGTGCTGGTGCCAGCAGCCCCCGAGCTCAGAGTGCTGAGTGTGGCTGGGCACTGCCTCTCCGGACACCACCCTGTGACTGCTCCTCTCCGCAGCCATCCCGCCCTGCCCTTCTCCGCACAACCTCACCACTGCTCCCCTCCCCTCTGAGGCTCCGCTGCTGTTGCTGAGGCACGTGAGCTGATGGCAATGTTACCTGTGACTTTCCTGCTCTTGGCTCTCGGGCTAGAGGTGAGTTATTGCTGTCACCCTGACTGCCAGTGTGCGAAGGGCTGGCGGGAGGGCACGGCTGTGTGGGCTCCCTTCCCTGCCACAAACAGAAAGGCATATTTTTTCTCAGTTATCACGGGTTACCCCAGAAAACCGTACTGTTGGTATTGTGGTGATGCCATTAATCACCACAAAACATGAGATGGCCACTATTACATACTTTACCTGCCATAAAAAGCTGTTCACCTCCATTTATCAAGGTTTATAAGCTAATGATGCTGTCGTTGGCTGTTGCTGGTGCTCTTCTCCTTCGGTGTTGTGTGACTTATGTAAAGGCAGCAGCTACATGGCCCAGGAGGCACATGTGAAGGACAGGTCCATGGAACCCAAAAGTCATCTGCATCCACGTGACTCAGGGAGATGCCTGAGTCTGGGCATGTTTTAGTACATGTTTACCGTGCCTTTGCATGTATGTGCATTTTATTCTTTGAGGCTTCTGTGGAAAAGGGCTGTGAGCTGGACCATCACACCAGTTTTGGGGCAGCTGATAAATCCCATGGTGTCCATTGAGTCTGGGAATGTGTTTATTCCCAGCAATTTATCGGGACCAGACAGACAGCGACTGTGGGGTTGGGAGAGGAGCAGGAAACAGTTCTTTACCCCACTAGTAAGTTCACAGCTGGGTGTGTGGCAAGCTTTTGATCCTTAGTGGTGTCTCCCCTGATTTTCTGATGTATGAGTGAGCCAGTATCATGAACATGGTTTTTTTTGGTTTTGTTGGGTTTTTTTTCCCCCAAAAGAACATGTATAGGACATTCCTTTCTCATTAAACAGGCGGAAGGGACAGTAAGTTCTATCTTCTTTTAGTACAGTCTAGGCTAGACAAAACCACTATGTATATTTCCTTGATTGTATTCCCAAGACCCTGAGATTATAATAATAATTATTATAATAATGATAATAATAACAGTAGCAACAGTAATAATAATAATAGTAATCTCTGATGTGGTGTATTGTAGGATACCATGTCATTCAGTATCAGGCTCATCCAAATGCTGATCAGATGAAGCCCCTCCTTGAGATGCAATTTATTAGAAGCCTTTCACAATTCAAATGTCAATTTAGCATTGAACAAGCTTTTCTTTTCTCTATCTCTTGAGCCTTTCACTACAATCAAAATACCCCAGGAGCAGAAGTGGGGTCCGGCTGTGTGCTGCTGATGGGTCCCTGCAGAGTGATACAGCTGGCTGGGGCAGGGAGCTTTTTCCCCTGACCCAGCGCCACTCTCCCCAAAACAGAGAGAGGACAGCCTCAAAAGTCAAGCGTCCTCACCCAGCTGATGGAGAGTCTCCCATTTTTTTGTTTCCCTTGAAGGGATGACCCTGGCCATCATACCTGCCTTTCTGCACTTCTATTTATAGGGTGGACTGTTACCAGATGACTACACCAGCCAGTCCAGGTGACCCCAGCCTCACAAGGCTTCTCTGGGGCTTGTTTCTGCACACTGATGCTGGTTCATCCATAGGGTTTGGGTTGGATGCAGGTGGCTCCCAGTCACTTTTGCACTGCCTGCCCCAAAGTCATGCCTCCTGTACTGCAGGACCCAAGGAGATGCCTCTGCCTGCAGATCATCCAGGCAACACAAGCCAAAGACCATTGGCTTCAGCAACAGCTGTACTGAGTCCTTGGCAGCCAATTTAAAAAAGAAGCAGCAACAAAATAAAATAAGCATGGGGCTTCTGTGCCAGCTGAGGCCAGAGAGCTGGTTGGAGTAGCTTCCCCAAGGAGCTTCCTCCATGAGCTCTGCAGAGACAGATCAGTCATGGTACTTCACACCTACAGCCAAATCTTCCTCCAGGTTTCCCTGGCTCAGCCTCAATTCACTTTAATATCAGCTGGGCTGGTATAAATGAGAATTTGGCCTTTGCTGTCAATTGCATTTTTCATCTACAAAGTATCTTAAGGACACTAAGATAATGAGCTCACTCTAAGGCCTGTGAGGGAAGTAAGGTGTTATCACATTATCTTTTTAGGGGAGCCAAAGAGGCTAAAAGAATTGCCCAAGGCCAAAGACTATCAAGGCCTGACTATGTATGAGTCCTGGGCTCCTAAAGCTTTGTCCCAATGGCAGGGTCTCAATTCATTCTCATAGTGTCTTTACCCACAAATTCTGCATGAATGAAAGCACCTGGGTTCTTTGACATCCTTTACTTCCACTCCAAATGCAGCCTGATGTTTCATGTAACATCCTCCTTAACTGCTGCAAGCAAGAGCTTGAAACTTGCCCATGATCAAAGGCTGCATTTTGACAGTTCAGGTGCAATTAAATGTGAGTATCAAGTAGGGTGTCTGCAGTTTATTATTAGGTCTATGCTGAAGTGCTGGCAAAAAACTGGAGCCACAGCACTTTCTTGCAGATCGTGTAGTTAGATATCTAAATGGGTGCACTTGCAGGCAGGAAATTGTGCTCAAGCCATTGGAGGCTTGGGCACAGCCCAGCTAACACTGAATAGCCAGCCACTCCTATAACAATGTATTTCATTGCACACATAGGTCTCACCTTGCTGAAAGAGAGCCAGGGGCAAGCACTCAACAAAAAAATGTCTTTAATCATGGAGCAGATATAAGGGAGCAGGCAGCTGCTGGCTTTAAAGCAATTTTGAATCAAGAACATTTGCTGTATGCTCGGTATTTTCACTCAAAGGCTTCTCTTGGAGCAAGTATCTGCCTGAGCATGGAAAAGCAAGATCGCATTTGCCTTTGAAATCTGTGCTCTGGTGGATTAAAATCATAAATATTTAATCTGCTTTTTTTAAAAAAAAGTGGAGGAACTTATATTAAGTGAAATGTCCAGTGGGATCAGATAGAATGAATAGCAGCTACGTCTTCAAATGTTTGTTAAGGTAGAGGAGAAAAGCAGTTGTTCTTTAATTTCCTCAACTCCTGGAAAAAGCCCTCTTGGCTTCTGTTCTTCTTTTGTAAGGGATCTTTAAACACGTTCAACTACAAGAAAGAATTGATGAAAACTCTGTGAATCCAGGTCAGTATTTCTGTGCGGTTTGCAAGACAGGCTTGGACACTGGAGTCACAGGTAAGGTTCCCTCTGAAAGAAATATGTCAGCTGCTCCATGGTTATTCTGTCCACTTTACCCTGTCTCTCATAAGAAAATAATAATTTGTACTCTCTTGGGAAAGTAGTGAAAATCTTTCCTCTTTTGCTGTCACCTCTTTTCCTGCTGGATCGGGGCAGTTACGGTCACTACTGATGTACTGAGGCTGAAACACAACAGCAAGCTTAAGTCATATTTAAGGAAATGAGTCAATAAGCAGAACAGGAAGGAAACACACCAATTTAAGCCTAGAAAACCACATAATATGGGGGTGAATACCTTTCTTAGTACTATGAATCTGGGGACATAAACTTCCAGGTGCAATGTCTGTGATGGGCAAGTTCCCACGCTGTCTCAAGTCAAAACATATTCATTACAAAAAGATCAAATTGGCATGAGGCAATTGCTAATGATGAGGTAACACAAATGTTAAAACATTATGGAAAGAAACACTGTCCTGAAGGGCCAGAGGAGATAGGTGAAGGGAAGATGACAGCAGTACAAAAAGAGTGAAATGCCAATCCCATGCATGGATCATGTGGCTAGAGGATCCTGTGCTGGAAGCTTGCAGCTGAAGGTATAAAAAGGGGATTGTGTGTCCTGGAAGGTTTTAAATACAAATTTGTGCTCAGCTCACTGCCCAAGTGGTGCACTGCTGCCTGTAAATATTGAAACATAAATTGCTTGAATGGGCTTGCTGAAATGCTACCATGAGCAATGTGTTTGTCAACATTACTGCAGGGGAAAGCGAGCCAAATTAATGACAACTGCCAAAAAACTAGAGCAAAAAAGGTGTACTTTCCCCTGTATGTCAGAAGCTGAATTTATGCCAGGCTCTGTCAGGATGGGAAAGAAAACATGCTCAGAGGCTGCAGAGTCCCACAACAAGTCTTCATTTCCTGCTCTAAGTATTTTGCTCTTTATATTTGGCCATGTGTAAGGGATGGTGATAAGGATAGATCCATTATTTTGTGGAGCAAGGAGGAAGACAGGACTGCTAGAAACATCTGTTAATTTGGATTTGGTGCCTTGAGGTCACTTCCTCTTCTAGTTGTACCAGAACCAGCCATGGGAGCTGAAGGAAAATTCACTGCACTTCATGCCCCAGCAGTACCTTCCATGCAGGGGTTGAAGAAAGCTTGGAAGACTATAAATAAGTTTTTGAATGCACCAGAAGGTAGCTTTTATTCTCTCTGGTTTGCATATTGTGAAACTGGAGCGCTGAAAAGTTGATTTTCAGAGTTTCCTACTGCACAGCACCCGCATGAAAGGTCAGCATTTCAAAAGTGCTTGGGAGGAGCCAAGCTCTTTCTCATAGCTTTGAACAACAGCCTCCTCTGCTAAATTTTCTAGTATGCAAATGCTGGGGAAAGTCAGCACTGATGTTGACTAAAGCAGAGTTTGCAATCTGTTCTCAGCACCAGATAGGATCTCTCGTTATCACTGTGGTTTTACCCTCCCTAATGATTAATGCACTCGGAATAAATCAGCGACATGCAAACTGGTGCGTTTTTTAGCAAGCACAATCACCCAGGAAATGTGCATAATATTTCTCCTTCTCCCCATCCTGCCCATCTTCCCCTAGGAAACTGATTCTTAGTGGGGAGAGTCATTTATGGTGTTGGCAAATGACTCAAATAAAGTATTATGGAGAGAGATGTCTCCAAAGGCCAGCTTCTGGCACCCTACCACTTGGGCAATGGGATGAACAAGAATTTGTATTTAAAGTCTTGGTCTGTGAATAAGAGACCTGGTTGCTCACATCAGTGTTTTGTCTCATTACATCTCTGGGCAGGGAAGAAGCAGTGTTTCTGTGACCCATGATCATGCCAGAATTATCCCAAGTATAAATGAAGAGCTGGAGCCACAGTCATTGAAATTGAGTCAGTGACAGCGAATTTCACCTGAAGTTTCTGGTAATATTTTAGAACAGTGACCCAAATTGAAGCACACAAACTGCTATGTATTTATTGCATAAACATATATAAATTTTGGACAGCTGCAATACGGTGTGTGCTCCTGCTGTTGTTTTGACAGTCTTAGCTCAGTGAAACTACTAATTGAACTTGCAGTGCTGAAAATAATATAGCCATATGTGTAACTGCAGTGTGTACTTCATAAATGAGATGGTGCCACCATAAACTGTGAAAATAATGCAGCTGTATAAAATTAGAGTGATGAATGTGCATTGGCCTGCAATTCTACTGTGCAAGCCAAAGCTGGTACCAAACTGCTCCCTCAAAACCGCGGGTGTTTAAACAAGCTTTATAGGGCAGCAATTGCTTACTCTGCACTTTTATGTGTGGGATACAATGCTAGGGTTTGGGTTTTTTTCCCCTTTCATCCAAATCTTTCTGCTTTGGTGACATTTCTGTTATGATGGTTGTCCACCAATGTAGGTGTGCTTTGCTTCAGTTTTGGAGAAAACCACTCATTCCATTCCGTGATCAGCTGCTGTGGGCCGGGAGCTCCCAGATCGAGGGAAGGTGAGAAATGGGACAAAACGAAGTATAGCAATGGGGGATTTTGTTTTTGCTGCATTGTCCTTCTAAGGACAGAGAAAATCCCCAGCTTAGCGGGTTGTCACCATCACAGGGCCCCCCTCGTGCACGCAGCTCCTCTAACAAAGGATGGGCTAGAATAGGGGACAAACAAAGACCTAGGCCATTAAGGGTTGAGAACAGAAAGACAAAGAACATGAATACGGTCAAATGACAGCCAAGTAAAGAGACAAAGGCCCGGGAGTGAATCTTGATGACTCACAGAGGAGGGAGAGGATGAGGAGGCAAAGACCATGATTGCTATCAGCTCCTGCAGGGAACATCCCAGCCACATCCCAGGCTATCACATGGTGCCCGGAGGGAAGAAGCCAGGAGAGATGTTGAGGACTGGTTAGTGAGTGAAACACCTCTTTGTGGTCACAGACAAGGCGGCTGAGACTGCAGGGACATTATCTGGAGAAGACAATGGTGATGAAACAGGTTAGGGGTTGGGGTGGTTGGTTGTTTTTTTGTTGTTGTTGGTTTTATTTGGGTTTTTTGTTTGTTTGTTTTTTAAATAAACCAATCTGTAGCTGCTACAGTATTGCAATATTAAAGATGAAGGTTTAGCGCCAATTATATCTGGCGAGTGTGAGTACTCTGCTGAATATTTCCTGACAGAGGTACACTCGGGATAAGGGTAGTTAAGCCACCGGCAGATAAACAGAGATTTGTCAGCTTCCACATCCAGAGCAATCGCTGCAGGCGAGGGTGCGTCACTGGGGGGTGACGGCCGCTGTTTATCGATCTTGATAAGCATGCAGAAACCTCTGTGGGCAAGTAGCAGCCATGGCTCTTATCACTCGGGCCATAAACCGAGACTCTGCCTCTGATACTACTCCACAAAAAACCCCCAAACCCCTACATCGCAGAAGTGATTAGCAGCGTGTGAGAGGTCTGCAGAAAACACTGTTGAGTCCGTAGGCAGAGCCCTGTGCCATAGCACACTCTTCTTGCCTAAGCTTTCAGGTGGCAGAATGAAATTAGATGGTGCACTACATGTACTCAGCAGAAAAAGATCACGCTTCACAGACAGTCAGAATAACTGCTCTGTAAATATTCATAGTTTTAAATTTAATTTTTCATGCTGTGGCAACACCATTGCACCCCCTCTGCCTTAAAACACAGCATTCACAAGAACCAACGCGCTGGTGAGGCTGTGACAGGGCTTCAGCTGCAGACATGACTACATAGCATCAGCTCCAAAGAGAGGTTTGTCATGCTGCCATCAGCACTTTCCTGTTATATGGGATGTCTGGACAGGTAGGACTCTGGCATTAGGCTCTGGCAAGCAGCAACCTGCAATTGCGGCTTTTTCCAGAGCTCAGAAGTAATTCAGTGCAAGGCAAGGATTGGCTGCACCAAGAGAAAGCAGGACCAAGGCACCAGAGGTGGGCTCCTCCTCACCTCAGATTTGTAGCTTGGTCCTCCTTGGCCAGTCGAGCACTATCCCCAAAAGCTACCTGGCAGTCTCCTGGAGCCACCACGGCACATCAGAGAAGTTTTCCTCATAAATCAGAGGATAGAGAGACCTAGCTGGGGCTGGGTCTGGATGGAGCAGAATGCTGTTATTTATAACATGGCAAGGATGAGGAAGGTGCTTAAGGAGTTCAAGCCAAAGAATACACATCATAGCAGCAGGGAAGGAATTAATGGACCATGAGGTGGAAAGAATAAAATAAAATCCTAGCATTGAGAACTGTGCTTCCTGATCTAACTTCGGTAAAGCCACACTGAACAATATTGAAGCTATCTGGGCCAATGAGCATCCCGTGGAGAGCAGCTCAATTTGCCTAAGGCAGCTATGACAGGTAAGAAAGGTGACACCCCAAGCAAGAGAAGAGTTTGCTGAAGCTGCTGTCTCTCATTATTCCGTTCAGGTATTGCCTAAAAGATTCTGATCCTGAGTTCAGAGCCTGCAGACCACTTGATTTTTCCACTTCTGATATAGTGCAGCAGATAATCTGTGTTCTCTCATCTGTCACTAGCACCACTGGTGTAAAAACACGTTCAGAGAAAGCAAAGCACTTCTGGCTTTAAGATGGAATTGAGCTCTGTCACACATAGGTGAATCTTTGTTAGAAGTTGGGAAGATAATGACGAAAGGAAATATTAGCAGAGAAAACAGTAAGACAAAAGTGGCTTGGAGGTTTGCAGAGTATTGTGGAGTTACGTCAGAATCATTTTAAAAGAAGACTAAAAGAGATAAATTAGTAGGAAATTAAGAAATGGAGGGAGAGAACTTGCAGGTAAGGAGAAAACAGTTTAGGGTTTAAAGGAAGAGAGACAGGAAGAGAACAACCCATGAGAAAAACTAAAACCAGAAATGGTTGAGAGTTACAACGTTAGAGGGAGAGCATGAAGAAAGCCATGTAATATTATGGCTAGCAAAGTGTATTTTATTTATTCATGGTTCTTCTGGATTATTTTTTGCTGGCAGCTGCTGAGGGTCCCATTGCTGCACATTCCCCTCCCTCCATGGAGGGCAGCCAAACACTTCTCTTTGAGGATGATGAATGTGCAAAACAGTTTTGAAGTCTTCAACTTTAAACAAAGGACTCTCCAAAGCTCCCTTCTGCCTTGGGCAGCCTCAAGCCCAAGCCTCCCTGGTGGAAACCTGGCAGCTTTGTAGGCTTCCATGAGCTCCTTTTGCAGGTTGGTCCATTATTAATGCTGAAATATAGATACTGGGACTGAAATAAGTGAGAATCAGGCAAACTTTCCTTGCAAAAAGAAGAGATGTAATCTACTCCCTCCTCGCATGTGCTGTGCTCACTCCTTGCAGACAGGTGGGTGGGGATGTCAGCTCTCACAGATCTAGAGCAGCTTCTATATGGGACCCTCCAAAACCTGTTGTAGCCAATGGTAACTCCACCACCCACTTTAATGTGACTTGGTGTGGCCCTGCAAGGCTCACAGCCCTGAAAGTCACACTCACCTGCACCCAGTGGCCTCTTCAGAGAATCTGAAAAGATTGGGATAGTTGTGAAGTTGAAAAACAACCTAATCCTTTAAATTATTTTCTTGAGTAAGGGGAGGCCTTTTCCAAGCCTAAAAGAAGTATTGGAAAGAAAAGCCTTTCTCACAGGTAATTTTTGTTCAGCCCAAGCAGTGACACAGTAGATTTTTCAAGAGCTTTAACAGTGTAAGTCCCATCTGACTTCAGAAATGAGACTTAGGCAGTTTTTTGCCCTTCAGCTACATCTCTAAGGAGGTCTGTACTCCTTTAAGGAAGGTGTGAAAATGGGGTTCTAAACACCTCTTTTAAAATCAGAGTTATGTGTAAGAGCTGCCATGTCACAGGACTGACATTAGACATGGATTTAAGCAAGCCTTACAGCCCACAGGTCTGAACTGGGAACTCTGCACTCGTTTTCTGACAGCAATCTGACATGAGATACAAGCAGTGCTGTGCTAGAAAACATGAACACGCCTGACTGGAGCTCTAGACGAGTGAGTATTAATGAGACTGATCTATGAACTTAATAAGAAGCTTATTCTCTCAGGCCATAAGCAGGTTGTTTGGAAAAACACCTACTAACTGAGTGAGGCTGGGAAAAGATTGTTTTGAAGCTCTGCAATGGCAGAAATTCCCTCAGAATAATCTTTTATCTGGCAGGACAGGAGGCAGAGAGCCCATGTGGACATGCAGCAGCAACTGTAGTCCCCCAGACCCTGGACACACTGACACAGGTTTGAATGTCCCTGCCTTGGCTGGTACGTCCTGAAGACATTTGCTTGCATAAATAAGTTTCAAATTAGACACCACTGAAATTCCCCAAGCTTCTTCCAGGGCTGCAAGGACTGCAGGATGAAGCCCTGAATGAAACACTGCTGTGCAAGGATATCATCAACCAGTGTGGTTTGACCAGGTACCTCTGGTAGGGACAGCATTGTTTTTGGTGTATTTCTTGGCTACCAGCAATGCTATCTCCTCTGCAAGGCACAGACAGGATGCTTTCATTTTCAGAAGGCCCAGCTAAAAAGAATATTTACTTCATATATTCATGTACTTAACTAGCCATACTGTCTGTCCCAGGAAATCCGTGGGATTTCCTAAAGAGCTCTGCTACTTAATCCATTGTAAATGGTGGGGAATCTGCAGCTGTAGTGTTAATTATAAATGATGTAATTTTCAGGAAGTGTCAGGATGAAGCACAATCACTGCCATGCTAGCACCCAGCACATAAATATCCCAGTGTGCTTGTTTTTCCATGTGTGCTTCAGATTTGACTCTGAAATTTCAGGCTTTGGTTCTCATTCTGTTAACACTGTGTGAGTAAAGTTACTGAGCTGAGGATGCTTCAGAGTAGGTTGTGCTGCAGGTAAGAGCTGGAAAGATCAGCCAGTGGCTTGGAAATGTGTAGTGTAAACAAGTCAAGAAAACAAGTCTGCATAAACAGAGACTTGCATACCTCACTTTATTTTCTCTGCTAAAGTACACGATGACAGACACGATGTCTGGATGATTGCTGGACTTTGTTGGACACGGGCTGGGTGTTCTGCCTGGGGTAACCACAGGGTTTATAACACCAATCACAGGGTGTAAAGCACCCTGACCCTGGTGACTGTTTGGTCCTAATGGTCCTAATGAACTATATTGAGAGTGTTTACACAGCGCAATTTCATCTTCTCAAGGCCTGTAATGTGAACTGTGGACTCTTACTACCCTAAGGATAATATATCTGGTACTTCTGCTAGGCTAGAGAAAATAACCTTTCTTCTACTCACTTTGCTTTAATTAATGTCAGAGTTGAGTTGCACCACTTGTTTTTTCATATTCTGTAACTTGTTGAAACCTTAATCTTTTGGGTGAACATTTTCTGTGCCAGATGAATACCTCAGTCTGATTCTGGAGGGATGTTTCTGGCTGTTCAGCTCTTTCTATGACATTTTTTCCTGTGAAAGACCTAACACCACTGAATGCATGAAACTAGATTTTCAACATAACATTAATCACTGCCTGGTTGTGGTTCCCCTTCCAAAATGCAAGAGCAAAAAAAAAGTGGTGCAACTCAACCCTGGCTCCTGTGAAGAATACCCAGATTCAGCTAAATTATAAATCCTTGGAAAATCGCAGTTTGCACACACCTGGCGGACCTCTAAGTGTGGCTGCTGATCTCTTTGATGTTTCAGTCTGTGGAGACTTGTGCTCTGGTCTATCTATGGTAGCAGGGACTGAGTGGGAGGTTTCTGGCAAGGCTCTTCTTGCTGCCTCCTGGTACAGCCATACAGACTTGTGCTCTGTGTCAATGACCTCCTGAATTCAAAGTGATGAGGAGGAAGGAACCTGGCCTTTATTTGTGGAGTTGGCATAAACAGGTGGACTAAAGCAGCCTGCAGTGAAAGACTGGAACTGGGGACTTGGAGTGGAGAAGATATTTGGGCCTCACTGTAAGAAACCTGGTCTGGGAGTTGGGG
The DNA here is from genome assembly GCA_013397915.1 of Daphoenositta chrysoptera. Lineage (NCBI taxonomy): Eukaryota > Metazoa > Chordata > Aves > Passeriformes > Daphoenositta > Daphoenositta chrysoptera. Next base: position 567,991 of record VZRO01005750.1, on the reverse strand, counting down.
TTGGAAACTGAGGCTGGGAACTGCTGGGATGAAATGTGGGAGACAGCTGGACAAGGAAAATGGGGGAGATGGTGCTGAAGAGTGAAAAGTGGCCTGTCAGGATTGGAGACGAGGAATGAGGGAACAGGGAGCTTGGGACATGGAACTTGGGTGGTGGCACAGAGGAAGATGACAGAGGAGCTTGGCACTGGGGAGCAGAATGCTGGGGTTGATTCTGAGATCCCACACAACTGAAGGGAAGCCCAGGATGCTGTGAAAAGCAGTATGCACTCATGTAATGGAAGCATGTGATTATGTCAGGAGGGACTTGCACAGTCAGCCTTAATTTGGGTGTTTTCTAATTTTCAATGCTTATGTTTGCAACCTCAATTTTCTTTTTAATGGAGCTTTTTTTCAGCGATAGGATTACCTGTATTTACTCTGTAGAGAGCTGGTGCCAAAGGGCCATCATGGTGCTTTAGTATGCAAGTCCTGAACAGTGAAGTAGCTGTTGCACTTAGTAAATTATGATGAAATATCTTCATGCCATTTATTTGTGGTGCTGTTTGTATATGAGGACTGTAATTCTCTTAAAACTCATCTACTTCAGAGGAGAATGAATTAACATGGATGATTGAAGGTCTGTCTAACTAATGGACTTTCAATATAGTTAGTGCCCAGCAATGAATTCAGTGTTGCTTTGGATAACAGAAGAGTTTGGGTTTTTAAAATAATCGGGCTTTGGTAATTGAAATTCACTGATGTGAAAATATTTTGCACATATATGTTTTCTCTTTTGTTTAAGATACAGTGAACTATTAATTATTAAGAAGATACAGGCATGACTCAGTACAGTAGAAAACAAGGATTTGATTCGTATAAGTGTATTTTTCTAAATATCGCCTTGTGATGGGATAAGGGGAGAGAAAAGTGCAGCTCTGGAGATAATTGCCAGAGCTTATAAACAACCCCTCCCTTTCATTTCGTGACAGCTGCAGCAGCAGAGACAATATCCAGGACTGTACAGAGAGCAACTGCTGCGGTAGCACCCTGGTGTGTTTATCCAGCTCTCTGTACTGGCAGTAAATGTTCAGAACGCAGCAGGAGACAGCCCTGAGTGCCCAGCTGATGCTGCCCCTGCTCTGAGCAGGGGGATGGACAGGAGGATCTGCAGAGGTCCCCTTCCACCGCGGCCGTGCTGTGCCGACATGGGGAGCACATCTCAGGCACATCGGCAGCTGCTGCCCAGAGGCAGGCGGTGACACTGCCACAGGTGGGACCCTGGTTGGTGCGATACAGGGTTTGTGGCTCCTCCAGGTGACTCGCTGACACTAGTCTGGGCCACCACTTTGAAGGAAGCAAAAGGATGTGTCAGCAGACCCAGGTGGTCTCCAAGATTGGGAGCCTCAGGGGGCTCTTTGCACTGCCTATCTCTGGGCACTAAACTTCAGTGCAGGACGCTTTCCCCCCTATCTTATCTGTGGAGGGAGATTAGCCCAGGCAGAAAGAAGGTGACTCAGAGTACGGATTTCTGCTCTGAATCACCTCCAGGGACATCTCCCCTTTGAGTGTAAAGGCAGTCAGCTGGTACTGAAGGAGCAACTTCCCTACATTTTGTAATTACAGATGTCAAATCACCTGACCTGTAAATGCAGGACGAGAGAGTTGAGATTGTTCAGTACAGAAAAGAGAAGGCTTTGGGATGACTTAGCCTTCCAGTACCTGATGGGAGCCTACAAGAAAGAAGGAGGAGAGCTCTTTTTACAAGAGCATGTAGTGACAGGACAAGGGGGAATTGATTCAAAGTGAAAAAGAGTAGGTTTAGATTGGAAATTAGGAGAAAGTTCTTTGCTGTGAGGATGTTGAGGCACTGTAGCAGGTTGCCCAGAGATGCTGTGGATGCCCCATCCCTGAAAGTGTTCAAGGCCAGGCTGGATGGGGCTCTGAGAACCTGGTCTAGTGAAAGCTGTCCCAGCCCATGGCAGGTGGGTTTTGGACAAGATGATCTTTAAGGTCCCTTCCAACCCAAACCATTCTATGGTTCTATGATCCTATGATTCTATGGTTCATTATTAAGGTCATAATTAATAGATAAGCATTTACAAACTATTGTTATCAGGAGAAAATTATTGATCAAATTTCTGTACCCAACCCAAGGACAAAAAGTGGGCTGAATGGCACACAGGTGAATAGGGAATTTGTTGCTCTCCTAAGGTAGGCACATTGACCATGTTCTCCTGCTTGAAGCCTTTAATGTTAACAAAGGGGTGAAGGCTCTCCTCTTAACTTTAGGGTGGAGTTTTTTTTTTCTAGGGAGACTGGAGTTTCACAGCAATTTATTAAACGGAGTTACCACAAATATGCATCCTTTTTACGTGCCTGTTTTCAGGTTAGTGACCTGTAAAAATACTCAATCTGCTGAATCTTTTAAAGCATGCAATAAAACAGTTTTATGAAAGAGAACAAGGGAATGTGTACAAGCCTGTCAGATTTCAATGAGCCAAAATGTTCATCGTAATTTTTTCACAGGGTATCAATATGAGAAGTGACAATTACCTGTGATCAGCGGGGCTTGAAGCTGTTTCCACCAATAGATGCTTTTTTAATTGCTGTGGGCTGTACATTTGTCTCACAGTTTTAGGCAACAGCCTTCTGCGAAGCTTTTGTGCAAGGTGTGAGGTTTGACAGGCCCTGACTCAGTAGCAATTTTAATGGTCAATGTAATATTTCCCCCTTAGTCCCAGAGCTCTGAGATCATAGAAGTCTTCAATTTTTTTCCACTGAAAGATGTTACGTGAGCAGGGGATATTACGAAGTTTGGTTAGGTAATGCTGTCTCATGCATGTGTGCTTGCTGGCTGCTGGACTGAAGAGGAAAGCACTGAACTCTCCATGCCTCTTGTTTGGGGAGGGTTCAAAGAAGCTTCTTGCCCCCATTCCCCCAAAGAAGATTTCTTTGCCTCATTAATGATTTAATAAACAACAACAACAACAATTAGGGACATTATTGTCTCTAATTTCTCCTCCTCTGACAGCTTGGCCAACTGTTTCCAAAGCAGCTGAAAGAAAACGGAAAGATAGAAAGATACACAGACAGTGAGATGATATAAACTTTGTTTCTCTAGGAAACCGGGCTAAAAAGAGTTCCTAGGCTTCTTAATAACAGAATAAACATTGGAAATATGATTTAAGCCTCCAGTGTTGACTCAGAAATGAAAAGGAATGGATCCCCCATGTGCTGATTATTTTTAAAATGCTTGCAAGCTCCCATAAAACCATTCGGTTTTATGGTTATTTGGTGACTTGTTCCTGGAACTGAAAGTTTGACACTGAGGTCTTACATACATATTGTGTATTAGAGGTCTCTTAGGTGATCATAATGGAGAAACCATGAGTTAGTTACCTTTGTTATGGTATCCCAGTGCTACCCCAGCACTTGTAGGGATTGCTCCTATTATTCCTGTGAATCATGGGTGTTCCCACCTCCCCAGTAGTGGGTGTACTTGAGTGAGTGCGTCTGATAGCAGTTTGCTCTCGTTGACTGTAACATATGATATGCTTATAAAAATAGTTATAAAAATTCGGATGGGGAAAGGAAAAGGTCCCTATATCCAACCAGACTGGTGAGAGAATAGCAAAGGGCAGAAGAGCACAGCTGCCTTTGCACGGCAGAGTGCAGGGCCACCCTTTCCTGTGTCTTTCCATGCCTCCGGCACTGGATGAGCCCTTTTGATCCTTTTCATTCAGGTAGGAACTGAAAAGGGCAGTACCAAAGAACTTGCTGCCTTTTACAAATCCGTCTCCTAGTGAAAAGTTTTATCAAAATAAACCATGTGAAGCAATCTGAAGATGAAATCTATTTATCTTTCTTTTTTTTTCCCAAAGCCTGTTGCTGGGAGCTTTTCAAGGTTTCCTCCCCAGAGACTTACAAGCTCTTCTCATAACAGGTGCAGCCTGGGGGACTGTGGCAGCAATCCATGGATCCTCCTGGGAGTAATTACCTTTTCCAGTTTCCCTCATCTGCTGCATCTCTTTGGTATCACTTCTGCCAGGAGCTGTGCATGTAATCCATTCAGCAGAGGGAGTCAGATGCTGAAATCTGTGGTAGCCTCTCCAGACCAGGACCTTCTATTTGCATTAGGGATCTGAAACACTTGATTCTTTGCTGTCTGCTTAACCCGAGTGTGTGGGGCGTCCTGGTCTCAGCTGAGCTGGCTAAACTCTGCTGTAATGATACAATCACAGCAGCAGCAACAGCAATATCATTGAGTTGTGTAAATGCTCTTCAGCACTGCACTGCAAGATCTATCTCAGCGAGTGTGGGATCTTCTTCTACATCTGTAGTCCCCCTGCCCTACTGGTGGACATCGTTTGCAGCAGTGCTGACCAGTGCAGAGTTGGAGAGACATTTGATTCCATTTTGTAATGAATTTTCCTCCCCTGAGTCCATGGAGATCTGGTACCATAGCACCGGCTGTAGGCACCAGCTGCCACTTGTTTTCTGAGCAAGAAAGGGCAAAATGACCTAGGGAAGGGTAGGGACTTGGTGCACAGAGGCATGTAAGGAATTGTGCCTCCCAAACTTGGTGTGTCTCTTCAAAACCAGGATGTTACACAAATGCCTGATATTAGCATAAGCATCTTCTTCAATTGTAAAAACAACTGTACAGCCCCCCTCTCCAGCATCTCAAAGGCTTTTTCTGAGCAAAGTCCATAGAACCTTGAGTGGCCAGGGTGGGAAGGTGTGGGTCGCAGCAGGTGCCACGGGCCATGGCCCATCCCCAAGAGCAGAAGGAAGGATGGCAGGAGGGTCTTGTCCCTTTAAGGGACACCTCAGAAGAAGCAAGTTCGGATGTTTACTCTTCAGATTACTCAGCTGGGCACTGGAAGGGGGGAAGGGGAGAGCGGCAAAATATTTCACAAAGTCCTTCCAGCTGATCAACAGAGAAGCGAAAGTCAGCTGCATGTGCTAAAATGATGCCTGTGGTGCAAAATACATCGTGAGAGGTCAGAGATGGCAGTGATTAATACTTCAGAGACCGACATAAAAGGGGAACCAGGCTCAAACTGATGGCTGAAATTTGACCTATTTGACTTCTCCTGTGTTACCTCAATTATTTCATTAGGAAGTTTTGAATCAAGAAACACTGTGGGATGCAAAAATCTGCTTCAAACGTTCTCACGTTCAAACGTGAGAATGGTAATTGAGTTTTAAATATTTATGGCAGAACCTGGAGTTGTACTAGTGAATGCATTATAGACTCTCCCTAGTGGTAAGCCTGGCTTGCTGGAGGCCTTGTGCTGCAAATAGCCCCAGTACAGTGAAGAGGGGGAAAGGAATTTCATTTTGTGAAAATGATATATTTAGCTGATTACAGAGGGCTTACTCCTTCATAGGCTACACTTTCAGCATGGAGCTATAGGATATGGGGAGGAGAAGGGTGTTCTAACCAAACCTGGCACCTGGATAACCTACAGGTCTGTTTTCACACCACTTGCAACTGTTTGCCCCCCCAAAAACACTGGATATGCAAAAAGATGGGGCAGTGAGGAGTGAAAGACTCCTGCCTACTGTTGCCATTTGTAGCTCTTGCCGCTTGGCATTACTGATCCCATGTGAGACGCTAGGAGGTACATATGCATTTTTTCTTTTACTGCTGACGGAAATTGGATTGTTTTCTCTGCAGGGAGAGCAGAAAAGAGTCTGTGGTCCCGTGCTCTGTTGCCGGCATAGGCCTTGGTGCAATGGATAAAAACGAGGCCTTATTCCCTCCCCTGGCCCCGGGTTTGCTGCTGTAAGACAACACGCTACACTTATATATTACTTTAATGTGCACTACTAATACAGCTCAAAGCCTCCAGCCGAAATGGATGGTCCTCAAGGCTCTTGAGGCAGAGAAGCTGCCTTGCGCGGAGCAGCCCCGGTGGGTGCGCGGGGCAGGCGCGGCTCCGTCCCGTCCCGCCGGGAACGCGCTCAGGTGCAGCTGTCCCTCACCTTGGGCCAGGTGGCACCACGAGCTGCAGCTTAAAGCCGCAGAGCTCCGTCTCAGCACTGAGGAGCCCCACGGTCGCTGCCCCGTCCCTCTCCCCCCGGCGGGGCCGGGTGCACCGTGCAGGGTACGCGGTGTCCGCGGCTGCCGCTGCTGCGAGGCCGCCCCGCTCCGGCTCCCCCGGGCAGCGGCCGGCCCG
>VZRO01005750.1:467632-561472 GCA_013397915.1 Daphoenositta chrysoptera | reverse complement strand
CGCGTCCCGGAGGGCGGCGGGCGCCGAGGTTACTTCGAAACCCGGCGGGGTCGCGCCTGCATCGCACCAGCGCTGTTCCGAGCGGAGGAGGGTTACCCGTGTCCTCTGCGAGCAAGTAAATCCAGATAACTTGGAGACGGGGTTTGGTGGGGTCCTTTGTTCCAGCGGGAGGTTCGGTGGTGGTTTTGCCTTGGTTTGGTTGGTTTTCTTTTCGGTTGATTTCCCTTCCTTATGCCGGCAGTTAGCGGAGAAGATACGCGGTAACTCGGGTGCTGTCATTAAGTGCCAGACATCTCGCTGGGCTTTTAGAAAAAGGCTTTAATTATTTTTTTAATCAGACTGGAGGAGAGGCGTGAAGCCCCCTGCCCAGGTAGGATCCCCGCTCTACAGAGCGGCAGCGCTCAGAGTTCCTTACGGCGTTAGATGCCGTCTCCCAGCTGAGGTCGAGCTGCCAAAAATGTGATTTACGGACCCTGCCGACATCCGTCACCCAAGCGCTTTGTTCCGACACGCCGTCCGGTGGAGGGACTTCTCCGGGAGCAGCTCTGCTTCTCCTGAATTGTGGATATACTTAGGATATGTGCACCAAGGTGCCAGCCGGGGAGGCGTTAAGAGTGTGTGTTTGTGTAATAGGTGTCTTACAAAAAAAAAAAAAAAGCAAACAGGCTTTTGATAAGGTCCCATTAATTGAACTGTAAACATAGTAATTTCTCTGCGCCTGTTTGCTCACTGAAACTCTTCCTCCTCCACATCGATATGGTCCGTGGTTTGTTTTTGTTTGCTTTTTATTTTTGTTTTCAACTAGTATGTTTTAGAGAGCTTTTGATACAGATTTACTTTGATTTTTTTTTTGACTGATTTAGGCTGTTGGAAATTATTTGTAGCCTTTCAACTTAGGATGAGTATGAAGATCCTGTTCTCAGCCTTTCTGTACCACAGGCCTTTTTGAAATGCCCAGCGAGTCTGCACTAATGTAGAGCCTATGGGATGACATCAATAGCAATTTAGGAAAAAAACCCTTCTGCTGAAAACTATTCTTGGCTATGTAACAGTGTGCAACTGGATTTTAGCTTCTTATTAGCTACATGAAAGGTGACCCGTCAAAGTAGTCCTGGCTGGGGAGTGCAAAGCTGGGGCAGCCTTGTGCTGTTGCTGGCCGTGGCACTGGTGGTACTGGTGTGCCCATGGCTGTCGGGACGGGGCTCTGTTGAAAATTCCCGCTATGCACAAGCTGCCAGTACAGTTAAAAAGCCCAAGCCTCTGGCTCAAAGCTGTGAGGTCTCTCAGAGGGTTTGGACAGCTGACCAGGTATGTGAAGACAAATGAAAATGATACCTGGTTTTTTTGTTGTTTTTCTGCGGGGAAGAAAGTTGGTTGGACCACACCTGATGCAAGTTTCATATGCATGTCATGAAGTCTTCTTGGGAGTAGTTGACAGTGCTGTGAGATACTCAGACTGAAATGCCAGGAAGACAAAAAATATTTTTGCCTTAATATAGTGTGTTTAAATTTTACATGCAAATGCAAGAACTCAGCATGAGCCTCTCATCCAAAGACCTGCTGTGGCTTAGCAGAGTGCCCAGGCAATGAGCAGGTAGATGTTTCTGGGTGCTGGTTACTCTTCCCCGAGGGACTCACTTAGTCCTTCAGTTTTGCCAAAATCCGTGGATATGTTTTTGTCATACCTGTTCTTGGCTCCAGTTCAGGGTTCTCACCTTGACCCCTCGATGAACTAGATCAGAAACTCCATCAGCTGCAGTCTGACGGAGGCTTCAGCACAGTTTTAACTTCAGTCATGTGAGTTGCCCCAGTGAAATTAGAGGGGTACTTGGAAGCAAGCTTGCATATGGAGATTTTAATCTCAGGGCTGCCTCTCAGAAGCTTTCCAGGGTGTGAACTGCACATGGTTTTTCCTTGCATGGGGCTGAGAACAAGTGCCATATCGTGTTTGGGTTCCATCCAGAACAGCTGACCATGCTTGGGACCAGTCCTGGCAGAGTAGGAGCAGTGGTGCTTCTCTTCTGGAGTTTTATGGAGCATTAGTTTGTGCTTGGGGCTTGAAGTCTTGCTGGAAGCTAATGAAGCTTATGCTCCTAAGTGCTCAAGCCATCCTTTTGAGCAGAATTTCGTTTTCTAAGTCAGTGAAATATTTTTCCGACTGTGACCTCAGTCAGTTGATGGGGCTTGGAGGATACAGCTCTAGAGGTATGAACGGGTCTAGATGATGCCCTGATCGCTTGACATGACTCTACTGAAGACGTGGTGGTTTGTGGTTCTGACCACATGGCTGTTGACTTTGGGACCCGGCCTAGGGATCTAGCCTTTTTAAGAAGAGTGTTCTTACACTGCCTTATGTATATCTGTATTTATTTGTCAACCAGTTCTGCAGCCCCCTTCTGTACAACAGCTAGAAGATATTCAGGCAAGTAATGTCACTGACTGAGTGTGGTTATTCAGCTGAGTAAATGGTGTGCAATCCGAGTTCAAAGCAGTAGATTTTGGGTGTGAGTGCTCTTTTTGTGGTGCATGTGGGAAACTAATTTCCAGAGCCTGGGATCCTGGCATGCCTTAAATTTTCGCCCGTTCTTATGCTTTGACTCTATCCGGTGGGTGGGTGGGCTGGAAGTCAGATGAGAGGCTGGGCTTTCCTCCCCTTCACAGAAAGCAGCTCTTCAGAGAAATTCCACAGCTGTTTCTGAGTCTGTCTGGAGTTGCCTCTTTGCTTTGTCGCTGCTGTTTCCTCTTTCTGTGCTGTGCTCTCTGAAGGGAGCAGAGGAATCCTTGGAACTGCTGTCGCTCTGTAGCATGGTTTGTCACACTGAGCGGGGTTAGAGGAAACCCTCCCAGCCCTCATGAGTGCAGCCTCTCCCTGTGTCCTGGACTGTCCAGGGCTCAGCATTTGCTGGTGTGGCTGCAGCAGAGCTGCCCCCTGCCTCAAAGGCACCGATGGTGGCCAAGTACCAACAGCATGGGTTAAGGGACGCTGGGGATGGCAAGGAGAAGGATGCTGAAGTCTCTGGGATGAGTTCATTTCCAGGGTTGTGAAGGACAGATGAGCCTCAGCTGCTTTTACAATGAGATCTAAGTAACAGTCCTTCAGCCCTGACAAAGCATTTCACCCCTTTCAGAGGCAAATCACCTTGCCCTGTTTTTCTGCTGCAGAAATTCAGAGCAACTCCCAGATGTAAATAAGTTTGAAATTTGCCCCTTCCCACTCCAGATGTGTAACATCTGGGTAGTTGCAGAGCTGAACTGTGTGCTGTGCAGCTCACAGGCTGGATTGAGCAAGGCGTTGTTTCCTGGGATGTAGTAGAACATGGAAACACCACTAATCAAACATCATCGTTTTCATCTGGTTTTATTTTATTTCATTTTAACTTAGTTTCCCCAGGAAATGAGTGCTGTTTGTCTCTTGTTTGGCCAGTTTCAACCAGATTGCACCAATGGTTGGCAGTCTGGAAGATCACTAATTTCCCACTTGTGTTTGTTAAGAGTAGTGGGTGGCTGGGAAATCTTTGAAGCAATGCTCTTTCTGATGAAAACTAGACTGCTTACAGCTAGTCTCTGTTCTGCCTGGTAGCAGCTGCCCAGCCAAGCACTGCATGTGTGGTGGGCAAACTCGCAGTGCCTCTGTAGCCCTGGCCAGTTTGCAGGGTGTGTGTGGCATCCAGGGCAGGGGTGGGTGTGAGGTAGTGTTTAAAGGAGCTGCAGGGGCAGGAGGGCAGAGGACACAGATGTCCCACAGATGAATCCTGTTTGTTACTCTTCCTTGCAGCATGACTACCCTCTGGTTTGTCAAGCTAAAGCCACCTGAGATTTAGGAAGGCTTTGTGGGCTGACAGCCATAGCTTGGACAATCCTGCTTTGTTTGACCTCCAGGACACCTTGGGCTGAACAGAGGTGAGCATTGGCGCAGAGGGGAGTGGGCATCTTGGGGCAGGACTTAGGCAGAGGTGTGTGTGCATGGGCAAACGCACACATGTGCAATGGCAGTATGATAATCTCGGTGTTCACCGATGCCATCCTGTTGAATTCAGTGATAATTTGACACCGATAACATTCAGTGCTGTATGTTTCTCCCAAAGTAGCTTCTGTGAGGGAATCCAGTCTTGGATTCCACCACAGCCTTCCCCCCAGAGTTACTTTAGGTAGGTGTGTACTTGGACTGAGGTGGTGCTGTGAGATGTCAGGGACATGTTTGTGTGTTGTTAAGCATCCCAGTATAGATGCAGCTGGTCTGGCATGGGTGATTTGAGGGGTCTGCCTCGGAAGTCTGAAAACTTGTACTAAGAAAAGCAGACTTACCCTCACCCAGGCTGTGTCTGTCCTAGACAGTATGGCTGTGCTGATGTTGTTTCTTTCAGACTTGGACTGAAGGAAAAGACAAGCATTGGCAGTAGAAATGGGGGTGTCAGAGGTGTCGAGGATTTATGGGATGCACATGCAATTCCTCACCCAGTGTGCATTTTGATACCCTCTTTGTTGCTGCTGGTTGTCAGACAATGCACACCTGCTGTCCTGGGGCATAGAGCATGGCCCTGCAGAGATCACCAGTGTCAGGCTCTAATGTCAAAATATTATGTGACATCTTAGAGGGCCAAGGTGTATCTCAAACACCCATATAGATCTAGGTGAAAGCAGATGCATCTGTCAAGGTGAGGTGAAGGGAGGAACTGTAGACCTGGCTTCCCATCATGGTTTACGGAGGATGTGGAGTACCAAGTCATGCCAGTGAGGCAAAATGCTGTTCCCTTTCCCCACACAAAAACTCTGCCTGGGCATCTCTGGCATCCAAGTGTAATTCTCTACACTCTTAGCGATATGCCACTTAGTGAAGCACAACATCTCTTATTTCCCTTCCTTTCCCCTCCATGAACACTGTCTCTGACCACTGGTGGCTCGACATGGTAAATGGCTCTGGTAGGTAAGAATGGACTCGGGCTTGGACAAGGCATTGCAGGTCCCTCCTCTGAAGGTGCCAGTCACCCAAGCTTCTGTGTCAGAAATCCTGAAGCAGAAAGATGTGGGGTAAAACGTGGCTGTGGTATCATCATTGCCTGTTCTCGTTAACTGTATTGTACTACCTGTATACATTTAGGGATGGTGCAGTGCTTTCTCTGTTAGCTTTTAAACTGAACCGAGCAGTTGCATGCCAAGAGGGAAGGATTGCAATGTTTCCGTCACCACAGTGGACTTTTCCACGGTGGAGCTTTTCCAAAAGATGTGCACTGAGAAGAGCTGGTGTGACCCGGGTGCCTGGGACACTGCAGGCTCTGACTGACTGCACCTCTGGGACTTGACAGCTCCAGGTTTTGCAAGCTCTGCTCTCTGAGGATGGGGGAAGATAGAAGTGAAACTTGCTTTTGTTAGGTACAAGATCATGTAAAGCTTGTGGTAGTAGCTGCCAGCACCCCATAGACAAGGTGAAAATGTTACTTAAAGAAAGAAAGAAAGAAAGGGTGTGTGTTTGCAACTGAGGACATACAAAGGCAAGTAAGACTTTTTTAAAAAGCATGAAGCACGCATAGGGAGCATGCTATCAGCAGTGCCTCTTGCCAGCTAATACCATCTGCAAATAAAACAACTTAGGTTGTTGCTATTGCAGCTGCTTTCCCTCACAAAGCAGGGTGACCGAGACACTGAGAAACATGTTGGCAATTGGCCTGAGGTTGGAGGTGTGCAAGGGTAATTTACTTAAAAGACCCAATATAACAATTATCATACAGCATGAATATATACAACTGTAATGTTTGCTTGCCAGTTGTATTTTATATGACACTCACCCTGAAGTTGCTCATTGACTGCATCTACCACAAACACAGAAACACACAGCCTGCAGATGATGAGCTTCTTCCCCGACCTGCAGTTAGGAGCAATAATTACACTTAAACAAGTTTTAATGTGGAGGTAGGAGGGATTCAGCGGCCTGGGCAGAAGGCTCTTAGTGGGGTCATTTGGGATTCAGGCCTTGGGAGCTTTTCTTCTGACCTTGGGCAAAGCACATCAGCTACTCAGCGCCTCTATTTGTAAAATTTGATTTGTGACAATCAGTTTCAGAGTAGTTGATTGATGTTAGTCTTGGTTTCCTCCTCTGAAACAACCCCAAAATCCCCAAATGTTTGTGCATGGAATTGAAGTATAAAGCCTCTCCCTTACCTCTCCCTGCTCTTTACCTCTGATAAAGGTGGAAGAAAGGGAGTTGTTCACAGCCATCTGCTGGAGGCATCCATCATGTTGGGAGCAGAGGCTGCTGGTTGTTCCACATGTTCTTAATGATGAAAAGATATAAACATATGATCACATAATTGTGTTGCGTTTAAAGTTCTTACAAAATGATGACATCAGGAGAACAATGGCATTACAAAATCAGGTGGACAAAAGCAATGATGTTCCAGGACTAATGTTGCAGAACTCCCCTTTGCATCTGCATTATGATACAATCTTTAATTCTGTAATTGCATCATTTTTTCCCTTTCACAGAGTCTCTTTTTCACTGGGTAGGTAATGGCTGCATAATTCATTTTTTCTTCCCCGCATTTACTTTCTGCATGTGTCTCTACGTCTATTTATTTTACACCCTACCCAGACCTTGAACTGAACAGTTGCTAATTCCTTCCTGGGGGGCTTTCCTGGGGAAGTTATTCTTGCAGTGTCTCAGGTGCAGGTACTGTCTTTGTTTTCATAGCTGAGGAATGAAGTCAAAGAGCAAATCAATCTCAGGTGATTGAAACACCTTCAATTTTGGCTGCGTCAAAGAGATTCTTGGGTATGATTTTATTTTCCACTCATCCCAGAGTACCTGGCATGATGTTGCAGTTCATCTGCTGGAAGCACAAGGACAGCTGACCCCAGCTGCTGGTGTCTGTAGATTAGCCCTAAATGCCTTGACTTGAGGGTGGAACCGCCCCATTAGGGGTCACCTGAAGAGAAAACTAGTTTCAGAGACTTGCTTAGCATCTCAAAAGGTTGAGTGTGGAGCCAAGAAGGAGGTAATTCCTGCCTGCAGGTGGTAGGTCCAACTTCCTCAAGCAAGGTGGTTATCTCTCTTTCTTCCTGCATTTCTTTGTTCACTAATGTTTCTGACCTTCACTGAGTGAGGCAGGGTTTGAGGGACAGCTGTTGCTTTTATCACACAACCTTACTGCCTTTTTTAAAAGCATTTGATCTCCAGGGCTCAAATTGATCATTGAATTGGAGACAGAGGCAGTGCAGATACATACAGAGGCTGGGTGAAGGTTGTATGGGCAGTCTTCATTATGATACCTCCTTATTTTGAAGTAGTCAAGTTTGCAGTCTTTGTATTTAACAAATAGCTAGGTTTAAATGTAATTTTATAACTGTACAAAGGGAAAAGTGGGAGATAAATAAAAATTAGGCCTTATCACATGAATCCGCAGTGGCCTGAGTCATGCAGAGAGCAGAGACCCTTGAGATGCTGCAGTTATTTCTAACCCATGAGATCAGGGCCTGCTGAGGAATCACTGTTTGGCTATGGATAGTGGTCAGTGGCTGGAGTGGGATGACATGCTCTGCAGGTCATCTGGTGCTGTACTGGGGGGCTTTGCAGCCCAGAGCTGGGATACCCTCAGATCCCAGTTAAGGATGGGGTAGGCAGAGTTCTGGTGCTTCCCAAGTCCTCTCTGACTTGGCTGTGTCTGTTCCACTCCTTACTATATGGCAGCCTAGTCATCCCCTTACACTCGCCCTCCCCAGTCCTCCCTCCTTTCCCTCTGTTTCTGTGCTTCCCTAACAAGTGCCATCTGCTTCTCTCCATGTTTTCGGGTAACATCACCTTAGCCTGCTGTTTCTTGTGGCACTTATCATTTTCCAGAGGTCCCAGATAGCCTGGTAGGGTTATGTACAATCTTGATTCCAGTGTAGATCTGTAAGTTTTGCTTGTTCAAACTGTAGGTGAAGGCCAGCCCAATACCTCTGAAACATTTTCGAGGATTCATCTTCCTTTTAGACCAGGGCCATTTCTATGGGATCCTTTGACATCAAGCAATGGGGAAATGGGTGCTTTAGGCCAACTCTGTTTATAGCTTTTATCTAAAGAATATGCTGTGTTCTGCTCTGTTCCTCAGTGTTTTGTTGGATGCAGTCTTGCTTGATCTCACCTACCTTCTATGGGGTTGAATATTACACTGAAATTGCATCAGTCCATAGTGAGGACCACTGGTTGCTCATGCTTTTTTTATTTTCTGGAAATTATTAGCAACATGATAGTGCAAGAAAGAGTGTGCAGGTCCTAGAGGCTGAGTTTCCAGCTGAAATGCAAGTTGGTGAACTTGGCCACTTTTCAGAAAAGTGATGTCTGTAGTTCCAGCAAGTCATTAGATGTCTGCACATCTTCTGACTAATTTACAATGAGTCTCTTCCGACATCTTTATTCAGGAGAAGGGGGATGGTTAATACCAACCTCACATAGTAGCAAGAGAGGATGAAGTAGACAATTTCTGATTGTGTTCAAATGAGCATAACAATAGGCTTTCTTTATGTACTTCAGGATTTTTTTGTTTCATCTAACTATATGAGGAAAAGTGGATGTGCCAGCAAGGAAAATATGCTTGCCAACAAAATCAGGTCTTGGAACAGACCAGGCTGACCTGCAGTGAAACAGTTGGGATGATAATAATTTATAAGTCAGACTTGTGTTCTTGGTAGTTTGTGATATAAATCATGGCTGTGATCACTATAAACCATGTCAAACTAGATTCATAAAATAATGTCAGTGTCTTAAAAAGTTTCAGATGACTCAAAGGCTTGTACACCTTTACAAAATAATTAATAAGCCAGATGCTAAAAACTGACACCAACCGGTTTTTCTCCTTGCATTGCCTCAGTGTGTAAGTCCAAGAGCCGGTATTTGATTACTGAACTTCGTGTATTTGAGAAGGAGAGAGAATTAAAAGGAACACGGGACTGGTCTTCAGCTCTTATCTGAAAGTTCTTGGGGATCCAGGGACTGTGTCTAGCCTGTGGAAGGTTACTGGGAGAAATGGCTTGATCAATGGAGACATCCACACATCCTTAAGAGGAGGGGGAAAAAAAATAAGCAGCAAAAACCACTGTACACCTCTGGCCAAGGCATCTCCAGCCTGGAAGGTGGTGGTGAGCTTGTGTCTCTTGGATGTGGTCTGAGCTTGGATAGGCTTCACTTAATCCCTGATAGAACCTTGTTCTCTGTATTTTGTGTGTGTGGTTTTCTTTTGATGTAAGCATGTTTAGGCAGACCTTCAGGAACTGTAAGTTGCCATAGCTCCCCTGGGAAAGAAGTGGCTCCTCTGTGGGGTGGCCCCCATGTTAGGTGTGCCCTGCCAGCCTCTCTCTACCCCTGGTTTGCCTCCCTCCTCTCCTCTTCCTCACAGCATCTGTGGTCAGATGCTGAGAGACAGGGGACAGGGCTTGGAAAAAGCTGGCTCAGCAGAGAAGGTGGGAGAGCCAGCTGATGCCACTATTAATGTTCTTTCAAAATTGATGGATGAGACGATTACAAAATTGCAGAGGGAAGTGAAAGGTAACAGAATCCATGTTTTAATTGTATTCTGGATTGTTTTCAGCAGCCAGCTTCTGAGGTGCAGGACAGATCAAGCATTTTTCTGAGGATGTTGATGTGGACAGCACACTGTATTGTTTTTAAGAAAGAAAAAGATTGGGCCAGTCTGTTTTCCACACTCTGCTGCTCTCAGTCTTCTTCACTTGTCCTGTGTGATAGTGTGCTGTGTTTAGACAGTAAATCAGATCTGAAATACTGTTCTGGTGCAGCTAGAGAAAAAAAGAGGCTCCTGCAAGCACCTGTGGTGTCAAGGAGCTCAAGGCTGTAAGGGATACCTAGGTTCTGGACTTGTAATTTCCCCTGTGTGCCCTTCATCCCCATGGAAAGGAATGAGGATGATGGAGCTGTCTGGCTAGTGGCTACCAGCAGTGTGGGTCCATGTTTCCTCCATGCTGCTTGTCAGCCTCCAGGCACTGACATCTGCTGGCCTTTAACCTGAGGGAGAACCTTTTTCAGCTGATGAAGCCCTCCTGTTCAGTCTGCAAGTAGCAGTTGTGTGCTGCATGAGGTTTTCTTCTGGACAGGCATTTTGCTTGAGTATGCTTCATCCAGGATTGGACCAAAACACTCTCTTCTAAGTTTTGGTTTTCTTCAGGCTTTAAATAAACCGATTTTCTGTGTAGTATTTTTCCTAGCTTTCCTTTCCTCTGTGACTGAGAACTTCTCCCCACAGGCTCCTTAATTCAAACATAACTTACTGTAATTCTGCATGTTTTGAAAAAGTACTTTTGTAGGTGGTTAAGAGAAGAAAGCATCAGTCTTATTGCTTGCCTCCTGCTTTCTCCCAAGTCAAAAGCTGAGAATGGGGCACCTTTCAGGAGTGGGCTCTTTAAAGTCCCAGACTCAAAGTCCTGGCATCTTCATTAAACAAGCCTTCCTTTCCTTCAGCTGCAGGTGAAGTTGCATAAGAGAAGGTATCCTTGGGGTCTTGGAGGGCTGCTCTGTTTCTGAAAATGAATAATTTGGGGTGGAGATGGTCTTTTGCCTCAATGCTTTAGCATTTGTGTTTCCTCCATCTCTCTCATACCTTTGGAAGGATTTCTGGGATCCAATTTGGCAGTGAGGAGCTCCCCCATTTCCCCCTACTTACCTTCCTGGGGCAGCAGCTGCAGTCCCAGTGGTGAGGTTTAGAAATTGGTTCCTCTTACTTCGTTTCCTGCTCTGGAGCTGGTTGGTGTTTTAATGTCTGTAAGCTAACAGTCGGGAGGGTGGCACACCAAGGAGCTGGACTGCTGTGAGGAAAAGTTCCTCCCATTCTTGCAGGGAGGCAAACAGGCTTGTGAGATGTGGTTGTGATCCCTGTGAGTTCCAGAGGTGCCTTAGCTGAGCAGGTGGTAAGTGAGGAAGATGAGCAGTGGATCACAGCGGCTTTCTGACATCCTAAAGGACACAACATCTTTGCGGTGCTTACTCTGAAAATATTCTCTCTGCCTTTCCAGAAGTGCACTGTTTACACACAAGCAAGCATTGAGATTTTACAGTGTACGTGCTTGAGCTTTTTGTGCTATGGGCACAGCTGGTAATGCTGATAGGATGGTTTCTCTTGTACAGATGCTTGCTGCTTAGAAAGTAGAAATTTGCTGAGAGTGGCACTGGAAGCCCAGCAATTCTCCTTCCAGTGAGGTAGGGAGCTGCTGGCGGGGGCTGAGCTGTGCTACAGCAGGACCAGAGGTGCTGAAGTGCTGGCACTGGTATTTGGAACATAGAAATTTTTTAAGCTTTTTTTTTTTTCTTTTCTCTTAGCAGTGCTTTCCAAATCTAATTATTTAAAAGAGAACCTGAAATATGCTATTTTGCGGATGCTTGGGAGCCTGTTTTCTTTCTCCTGCCGTGGTAGATCTGTTAATGTCAGTGACTACAGCTACAAGTTGCTTGTCCAGGTGAAGCTTGTCTTTGCTTTTGTGGTATCAAGCCCCATTTGGTATGTTTTGATCTGATTATCATAGAATTTCCTTTTGTTTGCTGCACTGTTCTGTATACCAGTTTCCCTGTAAATGTTATGAGAACTGGCAGTATGGGCCTGATGCCAAGGGTAAAGGACTAATACAAATACATTTATTTTTATTTTGGCATCTCTTGCAATTCACACTTCGCTGGCAGGGTGGTAATGATGTTTCACAGAAGAATGCCTGTCTTATCATTTTGATTTCAAAGTGCTCTAACAGGGTCCATCCACAGTCTCAGGCATGGAAAACAATGCACCAGCATCAGGGTCCATTCAGCAGCATGAGATGGGGATGGAGATGGGCCTGGGGGCATAGGATGTGCCTGAGGTCCGTCCAGGATAACAGCACGCTGTGGCATCCCCAGATCACGGTGTGATGGCCCTGGGGGACTGAAACAAGGTCATGTGTCCGTTTTTTAGTTGCCAGGCCAGTGCTGTTCAGCTGTGTTGCTTATTCAGTGTTTTGTTTTAAGGGGCCTGAAGATGTGCTGCTGTAGCTGACCAACGCCTCCTCCGTGAGATCCGAGATCCCTGCCTGCGCACTGCCGGGCTGTTTGGGGTGTGCAGAGCCAGGGACAGACGTGGCTGGGAGCCCCTGAGGGTGGCTGGGGGATTGCTCTGGCTCCCGATGCGAGGCTGTGCTCAGCGGGCTGTGTGATGTAGGGAGCATTGTCGTGCCGAGGTTCTTTCAGTGGGACATGGCTGCTCTGGCACCCAGGGTGTGCAGTCTGAGGGCACAGTGTTTCAGCTGGAGAGACACTCGAGGAGAGGTCAAGATGGTTATTTGCATTACTGATGAGATGATTAGTAGACGGTGTTCATGGCTCTCATTAGAGACCTGTGGAAGATTGGGATCAAACAGAAGGATCTCTGTGTGTGTGTAATTTATGAGGCCTGCTGCTCAAACCTTCATTCGTACTCTTAATTGTTCCACAGTGACAGTGGGGAGGAGAAGCTGGAAAATGCTAATTGTGTCCTGTGCTCTCAAATGGGAACAAAGGCAGCCGTGGCATGTGGTCCACAGAGGCTTAGATGCTTCTCTCTGCTGTGGATCAGCAGTGCAGTGCATGGGGATCTGATTTTCATACCCTCTGAATGTCTGTTTAGAACTGATGATTGGCTTTCTTTGTATAGAAATACCCATTTTAAAAAAATAGCTGAAATCAAAGGGCCAGGCTCTTTGGTCCAAAACTATTTGTTTTTGGTATTTGTCACATGCTTAGTTGACTGAATTAATCAAATGGAAAATGCTTTTTCCCAAACCAGAAAACTTCCATAAAGAGAAATGTATTACACCTATTTTTTTAATTTAAAAGCAAAATACCAAATGATGCCTCTTCTCTGCTTCCTTCTCTCACCCTCTTTCTTCTATGTTTCTCCTGGTGGCAAAATGAGAAAAGTAAAAGGTTGAGGAAAAAATTTTGTGTGGGCATTCACACATGTATGTTTGGAGGGAAAAAACACATGGATGTTTTTGACTTACCAAAACTAGGCTAGTGAGCATCAGTGATTTATGTAAATTTACTTGTATGAGAAAGATGGATTTAACAACTTGCAGTAACTTTGCAAGTTACTCCACTTTGTATTCTGGTGGTACATAAACATAGGCTTAATTTTCCACTTTCTTGCCCCTGCATATCCTTTTCTAACTTACATCACAGTTGCTGTTCATTTAAAACTAGTCTAGGGTATTGAATAGCCATGTCCAATTAATTTTCTTTCAGGTCATTGGCTTTTTTTTTTTTTTTTTATTATTAATTAGTACTACAGGTGGTGGCAAGTCCTAGCTCTGAAGTGTGCAATGCACTTCTTTGAGTGTCCTGACCTGCATCAGAGTTTGGGAGCCTCTTTTCTCCATTTCCTTCGTGACACGTGTCTGAGCAAAAGCCAGGGACTGCTTTGAGAGGGTCTAAAGTCATGGGTGTGATATGCTGCATACTTTTGAGATGTATCAGCTTCCCCCTTTTGTAAATCAAATCATACTGCGTAAGATGCAGATCCTGTTATATTTCAGCTTGGCTTGCTTCAGTGAAAGGGATGCATGCAGTTGTCTAGGTGGATGAAACTGACCTTGAGTGTTTCAGTAATGCCACACATGACAGAAATTCTGAGCTTCTTTCTGTGAAATGTCTCTTCCAAGAGAGGAAAATCCTTGATAAAACTTTCAAAACCTGTTGTGATAATTGTGGGTTAAATAATTACTCTATGACCACATAAACATTTTCTTTTCTTGCCACTTTTCCAATTATGGCAAGATTTACAGGCAAGAAAAAAGATAAGTAATGTAAGGGAGCAGTTAGTTTGTTTGGGGGTTTGTTTGTTTTACTTCTTCAGTGCATCTTGTCTGCATCTGATTCCTGGCAGCGTTTTGTGACCTCCAGTGGATCTCATGAGTGTTTTCCATTGGAAGCCCTGAGCAGGCAGAAACCTACAAACCAGAGCACTGAAAGCTCTGAACTGCCCAAAAGAAACAGCTTCTTGTATTAACTCTTTCTCTTTTCTCCTGTGTTGGTGAACATTGAGGCAATTGTTTAAACCAGCCGAGCTTTACTGCAAAAGAAAAAAAGGAAGAAACCACAAAACTGTCAACATTTGGAGATATGTACAAGGAGGACTGACCACTCCTATTCCTCCTCAAGGCAATTCCAAATTTATTGCTGGCCTTATTTCAATACATTTTTAAAGCTTTTGAAGATCATCTTAATCCAAAAACAGAACTGTGGTTTGGTTGTAGTGCACCTAGGAAGTGGGGATTAGTCTTGTGTATCAGGATACATGTGTTTAGACTCTCTGCAGCTTGAGTATTCTTGTAATAGTCTCAAACTGAAAACTGGGAGTCATCTAGGTGTTAGATGAAAAGGTCTAAGCCACAAAAATCATAAACAGAAGAAATGCAAGTTGCAGTTCTTTAGTGCTGTATAAAAGGAAACTGCTAAACATGTTCATTTGGTAAGCAAACCAGTTAATGAACTGTATTGTACAGCTTTTTTTTTTTGTACATGCCCCCAGTTGATCAGCTCCTGTTCTAAGATAGATTGCTGGCATGTTACCTTCTGTAGCCAAAAATCAAGAAGAAGGAGGTTTGTAGGAGTAGCAATTTCAGCGGACTGCCTGGAATCTCAAACTGCTATTAGGTTTCTTTGAATTATCAGGTGATGTATTTAGTAGCTGGTGTTTTGTATCAGAAGTACATAATGTAAATAAATTTGATTAGAATAATGCTCGTACACTTTCTGTCAGTCTTTGGACTGGATTTTTCTAGCTTTGTAAAGCACAAAACTCCAGGTATTGGCAAAATGTCTTCCTGTGAATGCCTTTCCTGTGAAAAGCTGCTGCAAAGTAGTTCTGTTCTATCAAAGGGAAAGACTAGTAGGTGTGCTGCTCCTCCCGAAACCATACAGGTCTCTGTGCTACTTTGAAGATGCATGTTGATGATTTAGCTCTTCCTTCATCACAGTTCAAGGGTCCCTCTTTCCCTGTGCCTTGGCAGCCACTGCAAGGCCTCCTTACAGATGTTGCACCGGTAGAGGGAGGTGCCCCTGCCCTTACCTGTTGAGAAAGGGTGCTCGGCATCTGGGAAGCACAGATACCATATTGCAACCCTTGCTCTCCCTGGGAAAGCTGAGGCAAATCAGAAAGAGCTAGGGAAGCAGGGTCCTGCAATCCACACACTGTCTGCTTCCTAGGTCTTAGTACAGTGCCTTTCTGAAAGCAATGAAATTAGATGGCCGTGTGCCCAGTGCAAGAAATTATTCACTCCACTGTATTTATTTTTATAGTGAAATTGCATTTTCATATCTCCGTGAGAGAGACTGTAGCAGGATACAAACCCAGCGAAGCATTTCTTTTTGTGGACATAGTGACTTTGGCACAGCTGTGATGAAGCTCGCTACTCTCCTCATGAAAACACACTGAGCTGGGAACACTGCTGGTTTGCATCCTCTCTGAGGAACTTTGGAGATTGTACTTCATCACACTCCAGATCGACAAAGCTGTGCAGGAAAAGATGTGCCAGACAGGCATAGCTTTAGTAAAGTTACGTGACTGTGATTTCACAGTGAAACATGGGATTAAGAACTACCTAGAAAATAATTAAATTTCACTTTCTAGTGACTCAGGAATGCGAACACTGTAGATTTGAGGCACATTTCTTAAAGGTGTTTTAACATGACTTTCAAAGTTATGGGTACATTTCAGTGCATTGAAATTAATATGCATGTAGAAGCTTGAGAGTATGAAGTCTGTGCTTGTGAATTGGGCAGTTAGTGGCTTGGCCCACCTGCATTTTGTGTTTACGTGCAAAGTAATTCGCATTAGCAGTAGAGCATTCCATGTGCATATAGCATGTGTTACAACGGAACTGCACACAAACAAAGTAGTTCTGAGAAATGTAGGAGGCTGTGTAGTTAAGATGGGCTACTTGTTGGAGGTCACTAGATTGTGTCTTTTCTTAAAAACAGAAGAAGGGAGAAAAATGGAGGTAAAAAGGTGGGGGTTACGTGATTGTAGTTAGGATGCAGTCCACTTGGAGTAATGCAGCCTGCTGTTGATGTTAGAGAATTACTCAGGGCTCTGTTTCAACTGGTCTCCAAAATGACTCCAAAATGACTCAGTGTAAGAACCGAGGTCATGTGGATTTTTTTTAAAAGACCTATTGGACTAATTAGGCTATGTTATGTGGCTTAGTATTACTTAAGCATGCCCAGAGTTACTGGTAAGAGTTCAACCTTTATTTTTTTGCTGGAAGCAGCTTCCCTTCAGAATCCAGAGATGTACAGCAGTTGTGATTAAACATTGTAACATACAAACCCCAAAGCATTGTAGAAAATACGGGGGAAGGAAAGAAGGTGTAGAAACTGGAAGGGGAGTTAATTATGACAAGGGATCCACTGAACAAGCAGATGGCTTAACACAATGTTGCAGGGCGAAGATAGGTTTGTATGAGTGTTTAGTAACTGCTTTGACTGAGTCTGTTCATGTACGTATAATATATATATAAAAAGATTTGTGGCTGCTGTGATTATATATAATGGCTTATTATGTAGTTGTTAGAATAAGGCAACAGAGAAATAAGACTTCCAGATGTATTTCTTTTGCTCATTACAAACATTCAGTTCCTCTCTCTCCACCTCTGGACACTCCAAATGTTGCTTGCATGTTATCCTTGTTCCCCTTTGCTTCCTGCTCGCTCTCTGTCCCTACGCAGCTTCTCCCCCTGCCCTGGCCTCCAACTCCCGTAGGGAGTCTGGTGTCTTTCCTCCTGGTGCCTTCTCCAAAACTTCCTAAAGTTCAGTAATACAGATGTAAATCAGGCAGATTTTTAGTTTCTCCTTAATTTCTGTAGCATACGTAAGTTCAACAGATTTTTTTTTTTAAATTTAATAAAGGTCTTTGTCCAGTGTTTGTTTCCATATACTATAAATGATTGGTGAAGACCTTAGATTATTTCTACAAGGAAACTCTCTTTGTATAAACTTTGTCAAATTTTACATAGCTGAAAAAAATCATCTCCTGACCTATAACTCCAGAGGGGTAATTTTGAGGCTCAGACTCAGGTTTTGTATTGAAGGAAGTCTGTGTCCACTAAGGAAGAGCCTTCATCTCTCACATATTTTTTATTGTCCAGAGGCAAACTTCAAGTCTGGAAGGGTGAGGCCATGTGCCATTGGGAGCACTCTCTCAAAATGGGGTCTTTGTATTGCCAGACCTGAGGGCAATATGATCAGATGAGCCAGAACATGCAGTTTTTAGTGATTTTCATCAATTGCAGGAAGACAGAGGACTACCTGACTGCTCACAAGGCCTGCTGGGCAAATGCACTGAACCAGCAAAAAGGGACTGAAGCAATGCTGTGTTTTGTGCCTGTGGTATTCATGGATGAGTGTTGGGAGCGTCAAGACAATCTTTGCTTTTGTGTGCCACGTTGGCCTTGTGCTGGCAAAGGTTACAGGGTGGCATTGGGCACCTGTTTGCCCCAGCATTATGTTCAGCGTGGTGTTCTTCCTCCAATACGAGATTGGCTTGTCTTTCTGCTTGGGTTTTGATCCAGAAGAAGTAACCCGTGCCATCAGTGAGCCACGGGGTGGGTGCAGCGTGGATGTTGTACACAACGTGTCACTACTGGGCCTGCCCAGTTTAGTGGTGGCCAGCGCTGAGTCCAGAGGAATTCTTTCCTTTTCAGCTGTGCTTAGTGTCAGCACAGTATAAGCTAAACTTAAGCCACCTGAACACCAGCTTAGCTAAGTTGTTCTTTGCTACTATTTGGTCTTCCCAGCACAGACAAACATCACTTCATTTTTCCTCTTAATTGTTGTTACTTGCTGCTTTTTTTCTTTCTCCCCCCCCTCCCAGTGACACCTCCAGTAATGTTTCATTGCCATACAAAAGGAGGAAAGCACTTTGTCAGCAGCCTACTTGAGACAGAGAAATTTATATCTTTGAGAAGCATATGTACAGAACAGCAATTACTCAGATCATCAATATTTATATAGCAGATAATAGACATCATGGACAAGATGAATATTGTCACAAGAGCAATAGCTGCTGGGGAGGGGGAAATGCAAAATATAATTGCCAGATTTCTTTAAATGGGATAATTATTTAACTTTGAAGTGATTGGTGAAAATAGCTTAGAGTCTGAATTAACTATTGAGTGGGAGTTCATCTGCTTCTAGAAAGTAGAGGAAATGCCCCTCCTGTCTACCCTCAGCTCACACAGGGAAAGCTGCCTGGTGTGTTGTCCCTTACATGTGGCTGTAGCTGAAGGCAATAATGGTGCCACTGTCTGAATGAGGGATCATATAAAATAATAAAAAAGTAATCAAGCAGCTTGTTTTGAAAATTAATTTTTGTTATGTCTGCTGCGGATGTGCACTTGTGGCTCAGATGGAGACACAGTTGCACATGCTTTGATTTTAAAAGCTGAACCCCAGCGTCGAGGGCAAGGTGGCCGTGCTGGGGCAGGCTCTTTACCAGAGCGCTGCAGCATCCTGCCTGCCAGCCGATGTGCTGCTGGCTGCCCTGGCGCTGCCCGACTGGACAGGCAGCCCAGCGAGTCCCTGTCTGGCCTCCCGGCCGGAGGGACAGCCCAGGTCATGGCTTCCTGTTTGCACAGGAGATGCAGCTCCTGATTTCTGCTAAGAGAATGCCTCCTCCCACCCACCCTTTTTAACCTTTTTATGGCAGTGTGATTATTTGTAGGGCTTTCATTTGCTGGCAAGAAAATCTGCTAGCTTGTCCTGTTTTTGAGATGTATTAAATCAAAAGCTAACTGCATGTGGGCTGTTTGCTACAGATAATTTATTTGCTGACTGTTTTCTCCTGCTTGTGAAATGCCTCTGAATAGCTCCATTTTTTCTTTATACTGACTAACTCTTCACATGTGACTTCAGATGAGTGTCTGAAACGCTGCACCCTCCTGAATTCTTTCAGCTGAGGGGGAACAGTGGATGGGAAGGTACAGTACTTGATGTTCAGTGTTTAGCTCAGTCGGGTTGGCTGTCATTTGTAACGTTAATCACACGGTTTTCAAAACATTAAAGCAACTCGGGAACATTTGCAACAGAGTTGGTCCACAAAAGATTTGAAGTACTGCAGTATCAAACCTCTGGCACTGTATTCTATGGGATGCATATAACGAGGCTTCTTGTGCAATGCCCAGAGAAAAGTTGGCCCAGGAATGGGATTTGCAAAAACTGGCATCCCGAATCAGGAGACACATGAACTGGCTACAAGGGAAGGATCAAGACGAGGACTTCTAAGTCAGTAGCCCTCTTTCTGTTGCAGAAAATCTGCTGAACTGCTCCTTTGTATTCCTTTCTGGAGGTAGGTACCTTCTGCTGAGTTGTAAGCAGTGGAGGAGCTAGGGCTTGCTCTCTCTGAGTTAGGTCTGATACTTAGCCCAGAGGAAGCTAAGGCTGAGTTCCCACCTTTGTCTAGCAGCATTTGATCATGGATCTTTTTCTCTTCATAGGTAAGCCCATTAGACTGCCTGGGTTCTAGCCTTTTTTCAAATTAATTTTTTATATAAAATAATTAAACGTTCATTGGAGCAGGGACAGGAACTTCCTTCCCCTCACACTCACTTTTCCTTTCTGACCTGGATATTGAATTATGCACTTCGAAGTGGAATGGGGTTAAGGAGGAGGCATTGGTGAAGCTCTCCTGAAACTACTGAAATTCGGGAAAAGAATGTTTTAACTTAGTCAGATTCACCCTTAATGAAGAAGTTTTCTTCTGCCGTGAGCATACCCAGGTTCTTGTATGGGTTCACTGAGTCTGCCACTGGCATGGGGCTTGGGGAAGTTCTGACCCTGTTGCATGCAGCTTAATTTGAACTGAAGGCTTGTTTGAAGCTAAATTTGGCCAGCTTAGATCTTGCTATTGCAGGTAAAGCTGAGATCTCCAATAACTAAAGTATTAATAGTTCAGATGCTCGTTCCAGTGCATAACTGTATTAATAAAGGTGCTTTCTAAATTGCAGATCACAGACCCAGTATTGCAACTATGCGTGTTTCAACGATTTCTTAAGTAGTACCCCCTAAGCTTTTAATGGGGGTGGTGTAATCTTTGCTCAGAATTTAAGCATGCAGTTAACAGGCTTACTTTCTTAGTTACCTTCCCCAGATCCCTTTGAGGCAGCTGCTCTTGAGAATCTGTTGAAAGACTGTCTGCAAAAGGGTAAATTTAAACATTATCCTCTGTCTGAGGTTCTGCCTTGAGGAAAGTAAGCATTAGACAGCCCTTGGAGAGATTAGTGCAATTCTCAAGCCAGCCCCTTACATAGGTGAGCCAGCTCGTGACAGACGCATGCTTGACACATTCATTCCTCCTCCAGGTGCATTGCAGCTTGGAACAGCTTTTTTTCAGAGTAAGGAGAAGAACAAGGGGCCATTGAAGAGGCCAGGTTCTCAGCACTACTGATATGCTAGATTATTGGATTGTGTTGAAACAATGAGTTTTTTCATCAGGCTAGATTGTTTGTACCTAATTCTCTGAATAGTTTTGTTTGGTTTTTGTTTTTTTTTTCATTGAAGTAACTTGCACAGGGATCCTGGAGATGATAAAAAGGATTGCTTTCCCCTCATGTTAAAGAGGTACTTACTGTATTTTGGTTGTCTTGACCCATTGCTAAGCCCTGACATACTTATATTCTAGTTTGAGGATGAGGTGTTAGTGGCATGAGAAAATGGTCTGTTTGCAGCATCCAGAAGCCATGAGCCTCTCTTAATTCCATTTCACTTCAGTGTCAAGCACTGGGGCACCACCATGAAGACTATACATCAAGGTCTGTCTGCCAGGCTGGTGCAAACTAGCTAAAGCCTTAAGGGGTTTTGGTGAGTTAAGTGTGTAAAGATCCAGTCCTGTGTAGTGGTTTTCTTTTAAGCCAAAAGTGGGAAGAACTTCATGATGAAGGATGGAGTCAGGGATATATTGCTACAAAGATTCAAGAATGTTCTTAGAAAAATCCCTCCTCCTTAGCTTCTGAGCAGTACAAGGGTGAAGCTGTTTCCCTCTTTTGTGGTTTTAAGCTGGTTTGAAGATTTGCCCTGCATTGCCTTCTGGAAGAGTTTTTCTGCATCTTAATTTTGTCAAAGTTCATTGGTTTATTTTATGGAGGGAAGCTCCCAACCAAATCTCCTTTCTCTGAAAAACAGAAGGAGGGGTTAGGTTTAGGAATGCTAGCACTGTATCCCATGGGAACTGTAATTAGCATACTTTATTTTCCCATTCTTCCCTCGGGGTTTGGCTTTATGGCTGACTTCCAACTCGTCTTATAAAGTTTAGTTGCCATTGTGGTTATGGGAGATGCAGTCTAGTTGAGAAGCCCAGTCCCTGCTGGGGGTTGGGAACAAGGGTCATCCCATATGCAAGTATGTTGAGCTGGAGTAAGCAGCATTTCACAGTTCTGAAAGTGGATTGCCAGATTGCCACTATTTAGTAGAAAGGCACCACTTCCCTCAGTACAGGTAACATAGCTGTTCATTTCATATCATTCATAAGGTCTTAATTTGAAACCCTACGTTTTCATGAAAACTCTCTTTTCTCTATTTTTAATTCATCATCTTGGCTTAATTTGCAAGCACAAAACACCACTTTTAGGGGCTTGTCCCACACTAATGAAGTGTGATACTAGGATACTGGAGTTAGTTGTAAGTTCAAAGTATAGCAAGTATACTGAATGATTTGCCTGAGGAGACCTCTTGTTTGGCATAAATATTTCTGACATGTGGAATGGAGCTTGACTGGGAACAGGAATAAACTACTCTTCAGACTTCAGATTTTACTTTCTTAGAATAGAAATCAGCAGAAAAGCTGGAATTGTGTTAATTGAACAGACTGATATACAGTCAGTCCGTGGAGTAGGAGATGTGTCAGTGTATGAAGTTTAAGGATGTCTAGAAGAGAGAAGCTGGTCAGCAACAGCAAATTAGTTAGAATTCAGTGAAGTTGTATTACTCACGAATTTCCTTTCAATAAGCAGTGAGCTATTTTTACAAGGACTGTTTACAACTTCTACTTTTATGGTTGGCTAATTAGCAACCCCCTTCGGAAAGAAAAACGACCCTCCTGAAAGTCTTCAAGCGTACAGAAACTTGGATTTTTTAATCCTCTCAATTTCACGGTGTCTTCTGCCTTTCCGCTTACGATCTCTTGCAAGCTGCCACTCTCCCTGTTTGTGTGACTTCTACAGAAAACACAAGTAATAGTAGTTGAAAGGGAATTTTAAAATAGATCATGAAATCTAGGGCATGTCAGGATGATTTTGAGGTGGTCTTAAAAAATCCAGTGGTTGTCTTTTTTGAAAGCTTTTATTGAACGTTTGAGATTTAGCCTTCCTCCTCTTTATCTAAAGGTTGGGGAGGTCTGTTCCTCTCAGACAGCGCATGTCACATGTGCTGGCATTTGGAAATTTGACCAGGACTGCTTCTCTACTGGAAGGATTCCTGGGCAAGTCTGGCTGCAGTCTGCTCTTGAGAGCAGTTACTGTGAAAGGAGCTTCACCCAGCTCAGTGGAACTGCTTCATATGGAGTGGTCACTGGCAGAAAGAAATGCTGGCAGAACTGGACCCAGGCTGGTTTTCACAGCTTTAAAGAAATTGTATGTCCACATAGAAAGTGTCTGTGATACATTTTTTTAAACTCGTGTATAAATTTATAATTTTTTTCATGCATAAAAAAAATCGATTCATGCTATCATACTGGTGCTCCTGAATATCTTTCAAGGCGAACAGGCAAAGCAAACAAGTGAAAAGCATTTTGGTAAGAAAATGTGCATTTTAAGAGGATACTTTTGCCCATGTTCAAAAGCAATTTCGGGAAAAAACTTGCTCACAATGACTTGCCTCTTGGGGTCCTGATCTATTGTGCAGGTCTCTTCTGATGCAGCTGCATCCCTGACATAAGAAGGTGTGAGCTGGGCTACTTATGGTAGTGAGGAGTTATTTGAAGAAAAGTTAGAATTGTGTGACATGCTGGTTTCCTTCCTTATGTCTTTCTGTTTGGAGTTAGTGTGCCTCAAAGATAAGTGAGGGTGTTTGGTGAGGGAGAGTGGGAACATAGTCCCAAGATTGCAGGAACTTTATGGTTGTAGCTCTTGGAGGAGCTACGGCAAAAAACCCTTCGTATTTTGAGGAAACTGACTCATTTTTTTCAGTGTTACAGGTTTACATTCCTGTGCTGCTGCTTTCTCTGCTGGCTGAAACTCCTTTTATGTGGTCCATTGGTGAAACCCTTATCTTCTATGTTAATGGGTGGTCATGAAATGAGTACAAAAAAACTAAAGATCATGCACTGGCGATTTGAAGAAGTGGTTAGAATCTACAAATCTGTCCTTTAATAAGATTATAATACTGTTGCTTTTTCAAATGAAGAGGGACACAGAGGTCCACAACCTGTACTTGTGCATTTTTAAATCAGGATATAATGCTGAGTTGGAATTTCTCAGCTCACTCCTTTAGAGGTCTTATTTTCTAGCATTCATGTTGATTTCTTCTGTGTCATTTTAAACACTATAGACAATAGCACTTTTCCATCAGCAAAGGCCTGTGCATTTCAGTGACCTTTGCTGCTTTCTTTAGAGGGGTTATGCAATCATCATATGGGAATGAAAATATTTAACGATTTTTTTTTTCTTAAAAATAGGTCTTATGCTTTTATTCTCGTGGTTGTAAAACTCACACCTGTGTCTTGCACCTGCATTCTTTATTTTGAGGAGCCTGAAAGTCTGCTTGCAAAATCTGAGCTCATTTGCAAAAATCAAGCCGAAAAAAGCATATAGGTGGATAAAACTATTGTCTTTAAAGCAAGAAGCTTTCATTCTTATGTTCCTTCTTTGGTCCCCCACCTCGATTAAATATATGGTATTTTCCTCCAAATTTAAATGCAGAACTTACAAAGGGATTGACCCTTTTCATATCAATTGACTAGTCAATGCCAGAGAATTTTGTGTGCCTTTCTGAACCCACTGACAATGCACTTGCCTACTTTTTGCTGCTTGGCAACATTAAAGCTCCTGAGAGTCCTCGTTAAGTGCAGTCTCCTCACTAGCGTGAGGTTGCTCATTAGAGATGGAGGTTTATTGCACCTAATTGCAGGGAGAATACTGAAGCCTCATCATCCTTAAGTTCTGCTTCCCGATCAGGTGGATGGAATATCGAGGAGAGCATCCATGCATCTGTTCAGGGACATCCATGGAAACAGGAGACCCACATAAGTTCTTAGAAAAACCACTGTGTGACTTGAGAACTTGGAAATACTTCTGGTGCTTCATGGTAATAACCAGACGGTTACACACTTCATTGCTGCTCAAAGTATGGGTTACAGTTATGCTTCGTGATTTGTTTTTACACAGGTGAATGTTTTATGGTCCAAATCCACAGTAAGATAGCAGCTAGGAAGGCAGAGTAAGCATGAACAGTTGCCTCATTGTTTTTTCCATGCTGTCAGCCCATCTTTGTGTATGAAAAGATACTTAATCTAAAAACATGTTTTGAGCAAACTTGTGTGCAGCGCATATAGTGCATAAATCTTGAGCTGAATTGTGCCTCTTTCAGTGGGTGATACTAGTGAACCATCAAGAAAAAAGGTGTTTATAGCTTGGAATTCTAGATACAAAGGAATTTCCTAAACACAGTGGATGTCATGGCATTGATCGTGGCCCCTGTTCTGCAAGAGGGACACATTACTTTGGTTTTATTTGTTGCTCATATCCACAGATATGGCCTTAAACTTTTCCAGTTTTGTGTCTGTTTATATTTGGGGTCAATTTGGAGGGAGGGGGCAGGGAAATGCCAGTGATCCACTGACATATACAGAAGAGGAAAGCAAATTACTTTATGACAGATCTTTTCTGCTATTTCCACATGAGCAGATGGATCCTATGGTACAGGTTTGCCTTTAAGGAGAGTTTAAGCAGTAAATACTTCGCTTTTTTTAAGGGGGCTGGTTATTTTCCATGTTTGTATAGCTTTTAGGTAATTCATAAAGACTTCTGATAAAAATGCAGGTTTGTTTTTTTTTTCTTTTCACCCAGTTGTATGACCTTCAGTACTTTTAAACTAATTTTTTCCATGGTAGAACGATGTGAAAATTGCATCTTTGTCAACTGAAGCAATTCATTATCTCTCTAAATGTTGACTGCTGTGCTTGATGCCTAGAGTTGGACAAAACAACTGTCTTTCACAGTTGTTCTTTAAAATTTCTTTTTCTAAGAGAATGGCACAATCCTTTTGGGTTTAAGGATACCTCCTTCTATCTCCCTCAAGTTGCACAGTGTTTTAAAGGGTCTAATTTTGAACACAGAAGGATTTTGGGGGTGTTTTCAGCAGGAGCAAAACAAGGAATTGCTGTTAATGAGAGATGCAAAGACCGGGTGGGCCACAGCTCTTTGAGGTGGATTTATTTCCTCTGGCTACTGAGACATCTCGACGGAGGCTTTACTGACAGCAGTTGAGCAGAAGTGCTGGTGTGACTGTCTTTGCTGTGGGAGGAGTGCAAGTGTTGGGGCAGGGCAGAGGACTGACAGCAGTTGAGCTGTCTTTACCGTGCCTTGAGGAACCACCTGCAGTGACACTCCCTAACCATGCAGGTGAGCACTGTAGCTGTTATGTGTGTGTAGGGCATGGCTAAATACATACACAAAGGAACCGGTTTCCTAATTGCTGGGGTTTGGTTTTTGTTGGTGGTGCTGTCTTAAAGCAGTAAAAGCCAGCATTATTTCAGCTCTGTCCTGTGTTTGGAGGAGTGTAGGAGAGTAGGTGCTGCCTCCTCTCCGTGCACAAGGTGAGAAAGGCACTCTCCCTGCCCTGTGGGAGCTCTCCCCTCAGTCAGGGAGCGAGGGATGAGCTCAGTGCTTTGGCTGTGCTGGCACCCTTCACTTGCTTCTAGAAAGGACTGCACAAGGTACATCTCAGCTTGCTGGTGCCTCCCAGCCAGCACCAAGGTAAAAGCTGGGACTGGCAGCATTTTTCCCTGCCGTTTGGGAGGGGGAATGTGGAGACGATCATCCTAAACCAAACCTCCTGAAGCGTGCTAAAGGGATAGTGGGACAGCCAAGCAGGATTGGCTTCCTTGGTCCTGTGAGCTCTGGTGCTTAATGGTTTATATTCTGGAGTGCCACCTGCTGGCACTTCTCTCTTCACTCGCTCTTTTCTAGAGGCAGCTGCTCCAGAAGATGAGAACTCAGAGCAAAGAAGCATGAATGTTAGTAATAAGAATAACAGTACTAATTATTTGTATTGATCTTTACATTATTTTTTTAATCATCATGTCACTTAAGGATCTTGTTTATTGGCAAAGAACGCACTCTGGCAGGTGTTCTGCAAACTTGGCATGAAAGAAACTGGCAGAGGCTTCACTGCTTAGAAAATAGCACAGTGTGAAGGAGTGGTTTAAAAAATAGAAAATTATTTTTCCAATCCATGCTGTTATTTGGCAAAATATGAAGCATTTTTTAAAATTTATGGCCTGCTTTAGTAAAACGTTTGGATCATTTCTGTGGTTGGCAAAAAAACCTCCAAAGCAGTAATCATTTCATTGAAAGACACCTGACAGTGAAGACACTTAGACAAAAGTTAAGAAAACACTGACTCAACTCTAAAAAGTAAAATTTATGTCAGTAAAGTAATTCTGAAAACCTTTCAGCTGGAAAGCAAGGGATGTAGTTTATGTCACAAAGCAGATCTGGATCCAGAGCTGAAATTTTTTTCATCTTAGCCAAGAACTTGTTTTGGCAGTATAAAAGAGGCAGTTTTTGATTCTGTTCTTTAACATTGATTTGATTCCATCTGTGGATCAAAGCCTAAATGGGCGTTAAGTCAGTGTGGTGCCTTTGGCATCAGTTTGGTTGTGTGCATTGGCATTGCCAATGTTCAGTGTGTGTGGTGGGTTGGAGCTGAGTTGATTGATGGGCTTTTGGCCCAGTTGGGCTTTGTGCCACTGTAAGACACAGATATAATACTATAGCAGAAATAAAATAAAGATCTCAGCTGAGTGGAATATGGTCAGATCTTGCAGAGGTGCATAAAGCTGTGTGTATTCACACGTGTCTTAGATAATCACATCCAGTGCAACACTCTCTAGACTTTTTGCTTTTTCCCTTCCTTAGTGAGATGTCCCTAAAGCACCTCTTTGGTTCCTAACTGCTGTTCTGTGTGATGTTGCATGGAATAGAATCACAGAATTGTTTAGATTGGAAGAAGCCTTTAAGATCATTGAGTCCAACCATTAACTCAGCATTGCCATGTTCACCACTAAACCATGTCCTCAGGGGCCAGATTTCCTCTTCTATTAAATTCCTCCAGGCATAGTGAGTCCACCACTTCCCTGGGCAGCTGTTTCAATGCTTGATAATCCTTTTTGTGAATAAAAATTTTCTAACACCTAATCTAAGCCTCTCCCGGTACAACTTGAGGCCATTTGCTCTTATTTTGTCACTTGTTACCTGGGGGAAGATACCAACCCCCACCTCCACCACAGCCTCCTTTCAGGCAATTTTAGAGAGTGATAAGGTCTCCCCTGAGCCTCCTTTTCTCCAGGCTAAACACCCCCAGCTCCCTCAGCTGCTCCTCATCAGACTTATGCTTCAGACCCTTCACCAGCTCTGTTGCCCTTCCCTGGACACGCTTCAGCACCTCAATGTTCCTCTAGTAATGAGAGGGGATTAGAACTGAACACAGAATTCAGGGTGAAATACGTGTTGGAAATAAGTGGTGAGGCTTGTCTGATGTAAGGCTTAAAAAATAATTAATGGTTTTGGGATGTATGCTGGAGAACATTGAGATGAGTGTGACTTTTTTCTTTTTAAGAAATCTGTGAACCACTTGCCTTTTCACTGTAAGATCCTTCAGATCCTTTGCAAGAAACACTTGTAAAAACCAGCAATCCTATTGACCACATCGTCCTCTTCAGCTTTGGTCGCATCGTGAAATGTAACTTGTTTGTTGAAAATGCCCCATGTTGTGAT
This sequence comes from Daphoenositta chrysoptera, assembly GCA_013397915.1. Lineage (NCBI taxonomy): Eukaryota > Metazoa > Chordata > Aves > Passeriformes > Daphoenositta > Daphoenositta chrysoptera. Next base: position 533,506 of record VZRO01005750.1, on the reverse strand, counting down.
TTTATTTTTAAGCCAACAACCAAAAAAAGCTGAATAACAGTTATTGCAAACACACTTCTATGAAACTACAGCTGATAGTTGGAGTGTATCTCACTTGCCTTTGTTAGATTAGGAAAGAAAAAAATAAATCATGGTGTATCGCTAGACTTAAACTGTTCCACATTCTACGGTAGAGCAGTGTGAGAGACACTTCTGGCTTATGCAGTGACTGACCATATCAGAAGAAAAATTATTCCAGAGTCAGTACAAAAAGCTTTGTTTGCCCTTTACACTACCTTTTTATAAATTTCTTCTGAAAGAAAACAGTCAGATTGAAATGGAAACTGAAATGAGCTGACGTGTTAATGGAAATTTCCATTTTTGCCAAAGGAGAAAGTATTTGCATAATTTGATCTGAAACTGCCAATGAATTTGTTCACCTCAAAACTTCATTTCTTTAGCTCTAACTCTCATGAAGAAATCACGAGACTGGCCTGCAAATCAGAGACTGAAGTTTAGGGGTCCTACCTAACTGGGATCTGAAGTCCATGTTTTCAGGCTTTTCTTCTGATAAACGGGACTAGCAGCCTTCGATTTACTGAACATTGACTTGATTGTCTATAATCCTGTGAGCCTAGGACTCACGGTGGGCATAGACCGTCAGGATTGTGATGATGTATTGAGCATTAGCAGTATTATGCTAGTTTCCTTGTCTAAGCCCTAAGTTTGTTCTGCTGTTACATTGCAAGGATTGCAGATTCAAGCACAAAATTAAAAGGTGTGAAGCGGTTTGCTTCACTTTGATGGTTTTGCTCTAATGTGGCATAACACAGTCCTTTCTGAGCATTTGCACTCCTTCATACAGTAAAATTGCTGTAAACTGTTAGTTTAAGTGGTGCCAAATGGGAGGGTATTTTCACACCAGGATGTTTCAAAAGCAGATTTTGACTGGCAGAAGTACGATGGGCGATGTCTGGCCCAAACTTTCAAACTCACTGTAAAGAACGAAATTCAACTTAACAAAGCTTGGCAGCTCTGATAAATGTCATGCAGCTACAGGAGTGGCTCTTGGAATTGAGTACCATCTCTGTGAAGGAAAGCAACAGTAGGTTTCACATAATGTGGGCAGGAATAGTTCCTCTTCCCGTGCCTGAGCATTTGAGCAGCCAGTTGCCAGTCCCCACTGCAGCGCGTCTGCCACAGCAGAAGGGGTAGCAGCTCTGAGCTCAGTGTCCCAGAGCTGTAATTTATCTCAGCCTACTGGAAAGGGTTGTGGTAGTGCTAACCTGAGTTATGATCATCGTCCTTGAGAGAGAGCACTGCTTTGCTTAGTTGCAAGACTACTTCTGGCTGGAAAACAGTGCTGGTTCATATGATGGAGAGACTCGGTGCAAATCCCCTCACTCTCTTCTAGGCTTCGTTCTACAGGTCCATCATTGGGAGTCTTGTTTCTGTCGTGGGCATGCCCATGGGCATGTAGAGAGCCAGGGAGCCTTTCCTGGTGTTAGTTTCTTGTCTCACCACTAATCTGCAAGTTCACCTGGTGGTGCTGGGGCTTTGTGTGACAATGTGGAGTTGGTTGGGACAGTTGATGTGCAACCAGGTTGTTTAGTTGCAGCTGTTTTGGGAAGGTTGTATTGTGTTTCTTCAGGTCGCACCTTTTCAGGGTGGTGTAAGGGAAGCAAAGGTGTCAGCACTTGGAGATTATCTTGATGTGCCTGTGGCTTCTGGCTCTGGGTTCTGTATTGGTGGTGTTGATGGATCATGTATTAAGTACATAGATGTGCAACTGACCTCCAGAGCAGGTGTCATCCCATTGACTTCCCTGGCTAACACCACATCACGTGCTCCATAACTGGTCTGAACTGCAGCTTCTTGAGTGTTTGTAGTCACAGGTAGAAACATGTGTTTTGGAAAAGTATTGGAAGTAATTATTTATCCAGTATAGCCTGCTGCATCTCTTCGGAGGATTTTACTGGTGTAAAGACAGAGAGATAAATCATGAAATGGGAAATCATCAATATTATGCAGTTCAGGCTTGATCTGACTCTGCTTGGGATCCATATTTGCAGTGAGAGCTGTACTGTTCCCAAAATCCAGGAAGTGAGGGTGGTATTAATATTACTAGCTGACAGAATGTTACAGGGTGAATGATTAGTTTCCAATAAGAAAGGAGCTTTTGGATCAATTCCAGTTCCTTTTGGTGTAATCTGCAAACCAGAATGACCAGTGCCGTGACCTGGAGTGGCTGTAGCGCTTATCAGAGGCCAGAACTTCATGAAGATCATGATTTGTCTGCATTACAAAATGACAGAGCCGTTGACCTTGAAGGAGGCACATTAGTTGGCTATCTTCCACTCTCTTGTGAAGATAAACTCTTGGAAGTGGGGGTTTGGCACTGGCACCGCTGTTACACATTCTCTGTTGATAAACAGGGGGCTTTACTCCTTTGTGCTGCCCACTTAATAGATTGCAGGAGAAAGGTAGAAAGATGGAAAAAGCTCCCTGTGCCCTTCTAATCTCTTTCAGACCTTATTCTACCAATTATGATGTATTAAAGAAGAGAATTTCCTTACTTATTGGCTTTTAATAAAATATTTTCCAATTCCTTAATTCCATCTATTTCAAGGTAAATGGATTTATTACTCTGACTCCCCTAGGTCTGTTGTGCTTTCCCCCCCACTTTTTCTGAAGCTGAAAAAAATGAAAACAACCCCTTCCTGCACTTGAAGAAAACAAACCCCAGGCCATTCCAGTCCTTGAGAACAGCCATGTGAAGGTGGGTCACACAATCACGTCCTTGGGAAGCTGTGCTGGATGAGTGCAGAGAGCAGAAACCATGTTAAGCAGGTGGGCGAGAGGTATGAGGTGGGGGAACAGAGCAGTCACAGCAATTAAAACTGTCATTTGAAGGGCTTTTGTTTCCTGAGGTAAGGGTGAAATTGAGTTTCCAGTTTTTGCATTGTATAGGCAGTGTATGAACATGTGAGTATTGATTCCTTTCCTCACTGTCTGGGCCCATAGGCAGGTAGATTTTGTCCTAGTTTTATCAAAATCCACTCAATGACCTTGGATAGCTGTAGCACTCTCTCCTGTAATTATAGACTAGTGTCTTAATAGACTCAGTCACCCACTGACCTGTAACAGTGAGAAAAGCCTGCATTTGAGCTTTATTTAAATTTAATTTTTTTGGTGGTGTATTTTGTAAGTCTAATACCAGATCCTCAGGGGAGGGAGGGAAGAATCTTTTAATTAAGTTTCTATTTAGGTATCAGGCAAATTCTGTCAATGGCAGATGAAGCATAAAGCTCTAATGGGAGAGTAAAATTTGTAATTTAAGTGATCAGGTGCTTCATGCCTCTCTCAGCAGTTTGAATGGCACAGTATTATGTCATATTGCCATAAGTGAAAATCCCTTAGGAAGAGGATGTTACATTGCATTTGAAAGCTGTTACTGAGTGTGAATTTAGCACCAGTAGCTCCTCCTGTATATTGTGGGATTTTGGCCTCAGTGACTTAATTTGTGACCTCACTTTAAATTAAGGAAACAGCTTCTAAATCTGTTTTTGCCAACTACCTAACCACTTGCCCCTTTTGTCCTGGTCATAAATAGCTACTGGTGCTGCTTTTATTCAGGGCTGAGAGGTAGATTTCTTTTCACACCACACCTTTCACCACCATTCTCATGATGCTGGTTTGAATGGCAAATGGATCTCTCACTTGGTAGTGGAAAAACCTGGCTTTTCATTTGTCTCATCCTGGGGTTTAGAAGTGAGTCAGGCATAATTAAGAGCAGCCAGCAAAAGTGAGGAGGTGCTAATGGCCTTGCAGGCATTGTGCTCAGAGTGGGCTGTAGAAATGAGTATCATCCCTTGGGATGCTTTGAATGCTGGAGATTCTGTTCATCTGCAAAATGCGAGGAACCTTTTTATATCCTGCGCTGGGAAATTTTCAGATGTGATATGTCTTAGGACCACGGTCAGGTCTTTCATCCTGCTAATGCAGCCCTCATGGAGAGAAGGGAACCTTAGAAAAGCAGGAATGGTGAGAAGTACCATCACACTCCTTTTAGCAGGGCAGAGCTGCACCTGGGGATGCTCTGCCAGGATGGAGGGGACTAGGAGGGAACCACAGTTCTGGGACAGCTTGACAACTGACCTTGTCAAAAACCTGCAGACATACCAGAGTTGGGCTGGTGAGGAGCAGATCATGCTCCCACCACCCCGCCTCTAGGATCACCTGCAGAGAGGACTGCTGAGAGGCTGAGTGGGCAGGAGAGATGTCCGCTCTCTGTCTCTGCCTGTCTGAAATGGTTATATTTCTGTGGAATATTTTCATTTCAGATAATATTTTTCACTTGCACAGTGCCTCCTGGGAAACTGATGAGCATATAGCTGTACTGTTCTGCCTCAGCACGATGAAATGTTTGCTGACCTGGCACGTTGCAGGTGATTAGTAGTGTTTGCTGTTGGAACAAAGTGCAGCTTATCCTGGTCATATTTGACCAAAATAAGGTCTTTGGAGGCAGGGAATGTGGACGTGTCAAAGTTTGCAGATAAAAGGAGGGAGCAGCACAGCTGGTGATGTGAGATGGAACACGGAGCAGCATGTGAGTCTCTCTCTGTTTTCTCTTAACACCAAAGTCTAGTGTTTTCACCTGATCTGTTTTTGCTCCAAACCCATAAATGTCTACATCTCACTATATTCCTGTAGGTGACCTTTCTGCCTCTGTCTCCTCTTCCTAGGGCTGGCTGGTGACAATTTCTAAGGTAAATGCTGTGGAATGATACCTTGCAACTAGGCTCCTTTTTTGTGATCCACCGCTGATTTCTCAGCTGCCTGAGAGGCAGGACAGACTGGTGTTCTGTCTGATGTGTACCATCAGAATCATCCACAGCAGGTTCTCTTGCCATCAGCATGGATCCCCTGGTGCTGGTTCATAGGATATTATAGACTCATATATCACAGTTTCACTCAGCTTTACTTTTTGTGGCTTTATGCAGCCTGGACTGTGTAGACTAAGATGCTCATCTTGGCAAGGGCTGGACTAAGCTAAAGGAGCAGCAACAGCTTGCATTGGCTGAGGCTTTGGCTAAATGAAAACACTTTACTTCTGCAATATTTCTCTGCAATTGTGAATAATTAAGTGGGAAGGATGGTGGGTGTAGGCTGCCTGGCTTACAGGAAGGTTCCTGGAAAACATGTAATTCTGGAGAGCAGAATGGATTTACTTTGTTGTTTTATTGTCAGCTTTATGTCCCTCAAAATGCATGTAGTCTCTCAGTTGTAATGTGCATGGTGGATGAACTATGCCCGTGGAGATACTTAGCTTCTGGAGCACAGGCTCTCATGTTTTTCATAATCTGTGAAAAAGCTGATATGTTTAATGAAAGCCCCTCCACCCCCCAGCCCCCAAATCCCAAGCATACCATGGGGATGCTGCCAGCTGAAAGCAGTGGGGAAAAATGTGTAGGTTTCTGAGCCTTGTTGCAGAAAATAATCTGTTACCTCTGCCCTCTGGCTCATGGGGTGAAAAGTAGCGTTGTGATGAAATAGTAAAGGAACTTAGGAGGCCATTTGGGTGGTGCTTGCATGACCTTGGACCAACTGCTTTGTCTCCCAGCACTTCTTTTCTTAGATGATGAAAGAATATAATGATGATAATACTTGTCTCTTAACAAGGGTATTGTGATGAATAAATTAATTGTTCGTTGTGCTGTTCTCAGTTACTATGGTAATTAGTGCTACAGAACAGCCTAAAAATAAGTAAGATCATTTAGTGAAGGATATTCAGGGGAAATCAGGTAGTAGGTCCTGGGCGTTTGCAGTAGCCCGAATGTGTTTTGTCCAAATGTGAACTTATGAAAAACATTCACCGATGCTGAATTTTTGTAGCAGAAATGCTTACAAATATTAAATATGTTCTTTCCTCCTCATTATCTGTTTGAAGCAACTCTAGCACACATTTCCTTCCGACTCTGTGGGCACATGATTCTTGCAATTAGTTCTCCTATTGAGAACAGCACTCCCTCCTCACCCCATCTCCTTTACAGCCTAAGGGCACCTGAAACGAATGATTCTTTCTACTTCATAAATCATACATACTCAGTAATACTGCCAAAGAATTGTTAATGTGTTTGGGGAGTTTACATAATGAACCTTCCTCAGGAAAGGTGAAGTATTGTCAATGCACTGCCTTGCTGAAATTCTGTTATAACCTTGCTGTACAGCAAGTAGACCTCCTAAAGCTGTGTGTAAGTCCGTGCAAAGTTTTTGAGGCTTTCTGTCAGTGATCAGTTAACTACATCAGCATGCCCCAGAGCCAGTCTTTTAAAATGTTATATGATGTTTAATCATCTGTGAATTGTATTGGATTCCACAGGCATCAATGAAGTGTATTTTTGTATTTTTCAAGTTAATATAATTTTGGGCCTTAGTAAGTTAGGAGGTATGTGTTAAGGTAGTTCTGAGTCCTTCAGTGAAGGTAGCACCCCTTCAAGGCTGTGGTTTCCATTGCTTAATATCACGGGGGCTCTCCTTACATGGGAAAAATGTTACGTTTCTAGGCAAGGATTTGCCATTAAGTACTGTGTTCTCTGACTTTATCTACAGCTCTGGGCATGGATGTTCAGTGTCTTCCTTTGCACTGGGTTCCAAAAATAGCTGTCTTTTCTGACCTGGCCAGTTGGGGACCAGTTTGTAGTTAGCATTTGTGCAGAGCAAACCTGTGCTTTCTTCCTCTCATTGTCACAGCTACAGCAACCTTCATCTGTTCACCTCCCGCAGCACCCCCCCCCACATTGTGCTGGGAAGCTGTCAACAGTAAGAGGAACAAATGCCCCTTCTGCTTCTTGGGGAGCAGGAAGCTGATGCCTCGGCACTCCTGGCCTCTTGCTCACCCAAACAAAGAGAACTTGGGTCGTTGCTGTGGTCTCCAATGAGGTACTTGCAGAACAGATAGCATGACTGACAGCTGAAATATTTGTTATATTGTTCAGAGCTTTACTGCTGGAGTCATACAATTTGAAAAACTCATGGCTTGTGCGGAGGGCAGCCCAGATGTGCAAGGAGGACCTTTGTGCCATGCTCTCAGCCACCTGGCTGCTGCAGGGGTCATCAGCTTTGCAGCTTTTTCCCCGGGTCTCTGTAACTGCTTGTGAATTGCTCTCCTTGCCGGCCAGCGGCACCCTTGGGGATATTGGGCAGATGTACAGAAAGGGAAAGAGAGTACAGGGTGATGCCTTGAGTGGCTACCTAGAAACAGAGACTAGACTGGAATAAGGGAATAAAGGTAGGTATTTATTTGAAAGGCCTTTACAGGTACACCCTGGGGAGGCAAAGGGTACATCCAAAATGGACTCCAAGATGGATGACCAGTCACGAGTTCTTCACACTTTTATAGGTTTAGTTCGTTTGCATATCAGCATAAATTCGCCAATTAAAACTTTAGCTGATGATGTAATTTCTTCAGTTTCTCCACCTCTCTAGAGGCCCTAGTTTACACCTTTTGGGCCTAGGACAAATCTGAGTGTCCTTGAATAACAGGCTCGGAGAGGCTTTGTTATATCTAGTTGACTTGAGAGAACAGAAGTTAACAGGCTACAATAAAGTTCAGAGTTACAACTAGGCAATGCAGGATTCGAATGATATAAAAGCTAAAACCTAAGGCATCAAGGACAGGCAAAGAGTTTTCCTGATACTGCTTTTCACAGCCTGTTTCTTGCTTCCTTTGCTCCTGCTGCACCTTTCTCACACATGAGTTTTGGAGCTTGTGGATTTTAATTTCCAGTTAGTTATTACTTGTGTTACAAGTTAGATCTCAGCCCTGAAGAGCTTCCAGTTGCAGTCAGGTTTGTGCCAGGCAGTCACTACTTGTAGCTGTGGTTGCTTCTGTGTGTGTGGTTTCACTGTCATAGTCCCCAGCCCCCCGTTCCACTTGTGTGCCCCTATCCATACATACATGCTATCACTTTTGCAGAGACCTGTGGACATCCCTGACAATGTTTTCTGCTTTTTTTCCCCCCCTCTGTTTTCCTGTCATCAGTCCCCTTGCCTACCTTGGGTGTCAGTGTGTGACAAGAGCAAATGACACAACAGTGGTTTGGCTGATACTTGATGTCAGCTGTGTCCTCGTGTGCAGTCCTGGCTGCCTCTCCATCTCTGTGCTCGAACCACAGAGAAGAGTCCAGTCTGAGTAAGTTTTGGATGAGCTGTTCACCTGTGGCAGCTCAGTACCTTCAGCTGGTGTGAGGGCAAACTAGAGCTCAGTTCCCTGTCCAAGAGGACATCTGCTCCTCTTGGCACAGTTATTAAAGTGAAGTGGCAGAAGAGTACTGAGAGCTCCCATGGATTTTTCCTTCTTAGCTATGTAGTGCAATTTTTTTTTGAAATAGATTCTTACTGTAGATGATGGCTTGACTTTCTTTTATCCTGAAATTGAGCTGTGGCAGAGTGCAAGAGGGTTGTATGGTTGGAAATAAAATTTCATTGCACCTGTGAAGCTACGTGTCCAACCTTTGAACGAGGCAATGTCAGCAAAGGCCCAGGGGTCAGATGGCTGTGGCTACTCTTTAACTTGTCTTTAGTTCTAAAGGAATCATACTAACCTGTCTGCTTACTGGTCATTACTGATGATCCACACCTCTGATTATTATTTGAGCTCTTTCGGGAAAGTATGAACAGTTCATGTCATGTAGGTGGTAAGCCCTATATTAACCTTGCAGAGATACTGATTTACATCTGCAGAAGGAGTACCTCCATTCTGTCCCTGGGCAGAGTAGTCACGGGACTAGGGGAAATGGTTTTAAACTGAGAGTAGGTTTAGGTTAGATATTAGGAAAAAAATTGTTTGCTGTGAGGGTGGTGAGGCACTGAACAGGTTGCCCAGAGTAGTTGTGGATGCCCCATCCCTGGAGGTGCTCAAGACCAGGCTGGACGGATCTCTGACAGCCTGGTCTAGTGGAAGGTGTCCTTACCCACAGCAGGGGGGTTGGAATGAGATGATCTTTGATTCATCTATTCATCCTTCTATGATTCTATGATAAGCCTTAATTTCTGAATTTCTAGGCATTGGGAATTCTTCTTGTAATAACACTGCGGCATTGTTATACCTGAGGTTTTTTTGATAGATTTGCAGATAAAGCAGGTAAGAGTTCTGTCTTGTAATGTCTGAGCTCAGCTTTGACTTGGATGGTGCATAACTGCAGATTTTATATGGATACTTCTATTTGAATTGCAAGTCTGCTGGGTTGCTTGTGGCTGAAAACTGGATCTGGTGGCTTCAGTGATTCCTTCCTGAGTTCTATAACTAATTTCTATTCTGGCCTTTGTCTCTTAATATTTTTTTTCATCCAGAAATTGCCCTGCATCATGGATATCTCTCTTGTTTTTCTCTCTCAGCTGCATGCTAGTCTATTATCATGTCAGCTCCTTTCTTGATAGTCTTCCTTTGTGTGTGCCTGTACCATAGGGATATGGAGATAGTAATGGATAAGGAAATAAAGAAGATAAAACCGCTTCTCATTTTCTTCCACTTTCCCTCGGTGTGGCCTGCACACAGGCAGCAGCAGCCCCTTCAGCAGCAGTGTTCAGCTCCCCAGCACACAGAATATCTGTTGATGCCTTTGTGTAGCACAGCACTGGTGTGGAGCAGGTGTCCCATGGGCTTCATGGTGGTGGGGGTCTCTCTCAGCAGTGGCCTCTGTGCCACATTGAGATAAAGCATCCCAAAAGTGCTAGTGGGCAGTGTGTGCCAGTTCCTCCTGCAGCCACTGTACGTGTTTCAGAAGCTCCTGCCTTCTTAACTGCAGCCCCCGCTCCCTCCTGAGTCAGGATTATCACTGCATGTTTGTTGAAGCATCTTGTGAGCCAAAATCCACTGCTGTTACAAAATCAGCAGCAGGGCCAGTTCTGCCAATGTCGGTGATATCAGTCAATGGCATCTGAAGAGATGACGTGAATTTTGTTTTGCCTATTCAAATACTGCTAACTGCCAGAAGCAGGATACCAGACAGTCAGGTCCAGAGCGCTGTTCTGCATTACAAACCCCACATCTATGCCTGCCTTCTCTTCTTAAACTACAGTATTTGTTTTACTGACATCACCCATTGATTAGTATGTTGCAACCTAGTTGCTATAATCTAGAGAGAAGAGTGAGAAATTACTGTATAGAAAGGATGAAGACCTCTGAAATGTGTGGTCATTGGGTGCTAACTCTAGTTTGGCAATAACAAACTTTGCAATAAGAGAAGATCAAAGGTGCAAATATTTTGGATTTTCTTTATTCTCTGAATGCAAATTCAGGCCGATACTTCTTCAAACACAGGAAGGAAGTAAGTGTAAAATTTGCCACCCCCTCATATTAATTGTATTGGATTGACCAAAATCAACCAAAGCTAAACTACACACTGTGCAAGTAAACACAGATGCCTTTTTTTTTTAGCAAAGACATAAGTAATAAGTGGGAAAATGGGAATTGTAAAGGGAATCCCTTTTTAAGGAATCATTTAGTACAAGTGTAGTAACAATTTGCTTTTAATTCAGTGCATTATCTTTCTGTTATTATTCTGTTTTATTTCTGTTCTTCTTGGTGTTCAGTGGTCCTCGGTCTAAACAGAGCCTTTTGTCACAGGTGAGGTTTTCATTAGTGAGAAGGTTTATGTTTCAGAGGGCCATGTTCAACAAGCTGCTTGTGTAACTGGGCAAACAGTTAATTTGACTGAAAATGATACCATTCTTTTTCATTATGTGCAAATGTAGGTGTTGCAGTATAGCTGCTTGGTTGATCATTCGTGCACAGGCACAAGTTCAGGAGCCTGTGGAAATGCTTCCATTTAAACATACTCTTTCTTTCCCCCACCTTTCATACAGACTTAGCGGTTGAGCCAAATAGCTAAAAATCCTCAGGGATTTAAAGGATTAAATGAGAACAATTATTTTGGCACAGGAAGGGCTGAAAAGTCCTGAAAATATGACATGAGGTAGTTGCTGTGGGACCTGGCTAGTTAACTATACAGCCACCTCTGTTATGGACATAAATGTAACTGTGAGTGGTAGACTGATGGGGTGATGGAGATTTGATTGCTGGGAAAATTGGGAAAAAAAATGGAAGGAAACCTAGCTATAGTACTGATGACTGACCTGAAGTTTCACCACTGGCCTGTTAGGTGAAGCTGGTGGGAAGATGCTTTCTAGTGAAGGATCGCAAATTTGTTCCTCTCACCAGATAACAAAGTCAGTGTTAGTTTTCACTCCCTCTTGGCTGGACTCTTTTGTTCCCACTGGTTCCTGTGAGTAACCTGTTCCTTCATGTTTTTCTGTTTGTCTCAGGTACTGAAATTTCAGGCCGGAGGTTTTCCTGTGCTCTCTGTAGCTGCTGCCCGGTGCTGCCCTGAGGAAAAGCAGCTTTGGGAAGGCCGCTGCTGCCCTGAGGAGAAGTGGTGGGAAGGCTGCGACCCCTTGCCTACGGGGTGTCAGGGCGAGGCTCATCACAAGGCCTGCTGTGCTTCCCTGCGCCGGCCACCATGGAGACCTTATCCCAGGACTCTCTGCTGGAGTGCCAGATTTGCTTCAACTACTACAGCCCCCGGCGGCGGCCCAAGCTGCTGGACTGCAAGCACACCTGCTGCTCCGTGTGCCTGCAGCAGATGAGGACCAGCCAGAAGGACCTGCGCTGCCCCTGGTGCCGCGGGATCACCAAGCTGCCTCCGGGGTACTCTGTGTCACAGCTGCCCGATGACCCCGAGGTGATCGCCGTCATCGCGATCCCTCACACCTCGGAGCACACCCCTGTCTTCATCAAACTCCCCAGCAATGGGTGCTACATGCTGCCCTTGCCTCTCTCCAAGGAGAGGGCGCTGCTGCCGGGAGACATTGGCTGCCGCCTCCTGCCTGGTAGCCAGCAGAAGTCCCTGACGGTGGTGACGATCCCGGCAGAGCAGCAGCCGCTGCAGGGCGGCCTTCCCGCTGAGGCAGGAGCGGAGGAGCCGGACCGGAGAGGCGCTGTGAAAAGCTCCACCTGGTCAGGGGTGTGCACTGTGATCCTGGTGGCCTGCGTCCTGGTCTTCCTCCTGGGCATCGTCCTCCACAACATGTCGTGCATTTCCAAGCGCTTCACGGTGATCTCCTGCGGCTGAGGCGGCGGGGGCTGTGCTCCCCCAGGGGTCAGGTTGGGTCGGGTCGGTGGTGGTGGTATTGAGCGAGACAATTCCATGCAGCTTTCCCCAATGACTGCAGGACGCTGTGCATCGGGGCAGTGGTGCCTGCCTGGCTGCAGCCCCTGGAGGGGTGGCATCGGGCCTCTCGGCAGCCTGCGGAGAAAATCACGTCCCATGTCTGGTGGCAGTGGCACTGAGGAGGACTGCATGTGTCACCGTAACCATTTATCAAAGGGACTGCAACTTCACAGTGATCTTTTTTTTTTGTGTGTTACGAGATTAAAGACCTCTATGTAGCTGGTTATACTGTGAAGTATACAGTACGGGCTCTTCTTTAAACACAGTATATTAAAATCAAAACTGCTCCACGTAGAATGAAATGAGAATTGGCGCACAACTGTTCAAGGTGTTCAATACCAGTCCACACATGCATTATTTTTTAACGAGGGGAGGGAGGGAGACTCATAAAACAGAGAAATCATTTAGCTGGTAAAGCGTTTTATATGTTTTAAACAGCGCATTAATTAAACCAAGTTAGGGAGTTGTACAATAGCTTTTAAAAGGAAGCATTTTACAAGCAATCATTGCTTTCCTTGGTGTCTCGTTTTGCTTCTGTTCTTCCCCGTTTTTCCCCATTTCTTTCAACTACAGGGAAGTGGTATTTCCAGCATCTTCTGTTTGAAGGAGCTTCCAAGAAGGGAAGCAAAAGTCCAGAAGGAATACCTAAAAATGCAGTCAAAACAGTTCTGCCTAACTGGCTTTATGGAAAGGATGGCTTTGCATGGTAAACATTGGACATGCTGTTTTACCTCCAGTCTGGCTGCAGACTTCCTGATGACCTGGCCGTCATAGCCATTAGTGAAGAAATGGGTCATGAGAAGTCCTAGAACTCCTGTGAGGATGTGATAACATATTGCTCTTAATTTTCTTCTTCTGCAGGTTAGGTTTACTTAATTGTTTTTGAAGAATTTAGACCTATTTTGCCTCCCTCTTTCCTAGGAGTTGCAACTGTGCACCCATGGGTGGTGTGACAGAGGTTTTGCTCTAAGAAAGCTTCACCATCGAAACAGACCAAGGGCTCTTGTATGCAATTATCTAGTAAGAGGCAGTGACATATCTTGGAGAAGAATCCAGGCCAGCCTAACCTTTTACTAGGTGGGCCACTCCTCCTAAACTGCTGTGGTTGTCCTGGTGTCAGAATGTCTGGGTGAGCATAACAGAGCCTCTTACCCATGTTTCAGTCTTACTAATGTTGATGTTCATAAGGACAGATTTGAAAAACAAATATAGGAAGTGTCTCCCTCCACCTGTGACTGTCATGAAATCCCAGTCATTTGCAGTTCACTTCTTGGGAAGAGCCAAATTCCTGAATGTTCACTGCAGTAGCGCCTTGCTCTAAGCAGTCCCACTAGCTTCAGTAGTACTGCTCATAAGTAAAATAGAGCCCAGTGTGAATTTGGGTATTTGGCAAGTCTGAAAGCTGAAACTTACGTGAGATTTAGGGATTGGATCAAGGGGCACATGACAGACCTTTAATAGGACAGAAAAATCTGTTAATTTGCACTGCTTCTTCTTGTGAGTACAAGGCATAACCTCCCTGAAGCGTGTCCTCTTGTTGTCTACCTACTGCTCCTTCTAATTCTTGGAGATTGCCCAATGCCATATTATAACATAGTTTTGACTATGCAGTGCCCAAGTTGGCCCCATAGTCATCCTTGGTTTTCTGGTTGTGTCACAAAATCCCATTGCTGGTTCACAATAAATATTCTCAGCTCAGACTTCTGTCAGGAACATACCTCTGACTTCATGCTGGATTTCTTTCCTTCCCTGTTCCTAAACCACCATTTTCTTCTTTGATTCCCATCAACTGAAGAATAGAATATAGGGTGCTTAGTTGTGATGATGTGTGTTTGGTCACATATGGAGAGGAACCATTGTGCTGATTTTTATCTACCATCATATGTATGCATAGCACAGCAAAAAACAAACAAACAAACAAACAAAAAAACCAACAAGTCTTCAGATAACACACTCAATGCCTTTTTTGTGCAAGGCCTATGTGCAGTATGCCTTGAACCTGGCTTACAAATGTTGTAATTACATGGACACCTCTCTGCAGCATGTTTCATTTGGTTGCAGTAGGGAACACCAAATATTCCCAGATGTGTCTTGTGAATGTGCTCGTCTCTCGTTGCCAGTAGGTAGCCAGATTTCTACTGACATCCATGCTATGCTGCTTATTGTATAAAGGAAAGCCAGTTCACAAAAAATCCTGCCTTTTGTAAGATTCTTGAGGAACTGACCAGACACAGGACTTGACCCTCTACTGCCTTATTCTGTAGCAATTGCTGGGTGTACCAGAAGCTCATGGCATAGGTGAAAGATGCTCCGAGAACAGCGCTGGTGCATTTTGCACCAGCTTCTGCATTTGTTTGTCTGAGTTGTCAGTGAATGCACAAAACCGCGAGGCAGTCAAGGAGCAGGTCCTGGCGACACAGGTGATGTTACCTCCTTCCAGCCATACCTGCCCGACTGAAGCTCTTGAGGCCGAGGATTCTCTGGCATTGCAAAGAAAGGCCCTCTTCATCTCCATATGGAGAGTGCAGAATAAAAGAGGAATCAGAAATTAGGTTAAAATACCACACTGCATAACACATTACACAACAGGCAGACCCGGAGTTTATCCGGAATTAATGATGTGTTATATTAGCAGAATACCATCCTGTACTATGTAACACATTGTTTCATTAATATGAATTTCCTGTACTTTTGTGCCTGCTGAAATGCATGTTTGACCTAATTTCTGATCCAGACATTTGCCTGCTCACAGCCTTGTGTAAGAGCAATAAGTAAAACCTCAAGATTTTTGCCTGCGTGTATGCGCATGGTGTGTATGTTCATTCCTTTTTATAAATAGGAGTTCTGGAAAAGTTTTGTTCTGGCTTTAGACTGTGACTAGAATTTTAAATTTTGCAGCTGTCATATATGTTAGATCACCTAGCTTTTTGCTGAATTGTGTAGAATTGAATTAAATAGTTTGTTGTAATGTACAGTGTTAAAATGTTTCTCAAGTATGTCAATAGTCATACTACTTTAAAAATGCAGTGCAGTCTGTCCCATTCCTTGGTTCAGTACCTGGCATTAAAAAATGATACTGATAATTTTTTTATTATTATTATTTTAAAAAAACAGCCATGTCTTTGTAATTTTTCCTTTGTGGAGAAACACATTTGGGCTTGTGCCAAAATCATCAGGTTCCGGGTTAGCTTTTGTTCTCTGGTGTCCAGTAAGAAGTCACTGCCCAGTTCCACCAAAAAGAGAGACAGAAACTTACTGTGACACAGTACTGTTTGAGAAACCAAAACTTCTGCTAAAATGTGTGAGTAATTATTCAAGCACCTGCATTTTTAGAGCCCATTACTCTGTATGAATGTGTATTTATTTGCTTGTTTAATAAGGAAGGATGTGTGTGTTGGGGTCCAGCTTCAGTTTTTCTCCTGGATGGTCCCAACTTCCATTGTTGGCTTGTGCTTTGCTGGCAAACAGACTTTAGGGTTCACTCTGTGAAATTTTGTTTAGTGAATTTTAAAAATTCAAAATATGCAATTTTGGTATGCAGGATTTTTTTAGGAAATTGTGTGTTCAGTGATTGTTCATGCTTAACCAAGATGTAAAGGAGCCTGTATGTTTTGTAAACATGGAGCAGTCATGAGTCCAAAGTTTCATCTTTATTAATGAAGCTCATTCTGAATAAAACGTTAGCAGGAAAAGAATGATAGCAAGTGAATTATGGTTCCTCTGTTATTTTGCCATCAAATGAAGAGCATGGAAGGGAATTTGGCAGAAATGCTCCATATTTTATAAGCGGGTGTCTGTAATTCATCACTCAGTGTTTTAAGGCAATGTGTAAAGTATGGGTTGTGGTAAATAGTAAAAGGGCATTCATGTTTTAATTGGTGTGGAATACAGAATTTTAGCTGATGACTACTAAGCCACAAAACTTTTTTTCTGTTTCAAACAAATTAAAAAATTTAAGTAAGGGTTTTGCTTATGGAGGTGAGGGATTGTTGGCCTTCACTTAAGCTTGCATTGTACGGACTGGTACATTGGTTCCCTCTTCCCTTGAGCCCCCCTTCCCAGTCACGACTGCTGGAGCCATGGGCAACCAGCTTTTTTTGACAGTGAAAATGCTTTTCTGGAGCTGAGATGGTTGATATTGCACACTGCTTTTGTTGCATTCACAGCAGGGCTGAACCAAACACAATTAATACATGGTTTGAGCTGTTCTGTAGGTGTCCCAGAATTAAAAGCTCCAGGCACCAGTCGTCTACTGCGTAAATTGAGCCAAGCCCGTGTTCTCTGGATCTTTTCACAACAATGCCAGGGAGCAGAGGACCTTTCTTCCTCACGCTCATGGGAATGGATCTGTACCCACCATCCACAGCTAAACTAGCCCCAGGGAATGGGGCCTACTGTCATGAGACATTTTCATGAGTACTGCAGGAGATGATAGATGTCGAGTTAACACCTCTCTAGTAAATGTTGGGGTTGAAATGCTTCCTTGTCCCAATGGCACAGAAAGAGTGGCTTGAGGTTTGCTTTTTCCAGACTTTTTCTGTGGGTGGATGGAGGGGGGAGGAAGGGAAGAAGGTACATGGGAGCAAATTAATCTGAGCAGCATCTGGGAGGCTGTTGAAAGATCTGCTGGCCCTGCAGGCAAAGCTTTTGTGCAAGAGCTTCAGTAGGACAAGATTGCCTGGAAATGCAGTGGATTTAGAAGATTTAGATGTTAGTGACCTTTCTGGTACTGTACAGTGTTCATAGGCCTGACAGCTGGGCTTGTTGTGTTCTCTCTCTTTGTCACTTTTACCTCTTGCATGCTCATGTCACAAGCAAAGCTTCTTGCTTCAGCCTCAAGTTGAACGATTTTCAAGACATTTCTTAAGTTGCCCTCAGCATCTCTAATGAAAAAAAAATTACCTTTCCAAGCTCAGTGAAATTTAATGCTTAATGAATGTTCAGAAAAGGCATTTTCCAAGCATTTCCTTGTGCTTCAATATATTTTTATTGTAGTTCTAATCCTCTAATTTTTTGTGCTAATCGTGTTCCTGAATATCAGTTCAAGGGATTAGTTAAGATCCACAGGCAGAAGAAAACATTTCCTATCCATCCCACAGTCCCCCTTCAGATCTACGTGAGTCTGTTTTCACTCTCCTCATCCATTTCCCACTGGAGCACATAAACATGGGGATGAAATGGGAGTTCATGGGCACGCACAGAGCACCCACACGTACGAGCACAGGGACGCGTTCCCGTGCTCGGGGAGGGCATGCACACAGCACATGCTCATGTATAGTCAACAGGGGTCATGAGGGTTGGTACAAGAGCCTCAGGCTCTTCTGTCTCAGGAAGGTCATGTACTTTATGGTGCTGGGATAGCTTGCTAACATGAAGCTTTGTTACGGCTACCTGGATTTCCTGTGGGATGAGTTGCCACCCCCTCTGAGCTGTCACCTGCCAACCTCCTCCTGCTCTGCTCCACAGGTGACACCCTTCCTGGACATCAGGTGAGGAACCACACATTCCTCTGTGCCTCCAGGCTGGAATAGCCACCCAAAAGGGAACAACCAGATGCCTGGGCTTTTAGTTTATAAGGAGTTTGTAAGACTAGCTAGAGTTCTTTTGAAACAGAACTGCACAGAGCACTCTTGAAAGCTGGAAGACAACATACAGACTTGGCCTAACTGGTTTGAAAGAGTGGAGAGTGGGTGGAGAAAGAAAGGACACCTGAAAATGAGCACACGATTAGATACTATCCTGGAAATTCAGATCTGTATGTGCAAAAACATCTACTAGGCATGTTTTGCAGTGGCCTGCTTATGCAATTTCTGTCAAATTGTATCTCAAGAATGTCACTGAAACTCCAGATCTTGCTTTTCTTTCAACACCTTTGATCTGGGAAAGCAGCCTATTTCAAAAGTGCAGTTTTCTACCTCACTGAAACACTTGATGGATATACAGAAAGTTTTTAGGGTGCTGAATCATCACTGAAGCTCAGGTCTTGGACTAAAGTTGAAGAGGAATTCAGTGGGGGAAAACTGGTATAAAAAAGCAAAGTCATTAATTCTCAGTGTGTGCAGTTGAGTCACATTGTTTAAAACAAAAACTTTGCATGCGTGTCTCCCAGGACAAATAATGAAGTTGACAGTGTTGGTAATGCCAAACAGCTGAAGACAGGACTTAATGAACCTATTAGATCTGAGAAGCTGAAAACAAAAGAAGTGGCTGTTTGGTACAGTTATTGCACTCAAAAGAAACAGTAGTATTAGGATAGGGGTCTGTAGCTTTCTGGTTTGGTTTTCAAGATTATGTAAAAAAACAACCCTGAACTGAAAAACCTTAGTGGTTTCAGGCTGAAGGTTATTTACATTCCTGTCTTGAGAGTTGCGAAAAGATGAGTGTGTGTTGTCACTGCACTGATCAGTTTGGGAAGCATTGCCCTATAGGTGCCTGCATGTCCTGACTGTGTCTGAATCATGGGATTTGCATCTGCTTGAGAGATCTGCATGTGCCTCAGGATGTGAAAAAAAACCACCAGAAAAATCATCTGCAAGATGGTTTGAATTCAGGTGTCATTGTAAAGTGTGTGATCTCACTGAAGAATTTAAAAACAGTAGTGAATCGTACAAGACTGTCAAAGAAGTCTGTCATGTGGTAGGCACATGGGGCTGGCTACGAACATAACAGGGAGATCAGTTCCCAAGTCTGGCCAATTTGCTGATTGAATTCCAAATTAATAATTTCTTGCCTAAATTTTTTGAATAATGGTTGCAGATGTTTCTCGAAGATTTGCTTAAGGAATGTATTTAAATACTTGGGACATGGTTCAGAAAATATGCTAACTGAGAAAGCACTAAAGTATTAAATCTGAGGAAGCCAAAGGGATTCAGTCACAGATGATTAAATGCTTTCTTGAACAGAGGTGGACTTTACATTCAAGTGTTTGTTTCTTGATGCTTGGCTAGTCTGCACAATTCTTAAGGAACATTTGAAGTAAAAAGCTGTGCTTTGGGGAAGGCTTTTTTTTGAAATTTGAAAGTATATTGACTAGGAGATGCTCTTTAATACCCCAAGGCAGCTGTTTTCAAGCATTTGAGTCTAAAAACTTGTATTTCCGTAGCTCCTGTTTTTAATTGCTTACTGCAACATAGCTGAGAATTCTTAATTTATGGTGGAAAACCCCACAACCTTGCAGTTCAAACCCACACCAAAACCCACGTTAGGAATCCAGAACAATCATGGTTTAAAAAACTTGGGAAAAATAAACTGAATTCTAATCACTTATTTTCTGCTATGCTGAAATGCTGAGGGATTTGCTAAACCTACAGGTTGATAAAACTGAATCCCTGCCTAATGGTTGTATTTGCTAAACCAGCTAACAGCAATGGATATATTTCTTTCTTTTTGACCTCCCCTGGTTTAGAGAAGACAAGATTTGGACAGTTGTAGCTGGATTGAACAGCGTGATAAGAGGTGTAAAATGTTACCAGCAAGGAGTGTGGTTTTGTGATAAACAAAGTATTGCAACACTGAATGTCTTTCGGCAGCCATCCAGGCAGAACAAGCATGCAGCAACTCCAGCAAACCCCTGGGATCGAGAGAAATGTCAGGAGTAGTGCATAAACGAGGATATTTTTTAATACCATAGATACTGTCTGTTATTGTTGATGCTTGACATCTTTGGGTTGTAGTTCTTTTGTCTATCGTAACAAGCAGCCTAAAAATCACTTTGTGCTGCTTCCTTCGGAGCCTGCCGTCTCCTGTTTCCTGTTCTTCAGCCCTTTGTTTGGGCCGTGCTGTTTCCCTACAGATTTGCAAGGAGAAACTTACCTTTCTATGTGTGTGACTGCAAATTTCTACTGCATTTTCAGTGATGAAAATGGTAACAAAGTCTTCACAGAAACAGGAACTTCTCCAGGGCTTGAAAGTCCTATTTGCAATACCCCATTATCTGCTGTTATTATCATAGGTCCTCTCTAAATCAGTATTTTGGATTATTGTTTCTTTAATATAGCCCAGGTATTTTTGAAAAAAGCAATAGCAGAACAAAATAAAGCAACTTGGAAACTGGAAATTATTTGCCCAATCTGATTTTTAAGATAGGATCATTAACATGAATGGATCTTTTTTGTTTGTTTGTTTGCTTGTTTGTTGTTTTTCAGTGGTTTTCTGTTTTTTGTTGTTTTGTTCAGTGTATCCGTTACATTAATTTTGAGATTCCACTTCCTTTGGTGAGGGAGGGAGATAAGGAAGAAGAAAATCCATATTCATGGCTCGGATTAGATCTGCTGCGTTCCAAAATTTGCGTATGTGCTTCTGTTTTGTAAAACCTCATGAACCTCCTAACAGGTGAAAACTGCAGTAGCACCGAAATCTTAACAAAATGTCACGTGCTGCCTATTAAGTTTAAAATGCCTGCAGAAATGTGCAGAGCCTGGACTTTCTGGCTGTCGAGTACAGAGAGCACTGTATGTGGAATTAGTTGTGGCTGTCAGTTCTCTGAGACCAAACTTGAGTCCTGTGCCTCGTTTAGAGCCGCTAGCAGACCTGGGCTCTGAGGCTCTCTCATCAGTCCTAGATGCAGTGGCAGCCCTGACTTCAGAGATCTAAAGCAAGCAGCCTTTGGTAAGGAGACATTTACAAATTTTGAGGGCAAATTATCCACCTCCTTAAGAGATTGTTAAATCCTTGGTTTGGTCAGTGACTCAGCTTTTGCCAAAGGAAATGGAAATTTTGTTAAATCGTCCATGCTCCGTCCTACCCTGCTGTTCTTGCTTGGTGGCCCAGAAGATGCAGGTGTCCTGGGAGGGGTGTTGAACCAGGTGATGGGATGTGACCCACCACAAATTTCTGTTGAAACAATGGCCCCATAAGTACATGCCTCAGATAATGCTCCTTGCTGGAATGGTCCAACATGACATCTCTGGTAAGAGCATAGGGTTCCTCTGCTGTAGATAGGACTTTTAAGCTTTAAAGGAAACTGTAAAATTCTGCAAGATTCTTTCAGCTTTCTAAGTTGACAGAAGTGTAAAGCTCTTCTGGCCATCAGATGCTCTGCAAACTGGAGGATCTGCTCTTCTAGTGAGCTTCAGGTGAGGAAAGTCCCAAAGTAACCTGCCTTGTCGCAGGGCACTGTGTCTGATGCTGCACTGAGGATTAACGTGCTGCTCAGATGCTGTTTTGTGTAGCCTCTAAATGTATTTCTCCTCCTTCCCCTCCTCCCCCACTCTCTTTTTGCTTATAATTGTTTTGGAAAAAACAAAAACAGACACTAAGAAAAACAAAAAGAAGAGTAAAGCTGTTCTTCATTCAGGCCACGTTTATACCATCTGTTCAGTATCTATTTAAACTCTGTTGGGAGAAAGCAGAGGTGCCCCTGAATTTCAGCTATGCTCCAAATGAATCCCAATGGGCTTCCTGTTTTGGAGACTAAACCTTGCTAAGCAGAGGACCTCTGAGAAGAAAAAAATTTTTCAAGTCCCAGGAGTGAGCAGATGCGGTCGGTGGTTGCTGGAAAGAGCAGAGGGAGCAGTGGCAGTCCTTGCAGCGAGGCATTCTCCCTGTGCTTTGCTCCCTGTGCTTTGCACCCTGTGCAGGCTGGTGCAGCTCAGGGCAGCAGCGGGAGGGCAGGACTGGCTGCACACACACACATATTCTCTCAGGGTGCTGCTTGACAGCTTCCCAATGTGTATTTTGAGCTGCTTGCAGTTGGTATCCGTTTAAATTACTTCAGCTACTGTATCCCAGATTGCTCCAAAGACAATGCAAGTGAGCTGTAATCTGAAGCAGTCATGAAAAGCCCATCCCACAGGGCCTGTCTTTGCACTATCCCCATTAGCAAAGGTTTCTATATTACTAGGGGAGATAGGGAGGAGTAAAGATGGCTGGATGGTTAGGGTTTGTTTTCTTTTTTTGGTGAAGGCAAATAAACTTTGACAGGTGTTAAAACAAAAAGGCAAAGGAAAAATACTGAACAGTCTTTATGTCAGCTGAAGTGTCCTCAGCACAGCTTTGAAGTGAGAGCTAGTTCTCTATATCACTGCCAGCTTTGAAGATGTGTGTATCTATTCACATACTTAGTGTGTTAATTAAAATAAGAACTGAATGAAGGCTTTTCTCTTATTTTAAGAATAGTTTCACCAGAAGCTGGAAGGTTGAGTCTAGCCTCAGGCATGCAGGTATTACATGGCTCTCCTAGAGCTCTACTGCTGCCTCTGCTCCTTGTGTTACACTCTGTTTTACATGGTCCCTTGCCTTCCCCAGGCTCCCTCCCCAGTCCTCATTAATTGTATTCTAGCTAAATAAACAGGCTGGCAGTGTTCAGTGGCTGTGAGCTGAAGTCCTTGATGTGTTTCAGAAGCAAGAACATGTATCGCTTGGTTTTAGATAACTTCCCCCTTCTTTTCTTGTGAAGGGGACCAAGCAGCCTCTATAGATACAGGACCTGCTGGGCCACCGTGTCAAAACCTTGCCAAATATTTACTTTGCAAGTGTGAAATAAAAGTGCTGGATAAATCATGATGTATGGAGAAGCATTCTTTGTTTGCTGTGTCTGCCCTAGTAGGTGCTCAGTTTCTAAGCACCCCCTTCTCCCTGCCCCTGTTTTAGTACATGGTACTTTTGTAGGTCAGTCTCTGTAGTCTTGTCTTTTGTATAGGTGGAAATGCTTCTTTAATGAGAGCAGTTCAGAAACATTGGCTATGATTAAAATTCTTAAAAACTGTTTTCAACAGACTAGTGTGTGCTTTTTTTAAAATATAAGAAGTAAAATTGGCTGGGACATTCACTCATCGGTTCCACTGAGAGCTTTAATAGAGTTGCGCAGTAATTAAGAAAGACTGAGATCCTCAGCCAGTTTTCAGATGGGTGGAGGTGACATTCAAGTGGTCCATCAGAAAGCCACTATTGCAAGCTTGTGAGAGAGAGGGAGAAGAATGAATGGTTTGCACTCCCCTTCTTTCCCTGGCCATCTCTACCTTTACAAGTTTGGTACAGCTTTGGTCTTGTCTTAGGTACAAATCTCTGTCCTTTGGGACAGGACCTGTTGTGGTATTTCCCTGTGAATGCTCTGTGATGCCTGAGTGCACATGTGCTCATGCACAGTCATGTCTATGCTCATGTATGTAGATCTAGAGATGCTCTCTTACCTCCTTAACTTACATGCATCCTTTCAAATATGGAACGAATGGGCTACTGGTATTAATGCATGTAAATCCAGTGACTTCAGAGGACCTCTGAGGAATTACAACACCCAGAGACAAGACCAATAGAGATAGATAACTTTTTTACGTTGACCAGTCTCTGAAGTTTAAAGTCAATGTACTATTCTGAGCAGAAATGCAGCTTATTTTCCTTGTAAATCTTCCATTTTTTAAAGTCTGATTTCCTATGGAAATGAGACATGCTCACACATACTCTGCATCTGTATGTCCCTTTCCACTGACCTTTCAAACCAGATTTAATGCAGTGATAGCTATCCAAAAGATAATTAAATTTCTGTTTTGATGATATGTAGGTTGAAGAGTAGAGGGAAGAGAGAGACAGATCCTGTTAGTCCCAAATATTTGAAAAAACTGCAGTGTGTACTTGAATCTCATTATAAAGACCGTGTGGGAGATGACCCCCAGTAAAAGACTCAAGCAGAAGAAAAACTCAAATTGAAACCTGCAGTGAACAGTAAGACAGTACAGGAAATCAGATTTTATTTTTGCTTCTTTTCATGCAATTCCTTTTCTTTTTAAATGCAGCCTCTTCTAGTATTTTATACATATATTTTAGTCTTGATTGACGAATTTAAGAGGCACTGGTTGCCAACATACAGCCCAAGGCAAGTGGAGTTTTGCCGTCACCAGAAGCTGAATCTCTTAATTAGTAGAGTCATAACACAGCTTTCATGACATAATTTTAAACAACTAAGCAATTTCACTGAGATGGGGGCAGATACCAATTGGCAGAACTGTAGAGGAGCATCATCAAAGGGAAATGCCTGATAATGATGTGTCTGACTGGGTTTTAGTATCAAAAGCAAGGCAAAACCATACAGTGCTCTGTCATTTATGATAGCATAGTAATGATAGCATAGCATGGTTGGTTTAGCTGGGATGAACTAGGAGTGTAAATTAAGTTAGGTGAGGTAACATGTTTTATTACTTGAAGCAATAAACAGGAAATGAATGAATTACTGTGCCCACAAGCTCCTCTTCTTCAAGGCGGCAATAAAAGTAGCCAACATCAAAACTAGGTACAGGTGACGTAGTTATGCCACTTACTTGGAGTACTGAGAGAGTAAGAGACATACTATCTGTGGAGGAGAGGAAATTTTGTTGAAGGCCAGGAGAGCTTTTAGCCAAACAGAACAGGTAAAGAGCGCAAGAGACAATTTCACTAGTGAAAAGTTAAAGTGGTTAAGGGAGAAAAGGCCTCAGAGAGACTTATAATTTGGCATGAAATACAGATATTCAGTAGATTGCAGATGAAGAAATTTCAGGATCCAGTACAGCTCTTAATTCCAAAGCCAGATGGGAATATTCTAAAATAGCAATGTATTTTCTTCCCCTGTGCCATCAACAGGCAGGCGTAGTGGACATTTCCAGTGTCTTTAAACCAAGTAATACCAAATAGGGCTTCTGAGTAAAGCTTGATATAAGGGCATTTGGTATTTTCAGTTGTGTAAGTCTCATATAAGCCAGATTTGTTCAAAGACTTGATATGTTGCTTCAGTGAGTAAAAGCCTTTCGTATGTCGTTGAGCTATCTAGAATAGCTTCAAGAGTGCTAAGCTGTGAAAACACATCTGGGGAGCAGAAATTGTCTGTCAGCAGTTAGACAGAGAATGAGAAAGAGAAAGAAAGAAAAAGGCTGAGCTAGGTTTACCTAGGGGTTGAATAACCAGTAGGAGATGCAGACTCCTCTGAACCCTGCACCTGTGTCTGTCCCAGACTGCAGTGCTGGAATCAAGGGCTGCATCTCCAGTGTGAGAGTTACACGTCACCGTGCAATGTGTGGGAGCATCTGGCAGCTGGAACCTGCTCCGTCTTGGTGTAACAGGCAGGTTTGCTCTGCTGCGCTCGTCTTTTGGTGGGATGTTTCTCTACTTCTCTGAGTACAAAAGGAAAGCAAACTAGGGCCAGTTGTGATTCTGCTGCTGGACTTCCTCTCTGTTGCCAATGCAGGAAGCTGGGAGGAGACTCCCCACAAGAAATGGAGTGAGGCAACAGCTGCACACAAAGGTATGAAAAATTTTGTTTCATCAAAACCACCCCCTTCCTACCAGCTGAAGGCATTATAAAAGATTGCTGGTAGCTAAAGTCTTACGCAGGAAGACAGGTTAAATTATCACTGTGTTCTTCATGGCCTCCCAGGCAATGAATCAGTGAAGCAGTGAAGTGGGTTGTTGCTTTCGCCATGGAGGAATTCATCACGGTAGCCAAATTAATGACTGCTTTTCAGAAGTTTCTCCTGGTATCTGAAGGACTGATTTGCTGTCTGCTGTTTGTTATCTGTGGCAGTTTTAAGTTTCACCGAGGTAAGTATACTGCTTTGTATGTTTAATGCCTGAATACAGCCTTCCTAACCTTCATGATGTCCATTGCTTTGCTTTCTTACTTTGCTGGGCTTGATGATGATATCACAACAATTTACCCATCTAAGAGCCAGTTCCTCATTTTGCCTTGTGGCTACATTAGAGTGATTGCCTCTGTCCCTTTGGATGGACACGCTTGCAAGTTGACCTTGGGGAAGGAGCAGTAAGGCTGTGGTGTTTCACTGGTATTTGAGGTGCTGTCTGTGTTTGAAGATGTAGCACAGGGCTCTGGGTGGTGCTAGGGAAGGGGGATGAGGCGAACAGGCTGGAGGAGCGGAAGCAAATGAGCTTGTGAAGCCCTGACTGGAAGGCATAGCACTGACTGGCTGATTTGCACACATCCTGAGCTGGGCTTAGATTATTGCCAGCACTATCCTGGCCTAGGGCTCTCACTTGCAATTTTTTTCTCTATGTGCTTCTATCACCTGCCACAAGCTGAGAGCTGTGGAGCTACAGTCGGAAGGCTGCCAGGACAGGGGCTGCCTGCAAAATGCAGTGGGTCAAATTAATCCTTCAGGAAACCGTACTGAGAAGCAGGGTGTTAGAGTTGTGTTCCCTGGCATGGCTGAAAAAATATATTACTAGAATAAATATAGTGGCATGGCTGACAAAGTATATTCAGCAATTTTCACTCTGACACTATCTTTTACCCAAATATCAAGCCTCCTAACTCATACACATTAATTTGAGCCTTTCATCAGCTTTATATGCAGCTTTTGCTGCTGAGGTATCTGGATACATGGTCTTGTGTCCAAGTCTTCTGTGTCCAGGACAAACCAGAATCTCTAGACTTCAACAAATGAGGTGTCTCCTTCACTCAGTGACCCGCAGCTCTCCATCCTACCTGTATTTGAGAAGAACTAGAAAACAAAACCAACCCAAAAAACCCAACCGAAAATGTGGAGGCTGTAATTTAGAACATATTCAGGGGAATCAAAACACACAAATAAGTAAACAAACCAGTGTTTTTATCCACTTCTGCCCTAGTTAGAAAGCCAGGACAATTGTCTGTGGCATGCAAGCAGCTCCCAAGATGCTGTTCAGCTCAACAGCCTAATTAATGTGTCTCCAGCCTAATTAGTTGGTCAGAGGTGCAGATGAGCACTTTAATTGCACCAATGTATCATCAGATTTGACCAATCCCAATCATGCCTACACAAGGACAACAACGCAACTTGTGCAGATTTTTGTGGCAGTTCTGCAAGGAAGGTGGATAAATCATGGAGGCCTCATTCTGCCACCCCTGTGCTCTCAGAGCGAGATGCTGTGTCAGGAGAGGGGTTTAATGTGCTGGGGCTAACAGTGAGTGAAATACCCTCAGAATGAGTGAGTGCTCCTGAACAGCAGATTAGCACACTGAGCCAAGCGCTTACCTAAAATTAAGAGTTTTCCTCTACTTACACCCTGACATTCTTGTCTCCAATTATGTTTGTTTGGTTTGCTTTTCCTTTTTTCTCTGTGTATGCAAGTGCTGATGAGAGAAGTCTACACAGAGACCAAGGAATAGTTAAGGTCTGAGTACCACACTAAAATAAAAGCTTGGGTGGAGTTCAGCTGTTAAATCTATATACTTTAACTATTATTGTCTTCAGCTGGGTTTGAAGTACTAATGTACCTAGGCAAGAAAACAAATTTACAATGGCTTAGTTAGAAGTTCCTTCTCCAGGAAGAGCTAGAATAAGCAAAACACAGCCTGAAACAAGGCCAGATTCCCTTGGAACTTATTGAAAGGGATCTTGTTGAAATCAAAACAGTTGTGTTCTAATGAATTAATGCAGATCCCATTTGGCATGGGGCTGCTGAAGGCAGCCCACAGGCAGACACCCAGTCCCAAAACTGCATTGCAGAGGTGCACAGTGGAGTGCTGGCATCCCAGCAGGACCAAATTCACTCGTGTGATCACTGGTTTTGTGGGGGCAGCAGCTGCTGACATGGCACCTCTATGTTAGTCTCTCTCCTGCCACACCATCCAAGCAGGGCTCTTCTTAGTTTAACTTCCCAGAACTGGGAAATCCTGTGTCTGCTGGCAGTGTGGTTGAACAAAAGGAGCAGGGCTGGAGTGTTGGGAAGTTATAGCTGAAGCAAAGGGAGGGTGCAGCAATTCAGTTTAGGTTGCAAGCACATATAACAATTTGTGTGCATAATGCATTTACTGCAGTGCCCTGTTCCCAGCAACCTCCCTTTCTCCAAACTCCACAGCCTAAAATCTTTTACCTGTTAAGACCCCAGTATAAAGTCTCCCACAGAACATTTTGCATATTTTCAGGTCCCAGATACAAGTAATGCAACTAACATGAGCATATCAATTCCTCCAGTGTTCTTGAGGGGTTATATGCTGTAAGTGTGAAAATGTGGTGCTCTACTAGCACCTGTACTTTAAAGAAGCTTGAAGGAAAAATACTATACAAGTTGTATATATCATATCTTTCTCTATCCTCTATGTGGGTCTTTCACTTTTTTCCCTTCACCTGCAGCATGACAGTTCATTTTTCTATGCTTATGGTTGCCACCTCATGCAAGAAGAAAATACATAATTTCCGGGGTAATCTTGTGTGGAGGAGCAGGCACAAGCAGATAAGCATGTTTTATTCTTAAACATTCTGACTGTTGTAAGAGGAAAGTTGTTAATGGAAGAGAGGGTCCTGTGGAGATGGGGCAGCCCCGTTCTGAGCCAGCTTCCTTTTCTGCCTTGAGGCTTGTGATCAGCGTGCCTTCACTCCCCTCAGCCCAACTCACTTCCTAGAGGGTTCTTAAGGGCTGTCTGTGCATGCACAAACAATGTCATGCAAATGGTGCCAAAAACCTATTTTATGTAAGAGATGTGCACCAGATAAACTAGAAAAGGAAGTGGATTGGTCCCTTTCTCTCTCTCTCTCTGTTGACCCCAGATTTGGACTATCCATGGTGGCAGGACCAACACAGGATCTAAGAACTGGTGATATTTTTCCTTCTCTTTCTCCCTTTTTCATCTTAATTTTTCCCCTCCCTTGCTTTGTCTTGCAAAGTGCAGCTTTCATATTCTTACCCTGTACTTCGTACTGAAGTTTGTTGTGAGGATTGGGAGCATGTTAAAGGTAGTTGTAAAAGTCAAGAGCTTGTTAGCCAACACTTCTCTGATTACATAGTGGGCTAGTTTCTGGAGTTATGGCGACTATATAAAAAAAGATAAGAGATCCCTGACACGTGGACTGGTGTCTTCATTCAGCCTGATGAGAATTTGTAATGAACAGCATGCCCCCTCCTGAGTGGGCTGTGACATCCTGCCCATACAGTTTTGGCCACCATGCAGAACAGTCCAGGTCCAGATGGAAAACCATCTGTAAACTAAATGATTGACATCCATCCAGTGACATTTCCCACAACAGAGGTTGTCAATTGCAGAAGTGCTACGCAACTGCATTTTATCCTTGGAAGGGTTTGGGTAGAGTCCTGGAAGCATCCACAGCTGTGGGGTGGAAGTGAATGAATATCGGGCTTCTAAGCACTGCTGTGCTACAGGGCTTATTTGGGCTGTGTTTACAGCCTGTGTGATCTTATGTGTCTACAGATGGGACTGACTGCAAAAGTAAGCTGGATGTATAAAGCCAAAGATGCCCCTCTGGCCTTTCAAAGCAACAGAGAAGCTGCCACCTAGAAACCATCAGGGACGTGTACCTTTCTCTCTTGTTCTGAAACGAAGAACAGATACTCTCCTATTGGCTTTTCTGTGAGATGACTTTCTGTGTATTGATTTTATGACCTTTCAACTGCTGTCTCTCAAGTCTTCTGCACTGACAGCATTAGGAGGATCAGCTGTATGGTCGGAGCTTGGAAAATGTTTATGTTTTTGGTTCTTTCTCAGTCAGATGGGTTCACAAAATCCTTGGGGCTGAATGATGATATCATTTCTCACCTCTGTAATTCACAGGTCAAATTATTGCAGCTGCTCTGAGAATTGGAAGAATTCAGGCCAGAGAATTAGCCTTTAGCATCAATTTCTGCTCTTAGTGAAGTTAAGGGGAAATTCCTTCAGGATCAGAGTGGCTACCTGTTTGTGCACATTTGCTCATACACTCATCTGCTGAAATCTGGCTGTATACCACTATGTTGAACTCTGCACCTAAAAATAGATTTCTTTGCAGAAACAAGAGGCTTGCTTTGTTCACATTTATTCCTTTATCTGTGACTGATTGTTTCTGTCTGTCAGCAGCAACAAAGCCTCATTGTTTTGGTGCTCCAACTGGGACGCGTTAAATGGATCTCGTTTTCAGAAACTGCTGAGACTCCAAGCCCTTGAGATACCTGCCTATTAGAGTGTTTCACCCTGGATAGCCCAAAATGGTGGCAGTTGCACCTTCTCTTCTTTTAATATTTTCTTTTGATGCAGTTTTCTGCAACTTAATGATTTAAGCCCACCTGGTTTGTGATTGTTGGGGAGAAGAGACAGTAGATTGCTCTTCAGATACTCATCTTGGCATTTTGTAGAAAACACTGCTGCTTTTTAGCCAAGTGATCTTTCAGTCTTGTTCATTCTCATCCTGCTGACCGTTCATTCTCCATTCACCAGGCTCACAAACAACCTCATTTTTCACACCTACTTCTCCATTTGTTGACACTTTGGGTTCCTGCCCATTGCTCTCCCTCAGCAGCAAGCTCATTCACATTCCATATTCAAAACCCACAACATGATTCATTGAACAGCAAAGTGCTTTTGCTTTGCACTGTTTGTCTGAGACTGACCTGAAGGATGACATTATAAATGAGCTCTTACATCTGAATTGCTTTGTCCTGATTAGCAAAGTCAGTAGAAAATGGCAAGGATCTTTTGGTCTTGAGTGGGATCAGCTGCTTTTCCAAAGTTTCTCCACTCACTGATCTTATGTCTTTGCTTCCCTCTATTGCATGGGGCATGCCAGTTTCAGTTTTTGGGCTCCCGAGGGAGATTTTTGAAAAGGAAGTTTGCTACAGATGACTTTCACAAAAAACACTCAACCAAAAAAACCCCAACCAAATTCCAAACCAACACAGAGGAAGTCGCATTCAGTATGAAAAGAGGGGAATGAGCTGGACACTGGAGATGTTGTAAACCATGAGAATGCTGCAACTTTAATTTTGCTGATTTGAGAGGTTTCAGACTGTGCATTTATGCGATCATTAAAATTAACAGGAATATTCATTCCTCAATAGTAGAATTCAACTTAGAAACATCACAGTATTTTCTAAATTCTTCGTTGATCATTCAGACCAACATTCCAAATCCAGATATGTGACTAATTTTGATGCATGTCACCAAAAGGGAAGAACCAAAGATCAGTCTGATTTTTGTCATCCACAGATTAATATGAAAATATTGCCCCAGTGAGCTGTCTGTTTTTCCATATTTACTCAGCTTTCTTTTAATTTCAATTGTAGTCTGTATCCATGCCATCAAAATCTCAGTCATGACCATTGACTACTGCTGATATCAACATCAAGATTTATAGAGCTGCAAAATACTACTGTGAGGGCTAAGACTTTATTTTGAGACATAATGAGTCTCAGTAGACATCATAATAGAGATTATTAAGTTCTTTATTACATACAGTAATTATTGTTGTGCAGAACATCTCAGCTTGTGACATAAAAGTGGTGCTTTTTCAGACTAATATTAAGGAAAATGAGTTTAAATTTGAGATCTAGAAAAAAATAATTCCTAAAAATGATCAGAATAGCTTGTGAGCTTTCCTAGCATGTGTTATTGTTCACTGATACGAATGAAACTCTGGAGTAATACAAGAACAAACGTTCTTTCTGTTATAGAAAAAAGTGAAAGAAGTGGAAGGAGCAAACGAACATAAACATAGGTGAAATAAGTGTCAAACTTGTAGTGTCTTAACACTGTTGGAAGTTGGGACTCTTTTGGTTTTAATAAGTTATAGTTAAAGGTATAAACAGGCTTTGGTGGAGTGGAGTAATGGTCTCAAGGAACCACTGGAATTCAGAAATTAGAACCTCTCTCAGAGGAGGTGAGGAAGGAGAGAGAAGGATGATATATAGGAAACAGGACTTAGTTTTACTTCAGGAGTCATGAAATATAGGTGAATTACAGGTAATACTTGTGACTGATTTACTGATTAGTTAATAGTTTGTGACCTATGTGTTAATATTATTAACTCAGCTATAATTAAGCTATTAGTTAATGTGACCCACAGTGAGATTGTTACAGTGTTTTCCAGTGTCTGCTGTTTCAAAAGGATTTTTGGAAACAAAAATGAAGGGAGAGTGAATGTTTTTTGAGGGTTTAGGGATCTGGTGCTGAAACAAGACTTAAGTATCTCAGTTTATTTTATCAGCAATGAGAATCAAGGGGTGACAGGTTTACAGTGGAGAAGTTCTTTCAAAGAGAGAGAGTAATGAGGTCTAGACAAGCGTGTGACATGATCTTATAGCTGGAAGCTAAAATTACACCATTGGAGACAGCAAATAAAGCACAGATTTTGAACTAGGAGCTCTGGTAACAACAAAACAAAACCCCTGTAAATTTCTCCCTCATCCTTCTGATGTTCATATCACCTCTTTGGAATGTGTACCTCAACTACAAGATACTGGTTCCAGTACAAGACTAGGTAGATGAGCATTAGCCACTTTTAAAATACAGAGATGCATACTGGATCAATTAATTACTGCTTTTTGTGGCCTACAGCTCTGTGGATCTATTATGCCCACTCCTTTCAATCACAAAATATTCAGAGACCAAGACTATGCTGTATTATTTGTTCAGATGTAGTATCCTCCCTCTGTGTCATGAATCTAGGATATAAAAGTGATGGATACTCTCCTTGTTCCTTTAGCATTCAGGTCTGTCTCCCATCAGCTCAGAGTTTAGGTCTGAGATTGCAGATGCTGCTTTGTCATGCAGTTTATGGCTTTCATCATCATCTTATCATTTAAATGTAGGATTTCAGTTTCAGATGTGGATGTTATCACAGGATTTGGACATAATACCCTCATTGTTGCCATGCAGATGTAGGCAGCATGTTAAACAGTGCTTAACCGAGTGTTCTTTTTCATGGCTCATACAGTTGCTGTCACCTAAATTCTAAACTCCTAGACCTTGGGCACTAACCTTGAGGCACCATGTCCTGTGGTTAATGAATATAATGTGATAATTTCTGGAACAAAATGACCAGTCACATCCTGTACAATACAAATTCATTTCAATATTACAATTTTTCTTAGAGGGGGGAAAATGTCTCTTTTCAGGACAATTTTCCCCATTTCTATTATTTACTTGTTTATAAGGAATGATACAGTAAAGACTGGGAAAAAACATTTGAAATTCTAGATATGAGAAGGTGCAAACAATGGCTGAAAGTGTAAGGGGAAGAGAAAGTGGGTAGTACACTTAGCTGTTCTTTGACTGTGGAAGTTTCAGTGAAGTTTGTGAAGCTTTCTTCCTAGATGGGTGTGGGATGGAGCTGCTCTTTGCCTGGTACACAGGAAGCTAATTGTAGGGACAAAGGTGTCCTGGTCTCAAGTTGGCCATTTATCAGGTGTTTACCCCAAAGTGAAATCCAGTAACTTAGTCCTTGCAGAGGAAGATGGGGAGGGATTAGCATACCAGGGTTTTCTCATCAGGATGCTGTAAGAAAAGTGTTGGCGAGGGGCATGTAGTGCAGACAAGTATTTTGTAAGCAGGAGGTTAAGTGGGAAGAGGATACAAGCATAAGATGTGAGGAATGAAGTCAGAACGAAGGATAGGTGATTTGAGGGGTCAGGCCACTTCATATAATTGCTTTTTCAAGCCTGCTGGGCTGAACCTTGTGCTGGTGGTGCACCAAAGTGAAAGAGCTGCCCAGTCAGTTCGAGCAGAGCCTGGGTAAAGAAGGCAGGTGGCCTTGGCTGTGCAGTGCTGCTCCTGCAGCAATCCTGCTCACCAGGAGGTGCAGGCAGACATGAGCTGCCTGGGTCGCAGCCTTGAGCTGGGAGTGCTGGAGGAGTGGGCAGAGGCCTCAGCGCTGTGCGGGTGGGGGCAGAGCAGTGGTGGCGCCGAGCTGATGAAGCCCACTGTGAGGATGTGCAAGCACACCCCCTTCAGTCCCGGGCTATTTTGTCTGCTTGGTTTTACAGCCTGATAGCCGCTCTCCCAAAACAGTTTATATATGTGGGATATATGTGTTTTGTCAATTTCTGTGTGCCCTTTACCCAGAGAGTAGGCATCTGTGAGTTTATGGCACTGTGCTGCTTGTGCTGTGCCACTTCCATCTCCCCTCTCTAAACTCGGAAGCTACAGCAACTGGTGTAACATGGCCTATGCATTTAACCTGAGAGATTTCTGAGGCACTGGGGAGGAGAGGAGAGAATCTCTGTGTGTGTCTTGATATGGAGCCAATTTAAGCCCCAAGGAAAGATTTCCATTGATTATAACACAGTTTAAATCTGGTCTGTAATACCTACTAAACAACAAATCATGTTGTGATCCTTTTAAGTCATGACTTTTATATAAAATCAGGAGAATTATTCTTATTTATTATCCCTTTCACTTAAACCTTTTGGGGATGGACATGCATTGAGTTTCAGTGATAAAGAAAACACTGCAATCAATGGATTTGGAAAATCACTAAAAAGAAAGGGTTTGTGTATGAGATTGGCTCAGTTTATATCCTGCTAAGTACCTGTTGTGGAACAGGAGTGATTTACTGAGAAGTTGTGGAGAAAAGCAGAGCACAGTAGTCTTGATACTTCATAGCTAAGTGATGGAGGAAAAGTTTTAAAAAGAATTCAATGATGTCATAAGCTTTTCATAGCTTGTAGGGTTTTCCCTACTAGAACTTAATTTCAATATGAACACAATTAACTGGAGTAGGCCACTCTGGGGAGTAGACAGGGGAAATCCTTTAGTGTTTCCAAAATTGGTGATAGAAAGAAAGCATCTGCATTTTAGCTAAGAATGGAGCTTTTTTTTCTTCATGACCAGATTTTGCCTTCTCCACTAAGACTGCAACATACTTGAGGCTGGTACTCTGCAGTCTCATTCCTCATTGTCATCTTAACTGCCTAAAACTGCCTCTAACATTTGAATGAAGAAACAGAGGAACAAATCACGTAGAGTTTCTCATATTTCTCAATATATTCTATTTTCAGTATATGCTATTATCTGAAATACCATTAATCATAGAAATGTTTGTTGTGTTACAGTTATTCCTCAGGACAATTACAGAAGTAAATTATCCTCTGTATTTCAGATATCTTACAATATGAAGGGCTTGGCTGTGCCTCCTCAGCTTTGTAGGATCGTTTGGCAGTAAATGACTGTGTGATTAATTTATTTTTCAACCAGTGTGGTTTAAAATGCACAGACATCAGAAATACTGATATTATTGCAGATAACGTCCGTGTATGGGCCTCATGCCACAATGCCTAAGCACCTAATATTTTTTTTCACCCAAGTGATCTGTTTTGTCCTCCAGTCCCAGACTTGGAAGTTCTATTCTCTTGCTCACAGAGGCTGGGATACTGCATGGAAGTCAGACCAGAGAGTCCTGGGTCAGCACACTGCCCTTTATCTCCCTGTTGGCTTAATGTGGATTTGCATCTTGATTATTTGCTGCTGAGCTTCCTTCAGTACAGAGTTTAAAGCAAGCTTTGGATACATATCTATCTCTGAGGGCATCAGAAATTTATTTTTCTATGGAATGATCCCTCTCACTGAATTGTTTTCTGAATTGAACATGCAGAAGCTACCTCTCAGTTCAGTAGCAGCCTGCATTGGCTCTGTACCAGCTCAGTCAAGTGGTGCAGGCAGCAGAGCAAGAAGCACTTCCTGTGATGTGAAACCTTCCTCTGGGGTAAGAAAGACCTAGCTTTTTCTAGAAAGCTAGCACTTGTGGCTGATTTTTTTCTAGGTTCCTTTAAGACAGTTTTCCACATATCCAAATATAGCCTGTAAGCTCTTTTTGTGCAAGCGTACGTGATTGGAAAGGGGTCAGGTAGATCAATACCTTTGGTTTACTTTGAGTGACTGCCTCCTAACTTCTTTGTGGATGAAGGCAGAAGCATTTGTGCTCACATGCTCTGTCTAGATTTGGTAGATATGTCCTTTGGCCACTCAATTGTTTTCCAAGAGGGCACATCACAGCTACTTGAGAAGGGATTAAGCTCACGCTGGTTTGGGGTGTTGACAGGTGGCCCTGGTGTGCAAATCATCTCCCCTCTGGCAAATCCATTCTCTTCATCAGAAGCTGTTTTATAGTTTTGAGTGATTATATTTCAAGGGTCGATGAAAGCAGCAACCCCATGCTGTTAGTCATGTGTGAACACTCCTTATGAATTACCTTTCAAAACAAGGTTTGAAAGGGGTACTTAGGCAAAGCAGAGTCTTGCAGTTAAAAAGGAAGGTTTTTTTAAAGTGCACTGTGACTCAGAAGACTCCCCTTCTCAGACTCCTGTCAGCGTGCAGATGTGTCTCCAAAATGGCTTTGCTTACTCCTTGCTCAGAAATCCTGTCGTGTTCATACTTCAGAAGCATACTGGCTCACTGAATACCAGGCTTTTACTGCCTGAGGAGAGGGCAATATTTCTCCCTTACAATACAATCTTGAAGCCTTACAGCAAAGCTTTTCTTTGACATAGGCAAAATACTTTATTTTGCCTGACTAAGGGACCAGGACCTTAATATATGCAGTCTTTTAAACTGGCTCAGTTTTTAATGCTCGTAGAACTGAAGTGCCTTATGAATTACAGACTGACATCTCCTTTATCAAATGAAATTACTATGTTGGACTCATTCATGGAATATTTCCAAGCACAAAACTCACTCTGCTTTCTATTTCTGTTAAGAACTGATCCACAGTATTCTGGTTTATGCTCACTGGTAGCCATTTAACTCTTTTATTATAAAAGCTTTGCATGATGCCACGTGTGGTTCCGTAGAAACAGTCTCTCCTGTGCTACAGTGACAGCTTTAAGATAAATAATGGTATTTTCAAAATAATTTGAATTTTTTTTATAGCTTCTTCTACCACTTTACTAGTAATGCACAGTGCTTTAAGATACATGAAATCATCTTTAGGTTCCTGGAGTGGTGAATTTAGAGAGTACCTTGAAAACTCATTTGACAGATTTACTAGTAGCAAGAAAGTAAAGCAGATATAAACTATCATAAGTAAATCCACCCTTTTATTAAGAAGGTTCATATTTCAAACCCTTTTGAAAAATTACTCTGCAGACTGTCAGTCTGAAATTCAGCTGATGTAAACAAACGCCCTCCTATTGACGCACAAGAAGATGTGGGGTTTTATACCAAGTCTATTCCCACATATCACCTGCACAATCTTTCTTCAGAACATGCATATGTAATTCCATTCATTTTTGATATGTACTCTATAATCCTTGCAGCCCCACATCAGAAATGACAATGGTTGAAAGTACTGGACATCAGAAGCAGTTGGAGTTTAATGTGTTAACCCCATTCCAGTTTACCTTGGTCACTGAACCCTGAATCCTTTTCCAATTACAAAATAAATATATGAGCTTGCAACACACCTAAAATTTTGTTCTTAGATGCACACAGTTCTCACCTGACATTGACCTGGCTTGGCATTGGTATGTCCATTAGGTTTCACTGCATTTTACTTTCCAGGACTTTGTCCATAACGCAGCTAATCTCAACCCCGAATTGAAGAATCAATTTCCTTGCTTTTTGTATTTTGGACAGTGATAGAAGTGCAACCATCTTGGCACTGATGGTGAAAATTTCTTATTCTCATTTCTCTTTAAGGTCCCTTTCTGTAACTCCTGTGGCTCATCAGCAAAGGCTCCCAAGGTTTCAAACAGTCGATGGCATAACAGATTTACTGCACAGGTACCAGCAAGGAAGAGCCCTGCTCATTTTAAGCTGTTCTCCAGTCTTATCTCATGTACTTTCTTCCAGACCAGTACTTCAGATCCAGTATTTTCCACATTTGGGTTCAGACCATTTACTATTTTGAGAAGAGTTCAGTTTGTTTGAATTCCAGGAACTCCCACCTAAACTAGGAAAATAACTCTACTTTCAATATCTTTCCATACCTTTACCTCAGATTTTTGTTGTTTTTGTTGCAGACAGAGATATAATTCAAGGTTATGAGAGCAATTTTTTTTTCTTCATGGTTGAGGTGTTTTATGGCAGTAAGAGCCAGAAACAGAAGAAACTCACAGACTCAGTGCAGTCTCCTGCTAATCCAGTACCTGCAGCCAATAGTTGCAATCAGAAAATTGTCAATTTCCACAGTATTCCATTGTGAGGTAGGTCCTGAAGTAAATTGGTTCTGCAGGTAGGCATTGAAGATGGAAGATTGTCTTAATCCAGCAGTTCCAGTTCAATTACAGTGTGAATTACTGAGATACTTCCATACGGTTATGAAAATTGTCTCAAACAAGAAAACAAAGCATAGGATTATTCACAAATGCCACATGGCTATATTTTGCCTTATGAATGCTGGACTACACTGTAATGAGAAGTATTTTCAAAGCAAATAAGAATGTAGCTTCTGCAAACATAGGTGCTTAAATATTAATCAGAGCTCTACTCCAATCCTGCTGAAATACTTAACAATTTTCCGACTGTCACTCACTGTAATTCTGTCAGTGGTAATGAAATGCTGGTGTCAGGCCTGCTTGTTGGTGCCCTGCTAGACTGCAGCAGGTGTCATTCCTGCATTAAAAAGTACCAATTTATTTCCATCTTTGTGGTGAGTCCTGTGTAAATGCAAGGAGCAAACTACAAAGAGCCAGGGTGAGCCATCCCTTGCAGGCAAGGTGTGTTACCCCCTCTCTCCCTCTGCTCAAGGCAGTCTCTAAAAACAGTGATGTGTGGTCTAAAGCTGCCTTCCAAGTCCACTCCAGCCTAAGAATATTTAATGCCTGAAGTCTGGGATTTTCCCTTTAAGGGAAAAAGATGGGACACAGGCTATTGGTATGGGGTCTGGATAGGAAGCATGTATTTTCTGTAATTGGATGACATTTCAATATAACTACTTCTGCAGCCCATCTAGACTTTCTGCAAAGTGTGTGAGTTTATTTTAGCCCTGAAACTTTATCTAGAGATCACGTTACAGACTTGCCAGGGATGGAAAACAAGCACTAAAATGATATTTATCTCTAATTCTATTTGTATTATTAGACCTTGAGCACAGAGAGAGGAAGTAAGAAGGCCATTTAGGTGTACCGCCCTAGCCAAAGGAATACATGTGTGTATAAACAAAAAAAATTCCTCAAGTGACAAGCCTTTAACCTTTCACTGGGTGGGTACTAACTTCCTGTGGTTTTTTTTTCCCCACTGGAAACGTCTTCCTTTTACAATGCCATACTCCCTTTAATATTTTTAGTACATTTGAGAATGTGTTAATATATAAAAAAAGTATGTATAATTCAATTTTGTATGCTTTAAAAATTAAATTAAACCCCACATATTAAAGGGTAGATGGCTCCTTTTTTTCCCAGGTCTTAATCTCACAGGTAAATTTTCTGGAAAAAGCACTTCAGATTTTTAACCAAGACTTACAGTATACAAAAGTACAAAGGTATTCGAAGATTTTTCTATACTGCCTGTAGCATTACTTCTGCCTTAGAGGGGCTCAAATACTTGTATGCAATAATATATGAGCAATTCTTTTCTGCAGCAACCTCTCTTTTGAAAGCCTATTCCATTTAATATTATGAACTGGAAGGTATATTTTAAAAGTAATGATGAAACATTGACTAGAAAATTGGGTGTGCCAGCCGTGGGAGCTTGTCCCTCAGGAGAAGGACCTAGTTTGTCAGGTGGCTTAAGCATGGTTGACACGGAGCACCTGCATTTATCAGCTCTTTCTGTGCTGGTGTAGCATCCAGAAACCCTAAGTGAAATGGGATCACCAGCCACGACGACACTAGTCAGTGAATTTTACCTTCCCTTCTACTGACCCGGGCTGGAGTTTGGACAAGCACATTGCAATTCCTCTGGGGCTTCCTTCCAGGAGAAATGCAGGCACAGGGAAGTTTCCTCTGTACCCAGTTCTCTCGTGGATATGAAGGCAAAGTGCTGCTGGAGCAAGGCCCTGTGTGCCCCAGCTGAGACATGGCCCTGGTATAACGTGGATGCAGCCTGTTATCTCTGTTACAGACTGACAAGGGCAGTGTCACAGAGTGGTTGAGGCTGGAAGGCACCTCTGGAGCTCATCTTGAACAACCTTCTCTGCTCTACCAGGGCTACCTTCAGCCAATGACTCAGGACCACGTCCAGATGGCTTCTGAATATCTCTGAGGACTGAGACTCTACAACCTCTCTGGATAACTTGTCTCAGTGCTTGGTCACTCTCAGAATGAAAGTGTTTCCTGACATTCAGAGAGAACTCCCTGAACTTCAGTTTGTACCCATTGATTCTGATCTGTCACGGGTCACCACCGAGAAGAGCCCAGCTCCATCCTCTTTGCACACTCCCCTCAGGTATGTATACATGTCATAAGACTGTCCCTAAGCCTGCTCTTCTCCAGGCTGAACAGCCCCATTTCTCTGACTTTCCTTGCAGGGGAGGTACTCCAGTCCCCCCAGCACCTCAGTGGCTCCTCATGGGACTCTTATCTTGGACTGGGAAGCCCCAAACTGGTTACAGCCACTCCTATCTTAATGCTGTCACTCTTAGAGCACCTTGGGCCAAAACTCAGAGTGATTCAGACAACCAGCCCTCTGGGGCTCCTTAACCCTGGTGCTGGTGAGTTGCCAGAGAGGAGCCCTGGGGCCGTCTCTCCTGTAGCTGTGGGGAGATGAGGTTGGAGAGCAGTTTGTGGTGCTCCTGCTGATGGCTGTGTGGGGCAGGATGGCCCAGGAAGAATGCTCTGCCTGTCCTGTCCAGCTGTGAAGGCTGCCTCTTGGGCAATCCATGACTCCACCACTGGACAGCCCAGTGCAGTGCTGGGATTGCTGCTGCCATCCTTTTTGAGCAAGGGGACGTGCCATGGTGGTATCATTGGGAAGCAGTTGTGTTTATTCTTTCCTTTTTCCCTCACGTCTCCCAACCTCCAGAAGTATCAACAGCAGTAGGACCTTCCATGCAGCCCCATTTCTCCATTGCTCCTCCTCTTCTGCCCAACCTCCTGAGATGTCTTTGCACTTCCATTTTCCAAGGAAAGCAATTGCCACCACCTGGCCCTCCCATATCCTTTCCTTCCCTCTCCTCTCTCCTGGGGACTCTAGATTTTTTTTTTCCAGGATGGCAAAGATGTTATTTATAATTAAGTTAGCACATGGATTCTACATTTATATATATTTATGAAATAGCAAATAATGTTTGAAACAACAAATAAAATTAATGCATACAAATAAAGTTAGTCCACTGGGCTGTGGATAAAGCTGAACTGCATACGAAGAGATGTTTGCCCATTTTTTTCTCTCTCTTAATATAACTCAATAAAAAGAAAAGAAATACACATTTCTAGGGGGAAATACCCTTTCAATAACAAATAAACCAGCATATTTTATCTTAATGCTCTAATCCAACAGTTGAGGAATAGAAATATGAAGTTGAGGAACAGAAATAGCCTTGCATACATACTCAAGTTTAATAATTAACAGCTAGCTTTGAAATTACAATTTGCTGATATTAAAATGTTTTTAACAAAGTAAGTTTACTTTAAAACCTTATTAGTTATATATTTCCTTAAAAGATATAGAACTTATTAGTTGCAGAAAATATGCCTTCCCCAGTCAATGATAGAGTGTTTTGAATAAAAACGTTGTATTTTCAACTGAAATTCAATATTGATTTCTTTTTCTATACTACAGTTTGGAAAACAAAGGACAAATTATTTCTGGGAACCTGATTCCTCTTCTCTCTCCTCACCCTGCTCTTCAATCTGCCTTCTGGTGAGAGATGCTGCTGCTGAGGTTTCCTCTAGGAGTTGCACCAAGCAGCTGAATGTCATGGTGAGTAAACGAGGGGCAGGGGTAGGAAGAGAGGTTAAGAGCCTTAGGAGATGGGGAGCAGACCACATCTTGATTTCCTGAATTTGACTGGTAGGGATCAGTCAATGAGATCTTTTGAGGTGTTGTGAATATGGATTTCTGTGTGGAAAAAAATGGGAGTAACAATGGTGTGCTACCTAAATCTGGGAACAAGAAAGTCAGAGGCAATGTGTCTGGTTAAACACAGCTTTGTCTTTGGACCTCCTGGCCTCTTACGAATTGTATCACCTGGCTTTTCAGAACTGTGGGGGTGTTTAAACTTTCAGCTTTGTTCACCCACTGCAGGTGTTCACTGCCCAGTATGGTCAGTGCTTCCTCTGAGTTTGATGAAAAGTGCAGCTCATGGGACTCTTACTTGAGCTTCTGCCTTCCAGCTTCTCTGGAAAGCAGAGAAATCTTCAGGGCTTTCTGACTGAGCGCAGTAAGGAGACATGGCCTTGGGACACCATAAGCAGGCTGTTGGAATGGGGAAAGAGTCTCAAAATCCAGGTTTTCATCCTCAGATCTGGAGGCATCCTGGCCTTGCAGCATCACTAGTAGGAAAAGTAAATAAGGGTTAGCACGAACTGGTGTTGCATACCTTTCTCCAAGCAGAGAGGAGTAATGTGGAAAGTCCTGGGACATTTTGTGGGGGAATTGTGAACTTCTGACAAATTGATGCTGAGGTGGAGCCTGGCCAGAGAACTTCCATACTGCAGAGCTGATTGTTTCACCCAGGAGAAACTCAGAGTCACAGATGAGCAAAGAGAAGAGATGTGAAGAGACAGGAAACTACCCCACCCACCCATCCCGAGACAGATCTTAAGAGAAGTGCTTGCCTGGGATGGGGCAGTTTCTACTCTACCCCATGTGCTGGGTAATGTCTTCTTCAGAGATCCTTCCTTTTTTTTTTTTTTTCACTCCTTGGGTGAGTGCTAGGGCATCCATGGGGAGGGGAAGGGACTTGCTCTTCTATGTGAGACTGGGGAGAGAAAGCAATAACCAAAGCACTGAAAATTGCAATGAGTGAGGAGATGGTTTGTGTGTGCTGTGTGCTCTGTCCTTCCAGAGGCTGCTCTGCTGCCTTTCAGAACTGAAGCAGAGCTCATGCTTTTAAACAGGAGGAACACAAGATTGAGGCTGATAACTTCACTTCTCAGACAGTATCATACCTTTAGATGCTGACAGGTTTTAACATGAATTATTGTCATCCAAGTTCACTGCTTGGTTGAATTGCTTTGCCTGTCCCAAATGTCCCTCAGATGTACTTGTTCCACAAGGCTTGTCACCTAAGCACCACTGCAATCTCTTGTCATATCCTCTTTGTTCGTAGGCAAGACTTGGCACTGCTGTTACTCATCAATTTGGTGGCTTCAGAACAGCTGCTAAGTACACTTGGGAAGGACTTTTCTCAAGGTGCACCTGAGCCCAGAAATGTAACAATGAGAAAAATTGATATATCAGTCTCAGTCCCACACCTTTAGTAAGGACACAGTTGCAATGCTCTTGCATTACATTAGTCAATATTTATCTACAAAAAGAATCAAAACAAAACAGAAAAGTCTCACTTTTTGCCCAATTGTGTTGTTTTGCCTT
The DNA here is from genome assembly GCA_013397915.1 of Daphoenositta chrysoptera. Classification (NCBI taxonomy): domain Eukaryota; kingdom Metazoa; phylum Chordata; class Aves; order Passeriformes; genus Daphoenositta; species Daphoenositta chrysoptera. The sequence goes on along the minus strand of VZRO01005750.1, from coordinate 490,216 downwards.
TGGCCATTTCTATTTATGTGTGGATTGTGTGTTATCATACATCTGTTTAGAATTCTGTTAAGACATCTGTGTTATATTTTAAAAATAGTATTCCCTTTTAACGAGAGCTACATCCTGTGGTGATGACAGGCCTGCCGTTCCAAGTCTCAAGTGTCCTCCTTGATGACAGTAGAAGGCAAATAACACCAGATCTTCCCAACTTGCTGTTTTCCCCTGGATGAACTATCCTTTTTGTATTTGTTTAGTATGTAATATTAAAGTGGTATTTAGTCTGTAATCTCCTATTAAATCAAAAGAGATAGGACTGCTGATTTTGTTTAAGTCTGGTGGTGAGAGCCGCTTGCATGAAGATATCTGTTTGCAAAAGGGACCTGACTAAATAATTAATTAAACAATGATTAATATTTTTTTTTTCAGGCAGCAAGAGAAAGAGCTCAATAGGATAAACACCCAGGGTATTTCTCATTAATTTAGAAGTCCCTTTCATGAGAACAATAAAGAAATCACTTGTGGGAAGATAATCCAAAGTTTGCTAAGCCTTGATTCAGTGGTGATGGATTTGCTGTCTCGAGGGGTTCATATTATGCCTTTAGGTCAGCAGCATTGTTCTTTAAAGTTTGGTCTTGGAGTTTGGTTGCATAAGAATTTAACTTTCATTTAAAAATAAAAAGAAGGATCTTTCTGCAGTCTAGAAAAGGAATTTAAAATGCCACCAGAGCCAACTGTGATTAGGATGAATTTACTTTGTGTGAAGGGGGGTGAAGGGAACTCAGCAGTATTTATGATGTGGATGAGCCATTGGCCAGTGCTGTGGGGATCCACGTAGGCACACAGATGTGCATCGGAACTGGCAGCAGAGCACGTGCTGTTTGTGCCCAAAAGCACAATATTAAACCATGAGTGGGCTTGTGTGTGGGCATGGGTCATACCATATTAAATTAGACCTTTATTTAACCTGGTGACATTATGACATTTGTTCAGTGTGATTTACCACAAATTACTGACTCTCCTGTGTTTGTTACTGTGTTGTGTTTGAGGCCACAGTCCAAGTAGACTGTCTGGATACTGGGAGTACAAACTTGTGTGTTAGTTTTGTAGCCAAAAAGGTGGGACTTTTCCCAGTGGATAGCCAACATGGGATACCTAAGCTGTAAAACCCTAGTTGAAACAAGACCTCTGTATCTCTTATCCTGTGGTAGGAAGATGAGCTCAGCATTTTGTGCCTTACCTGTGGGGTGAACTTCTAACTTGCCTAGAAGTGAAAACTACAGGAGGTTTGTCTTCCCTAGCATTTTATTGAGAATAGCAGATATCAGCTTTTCATGTCTGTCTTCTTTAGCAGTGAAGACATAACCAGTCTTGGAATACCACCTGAATACTCTCAGTATCCTTTTCCATTGTGGTGACCACATCCTTCCCTGAGCAGTTTTGTGGCAAGTCATGACTCCTCTGTCAATACCACCACTGCTCATCTGGAGATCGTACCACAGTGTGTGAGAGGGAGAAACTCATACCTCTAAGGAAACCAGGATTAACTAATGTCTGTTTAGAAAATTCCTGAAGACTGCATCACTGCTAGCATGCAAAAGTAGGGAAGGGCAGTAAGTAATGGGAGGGAGTTTACAGCAAAAGTGGTGAGTCGAAATATTTCCTTAATGAGACTAAAAAAAGAATCCTGATTAAACATTGCCTGACAGGGAATATCTTCCCTCCCATGTGAGGAGGCTTTAAAATAGAAACAAAATTAAGGTGTGTCCATGAACTGTCAATTAGCATTACTTCAGTAATGATTATGCAGTTTTTGGGAGAAGGAATGGAAGATGAGGCTTTGCAAGCCTCTACGGTCCCATTTATGCACCAGGGGGTTTCTACCCAAATGCCCTGTTGCTCCCTGTTAATTATATATGCTTGACTTTACACCTTAAAAATACCTTGGCCTCTACGATAAGAAATTTCACACATGCTCTGTCTTTCCAAGCAGAGCTTGTATTCAAACAAGTAAATTAAATCTCACATTCTTTCCCATAACATGTTAGAGTTGTGCTCGTCTACTTCTCAAAGTTTTTATCACATGGCTGTACACAAAATAATGAGCAATGAAAAATATTTAGGCAGAGTTAAAAAAGGCTAAAAAGATAAGTCAACAGATATTTTGAAAATGAATATTTATATTTATATTAATCTCTAGTCTGTGCAGATTGCATGCCATAGAATTCAGTGCAAAGAGCAAAAAGAAAAGAAACAAAAACATTTCTGGTGTGTTTGAATCAAGTTTATTTTGGTGATGACTTCTTGCTCAGCTGTGCACATCAAAACAAAGCGATTGTTATGCTCTCGGTGAGAATTTTATTTATGTGCCATGACACTACCAGTACTGAATCATGATGTTCTTCTAACTCTCCCCAAAACAATGGTCTGCCTAAAAGTATTTAAGAAAATACAGCTATTATTGTTTTCTTACATGGTTTCATATGCTGAATATGGGAAGTCCAAAAACACAGCCAGAGTCTTGCTGACACTGTTGTTTTCATACAAGTGAAATGTGCTGTAATTTGTTTTGAAAGGAGGATCTCTCTCCCATCAGGGAAATTCAGAGGTGTCTAAGGCAAATCATTAAAAAAACAAGATTTCCATTCTTGTGGTCAGTTGGTGGGTTTAGAGTGCTTTGGGCTTGCTTGGAAAGATATTCAAAGCCGTGATCTGCTCTCTGTTCTCACAGTAACACAGTTAGCAACATGCTGTGTTTCCTGCAGGGCTTTCACTGAGTTCTGCCTCCACCAGAGCCAGCTCTGGATGCTTTCATCGAGGCTTTCGTGTGACCTTATAGCTTTCCTGACTCCTCACTCATCTGAATTTGTTTCATATCCAGAGACCACTTTCATTGGCATCTTGCCTGCAGCCAAGTAACTCCTCTCAAGGCTTTGTCAGAGTACTTTGGGGATACGACACTTTTTTTCATGACTCTCTATATATCTATGTGTTCAACCAGCTAAAGGCTGTTCATACTCTTTAAATCTAGATAAGTGCCTGTTTCTTACCAAGTGGGCCTTTGGAAACTTTTCTTTCTGTTTGGCAGCTGTTCCTTCCTGACATCCCCAGCCCCACAGAAGGAACTACAACTGCAGTGGGGTATATAATTTTGTAAGGAAGCTGAGAAAAGGGAAGAAAAAAGCCTGTTTCATTCCTTCTTGTTGTGACTATCTAATAGGAAGATAGGCAGCAAGGACTGAAGTGTGATAGATATTTGCTGAGCAGAAATTGCTTCTGTTTAAAACAGTATGTTGTAATGTTAAAATAGCAGCTTGACTAAACCTTTCCCGCTGAAGCATCTGAAGAACTGAAGAAGAGATGGAGGAAGGCTGCCTCAGTTCCCATCCTTCCTGGAAAGTGCTAATCTACATCCCAGCCTCCTTTGTAAGTGAGAGCAGTGCCTTTGAAGGGCAAGCCCAAAGAACAGAACTGGTCAAAAGAGGTGGAGAATGTCTTCCTTGCCTCTCTCCCATTTCATATGCTGAGAACCCATACTTGCAGCTGCAGATGTGCTAAGCATCCTGCCCCAGTGGAGGGTGCTGTTGTCTATGTATTGTCCTTTCTCCTTCAGACACAAGCCAAGATGCGTGCCCTTCATCATTGCTGCATAGCTTTGTGTAGAGAGGAAGTGCAAGTAGACCTTTGTTTAATTTATTGCTAGTTTTTCTGGTCCAACAAATACTGATTCCTGAATTTTCATCACAATTCAGTCCAGTACCTCATCCTAACTACAGTTTGACCCCATCTCTTTGAAGAATTATGAATCTTCCACTTAGTTGGGCCCTGTCCTGCCACATGTGTGTTTCCTCCATGTGTTTCCTCCAGGTTCCACAAGCCCCGGGGGTCCTGTGTCCCTTTGTGTTACCTCAAAAGTGCTGGTGCAACCATCCCCTAGCAAAGTAGTTGAGCAGTACTCGCCCTCTGCACCACTCTGGATCTGGTCTCTATTGTGGTGGAGCAGGTACTACACTACACCAAAGAGCCTGATTTTTTTCACTCTAAAATTTCATTCTAGCCTCCTGTTTCCCATCAGTTGTAATGGCTGGAGGTGCTGACTGGGAGCCTACATCGATGTTCACCCATTCTCAGCAGGGCTGCCCACTAACATCTTGGATAAAATTTCCCATGTGCATCTGCAGCTGACCATCAGTGTACAGGGTAGACCTTTGTAACTGATTAATGGGCCAGAGAGATTGTTTTGGAGGAAACCTGAGCAGGTGTGCAGTGGTGAATAAGTGTGAAATAACACTTCAGGTTTACAGGTGGCTCAGTGTAAAAATCTTTGGTCAAGGGTTGTGAGGCAAGCCTGCTTTGTGAAAGTCACTGTCCTGGGCTGCAGTGTATTCTATTACCATCTACATGAACTGTTGACACCAGGTGGGTGGTGTTGCTTGCCTCCACCCTCTGGACTATCGTCTGTTAATGGGTTTTGCCACATGACTCATACATAACCCATTCCGGACAATATTGTGTTAATGGCCAATCAAGGCCTTACCACATGACTGGAAACACTGCATCATCCCATTGTGGGATGCTCCGCCCAGAGGGAGGAGACAACCATTCCATCCTGGATATAAGGTGAGATTGCAAACACCACGGCAGCCCTGTCTACTGGCTTCCCAGAGTACAAGAGCTACCACTGGACTTTCAGCTGGAGACCAGACTGCTGAATCACCGCTTCAACTGAGCTACTACATTTGGAGTGCTACCACCACCCCAACAGGGTGTCAGGTTGTATCTGACTTTGTCAGTGCTTTTCCTTGTATTATTTCACTTATTTTTAATTTTTCCTATTGAATTTTATTCTGATTTGCGATCTCCCACTGGTTTGTTTTCAAACCAATACAGTCACTCGTGACACCTTAAGTACTCTGATTGCTCAAACTAAGACAAGGGTGCCACAGCAATATCTGAACTGGGATACCTATAGGGACAATACAAGATCCAGCTAATGAGATGCTAATCTCTGTTAATATGTGATCTACATCCCAAAGAGCGAGACAAAGTGGCAACAACTTCTATGGAGGATTTTGTGAAGTCAAATATATAGACAGCTGTTGTTCTGGGTTTGAGATGCAATATACAACAGGTAAGGGTTACAACACGTATAAACCACTGGTTTCACCTTTGAACAGTAACAGTGATTGTGGAAGTGTAACAGATCACTCTTTAAGTGTGAAAGCTAGAAGTGACCTTTTGCATTTTTTCAGCTTTCATTGATGGAAAAGAGATTGGCCTCACCCCAGTAAACTCACCAGTTTTGTCTTGCTTTGCCCTGGGTAAAACAAGCCTGATACATTGAACATTTATAAATAGAGACACATTTTTCCATCTCTTGTGGAACCTCTTTTGCCCCTACTTGAACACTGTGGCAAGCTACTTATTACTTGGTGGCATTAAAAAAGCAACAGCACAAATCTAGGCTTTTATCTTTCTGTGTGAAGAGAAGTGCAACTTTTCTAAGCTTACTGTTCACAGCTGTTTGAGCTGCAAAGAATGGGCCCATGTTGTTCAACATCTTTCCTGTAGATGTGGACATATTGTTGACACTTTTCTATACTGGCCTCCACTCTCTTGGGTAAGTTTTAATTGAAGAGAGAAACTGCTGAGGTTCAGTTCCTGAGAAGAACCCTGAGTTCCTGAATTCATTCACAATGGCATGAGAAGGAGAAAACATAGAGCAGAAAACATAGAGCTTGTCAGCAAGGTGTTTTGCTCAACTATTTCTGACAAGAAATAGAAATTACAGTAGAAAATCCCTTGGCATAAGGGTCAGCCCAGTCCCGTGAGCCTGCTTCTGGAGCTTGACCTTCCAAGCAGGAATTTTCTACGTCCTGGCCATCCACTAGCTCTTCTGAACAGGATACAAGCAGAAGGGAGAGCAGAGCTGGATTTTACCCCTCTTTCACAGCCAAGCGCATACTGGATCAAAAGCCAAAGTTGCTGTGTCACACCTTTTTTTGATTGACAGCTGTGTGCATAACACAGCGCTCAAATCCCATCCCAGTCCCTGTGGCTTATACGGTGCAAGAAACTCCCTCCTGCCCCAGATCATCAAGTCCTACTCTTGGGGTGCAAACGGATCATACAGTCTCTTCCACAGATTAATCAATCTCCATTAAAAAGTAGTTAGAACTTCCTGCTCTCTTTCTTCTGTCTTCCATTAGAAGGCTGCTCATGAATAAAATTGCTTTGCCAGGCATAATTTACAGGCTAAGTGTATTCATTACTTGTCTTTATCCTCTGGTTCTTTGACTTGAATGTTTCTTTTCCTTATCTCGTGCTCACAATGTTTCATGTGTTCATAAAAACAGCTCTGGCAGCCTTTTCCCCCCTTTCTTCTTTTCTAGGTGGAACAAGGCAATCTTGGTGTCCTTTCTTAACCCAGTGCTTCCACTTTGTCTGAGATTTTTGGAGCCCTCTGGATGGCTCTCCTGTATATCACTGGTGCCTGGTTTCTTAGCTGGTGCTATGCTTCCCTTAGAATTGCCCAGTCTCAGATCCTCTTCCTGATCACATTAAGCCAGTGGCATTCAGAGACTGCTTAAGAACAATTAAAGGCCGTACAGAAATCTGGGTGTGTGTTGAGTGCCACAGGTTAATCCTTGTGAATTCAGAAAGTTATTCTATCTTTTGATACCAAAATCAATGAACAGAATTTAGAAAACATAACCCCAGCGTCATTATTGGTACTGATGGCTAACTATGAAAATAGGTAATACAACAGGCCAACACAAATAGCTTAATTTTTTTCAACTGAAAAAAATTAAACTAAAAGCTATTAAAGATTTTGTAAATGTGTCAAGCATGTAGACATTGCTTATAAAGAACTTCCAATATTTATGTGTGTTATCAGGTGCAATTTGTTGGTCGATATCTGAAAATGCCCTTGTGGGAATGGTGGTTTCAAAATATTAGGTGTGTATGACAACCAGTAAAATAGGCCCTGGACTCTCCTCACAGATATACCACCAGTCTGTACACGATGCTGCTGCCCATGTGACACTGCAACCACTGGCAGTGTCTCCTTAAGATTAAAAATCTCAAAGGCAGGGACTTTTTTTTTAAATTTGTGTTTAAACCTTTTGTGCATCTTTTTGACACCATGTAAATAATATAACAGGGCTCTGCTCATTTTCTTCCTCATAGATGAGCAGTTTCTGTCACAGCAACAGACGAGAATAAACTCAATAATATATCAAGATTAAGGTTAGATATTAGGGTTGACTGATGCAGACCTTTTATTCTACATAAGCTCTTGCTGAGAATTGCAAGTGAAGCAGCTATTTAGACTCTGAAAATGCTTACCTGTTTACATTTGCTCTTCTCACCCACTAGAAATCATTTAAAATGAGCTGAGAGACAGAATTATCAGGAAGAATATGAATATAACCGTAGAATGAACACACTTACTTGAGAAAATACAGATGACTCCTGCTCAGGATGGAGGAAAAAATACTAAATGGTAACTGGAATGTTTTCTTTGAAGGTCAGTTGTTTTTACATTGTTGAGCCAGCTGTCCAAGCAGTTTTCTTACAGTTGCCTCTTGGCTGGGGACATAAATCTATCTATGTAGCTCATGCTGTTCTTAGGCTTTTTTCTCATTGACAAGAATGGGGCAGCCTACCAACCTTTATTGTTCTTGTCAGCCCAGGAATACTGACTATGGCATTACAGATATCCTCAAGAAACAGAATTTCAGGGTCCCTGTGATGTGTTTTCTGCTCCAGCAGTTTTCACCCTTGGGCAAGTTATGATGTATGATGCTGATGTATTGGGCATAACTGTTACCTCAGCATGTTGCTAGCAATTCTCTGTGGGATTTAAGATCCTCTCTCATCTTCACTATCACAGCAAGTCTTTTTTTCTGACGTCTTGACATTTAATGTTTTTTACCAACCATGAGCCAGTGGTGGAAGAAACTGATCGCAGAGGTATGAGCATGATTCTCTGCCTCTTTGTATTGGTGATCCTCAGCTGGTGCTGTGAGGTGAGCTGCTGTGCTCTGACATGTTTGTAGAGCATCTGACTATATGGGAAATCTTGACTTTTGATTGGTTTTCTTTTGTGCCATCTACATTGGCTTTTAACCCAGTTTTCTCCTATTGGCATACTGTAGCAACAGTAAAGCCAGGATGAAAAGAAATATATTAAAAAGACCCAGTCTGTCAGACAGGGTATGTAGTGTTGTCAGAGTTCCTGTCCCAGCTTCATGAAGCTTCTTGCAAGCTGGGTGAAATGCAAAGTCTCTGCTCTCAGAAGGAGCACAGCTCCCCAGACAGTGCTGCCAAGAGGGCAGGGCATCCACTGCTTTGCTGGAGCGTCAGGAGGATCTGAAGAAAAGCCCATGTGGTCAGTGTCCCCAGTTCTGTCAGCAGTCAGTGGCAGACTCCCAGGAGAAAAATGTAAAGAGCAGGGCAAGCTGAGAGGGTTACATCCTTGCAAAATCTTCCCTGCTGCCAGCCATAGGAACTTCTTGCATGGGAGCTTGTATTCGTCTAAGTTTTGTAAGTGATTGAGAGAGCCCAACTTTAAATACAGCAAGAGCTGCCACAGATTCCACTATCAAATTATAGAGGAGGCTTAAATCAGCCTTCTGCATTCTCTGTCCGGTCTCTTGCTTCTGCTCTGCAGCAGTTACACCCACTGTCTCTGGGGGTTCCCCCAGTCTCAAGATCAGACTTCTGTCTAGCAGGCAAAGGTACTGACTGTGTCTAACACGCAAGCTATGCTGACACTTTTCAACACTAACCACATGTCAGATGCATTCTTTAAGGAGCTGTGGGAAGTTGAATTCACTGAGGAGAAGGAAAGCCCATAGCAAAGTTTAGTGGACACCTTTCTCTGCAGCTCTGAGGTTCCCTTAGGTCCCTTTTTTCCTTATGACTTCGGTTGCTATGTTCCTTATGGTGCTGGGTGCTGATGGAACTAGTGCAGTAAAAGATGAAAGAAGTAACCAGAGATTGCTTGGCCCTGTTTAGTCTTCACTGGTATTGGGATCTCTCCCCCGCAGTGAAAGGAGATGCTTTAAAAGGACCATCTGGTTGGAGTGTGTCCTCTGTGACTAAAGCAGCTCTGGTATTGACCATCGAGGTTCTGCTGCCTTTCCATTCCCTGCAGCTGCTAATTTGTAAATACCATCAGCATCTGCATTGAGCCACACTCTTCACATGATGAATGTAAATCTGAATAGCACCTGCACTGAGGCATTTAATCAGCAGCAGTCATTTAGCACAGCAACTTAATTGTCGTTACATAAGTGAGTCATATCATCACAGAGTAACACCTAATAGCTGACTGATTGCTACACAAAGCTATGTGCTCTGACTGGGATTTTTATGGCCAGCTGTTGCTAAAATGAAATCAAAGAGAGTGATCCTGGCTAATGCTGTGTTGTGTTTCTCCACTGTATTCAATATACCCCTTTCCACACACTGCTTTTTCCTGTCAGGGTCTGTCACATGAGAAATCCACTGAAAGCTTTGCATTAATCGTGCCCTTGTGAATTATCCAGCAATATAATTTTTCTGTCAGTCAGCCTCCAATTTGAAATGATAAAGCCTGCTTGCTTGTCACTACTGCATTATCAGTGGTTCTGTTCTTACTGGTGTTAGTAATAGAAGCAATGGGTTTAGATTGGTTCATTTGTAATACCATACAATTGCCTCTTGCCAATTCATGAAAATCAGAAGTCTAGAAGTCTAGATAGGCAATGTTTTCCAGGAACTAATTTAGAAAAGCCTGCTTTTGGCTGTAGCCAAGTCACCTCAGAATCACACATGAATTTCACCTTTACAGTATGATGCCACTACCATAATATTCTCATTAAGGAATCCCAGACCAGATTTTTTTTTTAAGAAACTGTCCTGAATTGACTGAATTAAATGAGAGAAATAACACACCAGCTGTGTTGCATGTGCAGGGATTTCAGTTGTTAGCTCAGTATTTTTCTCTATAAAGAACAAGGGGAAATTCTGGCCTTTAAGTAAAGAAGAAATATGATAAGGTAAAGAGAAAAAGAAAATAGTGTTTTGTATGTGGATTAAAGAGATAATTTAGGCTCTCAGCCTGATGCATGGTGCCAGATTAAAAAAAAAAAATCACACGTCTGTCTGCATGACTGTGCCTATTAATGTTACTGATTATCCAAGAGTTTGCAATTCTTTCATTACATTCCTTTTGTGTGTTTCAAAGCAGTTTTACATGGAATAATTTCACTTTTCCCCCATGTGTCAAAGGATTCCCTTGTTGCCTGTGTGGATTTTTTTCCACAACAATGAAGGAGGAAAAAGATTTTTAAAGGCAAATGTAGTTATAAAAACATCATTTTAAAAAACAATTATAAAAATGTTGCCAGGGGAATCTGGGATGGGGCAATGCTAATATAGTCTCGTGGATAGACTAGTCTTTTTACTCTCTCTCTCTCTACGGATCCCTCTTCTTTTCTCTGCCTTTCCTTTAACTATATTTTCCTGTATATGAAACTGAGCCATACTCTGTGGAAATGAAAGTTCCCATTTCCTTCAAGGTAAAATGCAATTCACTTGCTAGTCACAGGACTGCTGCTATACACCATTAACTTGAGGATGTGGGGAAATACCTGGAACCTCTTTTGGGTAGTTGTACTGAAATTCTGGATATTGTAAAACCTTTGAAGGCAATGATCTGGGACACAGAAATGCTTTTTAAACACCTAGCGGTTTATATTTATAAGGAGCAAAACTCAAACCTCCTAGGAGTCAGCCAGCAGTGCAGCTATGGGTAAAGAATTCCAAGTTTTGTCTGTTGGCTTAGAGCTCAATAATTTAGTGGTAGGCTACAAACTGTTATTAAGTTTTGCTCCTGTTTAGGTGAGCAGGAGAGGAGTACTAAGCCAAAGTCTATCTAGTAGCACTGACTTTTGCCTTGAAAACACAGATACAAGAAATGGGCAGTGACACTGGATGAGGGCTCCCTTTCTCCTAGTCCTGCCTAATTCTCTAAGAAGGAAATTTAAAGTGTGGTAATACCGACCCAGGACTGTTAGTCTCCTGTTACTCATCAGGGTTTTGTGGGTAGCAGTAGTATTCCTCTTGTCCATGCTGGACACATCACTACTTCCCCCAGTATGTTTATGATCTGTTGTAATTATTTCCCTCCCCACACTGCCTCTGCCAGGTTCTGCTCCTTGTCTGAGGTTATGCATTTTGTTACCTCTGAGGGTAGAGCTTCTTGTTTCCTTGAATTTTGCATGTTTTCTCTGAGTGTCAGAGCCCTGTGTGGGCTATAGGGCCTTCCTCTGTCTGACCCTGTCTGACCCTGGTTCCCATTACAGGGCCTGATCCTGATCCTGATCCCTCACCTGTAGGTGCATGTCCCAGCCCAGCCTTGGCCCCTTCCTGGAAAGGTGTATGGGGCTGTCCTGGTCTCCTCTCAGCTGCCTTGCTCCTGGCTGGGGCTGTGGGACAGACCCTGACCCCAGAGAGCCACTGGCTCCCACAAGTGTCCTGACATTGAGCTTTGTGTGGCCTTTGTTTTCCAGTTTTATTTTGGGTAGTATCTTGTTATTTCACAGTGTGAAGCCATTGTTCACATTTTCTAAGGTCAGCTTTACTCTGCTTTGAGTTCTTGTGCTTTTCCAACTGCTCCAGAAATTTGTTTCCCTGAGCTTCGATCTGAGGCACAAGCATGACCCAAAAAATGCTCCTGTTCTTTGCATTAAAACATGCTCAAAGCTTTTGGTTTTCCTGACTTTTTCTTTAAAGCATCTCTGCCAAGCCTTTATCTGGTGTGCATGCCTCTTCCAGCTCCTATAATTACATTTCATAACCTCCTGTACCTGAAATAACTAAAAGCTCTTTAAAATGTCAAATGACCAGAGTCAAAGCCTGTCAGGAATGGAGCTTGTCAGAAACAAAGCTATCTTCTGATTGCCCTCCACTTTGCTGGCACCTATTTCTTGCTGATACATAACAAAGCTCTGTTTAAGTCCTTGGCAGTGGCCTCCTATTTTTCTTTCCATTTCCCATGAGTTTTGTCTCTGGCTGGGGCTTGAATTCTGTTCTCCAGAGGTGTTTTCTGAGCTTGCTTTACCCACAGGATGATGTGTGATTTGGGAATCACTCAGCACCAAGGAGGCCAACAACGGCCTGGGCCACCCAGGGTGGGAGCCCATCATCCCAGCCTGTGGTCAAACACCTCCTGCGTCTCTCTGCCTCTTCCTAAAGCACACACAGATCCTCACCATCCCATTGCTTTTGCCTAAGGAGGAGAGGTGGTTGTCAGGACAGTCAGAGATCCTCTAAGAGCAGGAGGCTGACCTTGTCTGGTATTGACTCTTGTATGGGGGTGACTTCTGTACGATTCCCACAACTGATTTTTGTTTCTGTTGCTTGAAAGTGAGCAATCCTCTTATAGTTGTTAGTACCAGGCCCTCAGTTCTCTAAGTAATGTCAGTTTTATATGTGTGAAGTTTCTTTCCTGGTTTAACATGTGAGTTAGCCAAGTAGGAGGAGGATTTGAACCTAGACTTCCTTCCCACAAGCTTCTCTGTGCCTCTGGGGTAGTAATATTTAGGTCACTCTGAGCATGAAGCCCTTCCTTCTGCCACTCATAAAAGAAACAGTCAGATTGATCTCTACAAGATCAAACGAGAGATAAACCCCATTATCAATCACTTTCCTTTTCCTAGAAATAGCAATTCATCTAACCTGTCTAGGGCTTTCTAAAGACAGAAAATTTGTGAGAAAGGGACCCAGCTTCTGCCCAAATCACAGTACAAAATATGAATGTTGTTAATAAACGTTTTGAAACTTGGTTTCTCCCTCAGGACTGCTCTACTGTCTGCTCCTCTGTGGTGAGGTGGTTTTTACCCATCTTTGCAAGGTTCTGACATGGGGTTTTTGCTTTAAGAAATGTCCTGGGGTGACATGCCCTCTGCAAAACAAGACTGTTAAGAGGGTCTGTGTCCTGCTAGTTTAAGCCAGCACTGCCCTCTTCTGGAGATGACATTAGGCCTTTTCGTAAAAATGATGGTTTTTCTGAAGCATTAGCTTCATCCAGGACCTGGCACTGAGTCAGCAACATACTAATACAACTTGTATATATGATGCAAAGGATGTGTGTAGTTCTGCTCAGGTGCTTAAGGACATCAACATATCAAACTGAAACCATTAATAGTCTGACATTATAGCTTCAGTGTATACACTTGTGTATAAAATCACGTGTTTATACTAGACTGAACTGTGCCTCTGAATTTTAAATTTTGGGAGCAGCTCCTTATTTGACCCCTCACTAGACTTTGATAATGTGCCCATACTGAGCATCTGCTCTTCAGCTGCCTTACAACCACACAGCCTCTAAACTAGTGTCTGTAAAGGTTTCATAACCCTTTCTGCTTTCTGGCAATGTCACTTTCATAAAAAGGAATAGGCCCTCATAGTTGCTGAAGAAGGGGCTGTGAATCTCAGGTGCCTTGTCAGGAGCAAGCCTGACAGTGACAGTGTCTATGGCTGTTTCACGTGGGCTGGATGCATGCTGTAAGCACCTCTGGTGTCCTGGACTCTCAGCTATGGCCATGAGGCGCTGGATGTGCCTGGGATGCACACATGGATCTGAGTGCTGGCAGAAATTGCTGTGAGTTGCACCACTGAAGCCACAGATGATACTCTGTGTAGGTGGTTCTTGTAAAGGCCTTGAATTTTAAGTTACCTATCAAAGTGTACGTCACTTTTGAGATCAGTTTGTCTTATGGGTTGTGAAGTGCTCAACTTGTTGCAAAGGCTCAGAAGCAGAGCTAGGTTAATGTTATAACTGTCACCAAGCCCAGACTTCACTTTAAATATTTTATATCGTGTGTTTGCAGCCTGTAGAAATTTGTACCTCCCTGTCAGTATTCAGTTTTCTGAAAAATATCACGTGGGGTATTAAAAAGGAACCCTCAAACCTCATTCAAGTACAATGAAAGGTACAGTGCTATACCACTCTAGCAATTTCAGCCAAGAATTAGTGCTTTCCAAGAAGCAATGACAAATGATTTACAACATCCTTGCATCACTTAATCTATGTAATAATGAGAGAGCCAAGCTAAGTGACTTGATATAAGTCATTCAATACCTCATTTATAAATGAGGATACCCAATGTCTAATTGGATCAGACTTCTGGTTATTTTGATGTGACAGTCTACCAAGATTGCAAAACAAGTAAGAACTAAACTTTGTTGAAGTTCAACAGAGTTTGAAATAGAGATTTTGTAATCTTTCTTTTTGTGAACTTCCTAAATTTAGATACTCCAAGAAGCGTAACTAAAAGAAAACAGAAAAAGTGGGTTAACTGATTATTTAAACATTACTAAGCCACTGGCACAGAAAAACATTGCATACGTGTATGAAACATGTATTCTTTTTGCAATGGAAGATTCATAACTTCTTTCATAAGCTTTACTTTCTGATTGGTAATGCTTGGGTATTCTGAGGAAGTATGCAAAAGGTTGAAAGTGGATATTTACCCAAACCAGGACTCCGACTTCTCAATATTTCAGTCACTTTCACTAATTGTCTCTCTTTCCAGCAAGACCTTGGTACACTCTGATCTTTTCCTTTCAAGCTGTTCACATTTTTAAGAGAGTAGAGTCTTTCACAATATCTTTTGGAAATATTCAGGCTTTCTGACTTTCCTACAGACAACAAATGTTATTTGTCTTTTCGTTATCTGTTGTGTGAAAAGACACGTACAAGGTTTCTCACATTCACCGACAGAAATCTCTACTGCCAGTGTAAATTAGGAGTAACTCAGTCAAAAGCTATGAAGCTCAGCTGGTGTGAAACTGCTCTGAAGAATTGATTCAAGGGCAATTGGAGTTAATGGGAATGTTCCCATTGACTTCCATGTGCTTTGAAGTATGTCACGTGTAATGCAGATTAAGTAATGGACTTGTGGGCTGATGGTGGTGGTGACAAGAAATGTTCAGAGATTAATTTTAGCATGGGAAAGCAGTTATCCTTACTCTTCCTACGGAGTCAAAAGGGAGAAGCTTTCTCTTCTGGACTGCTCTTCCTTGTCACAGCTCTTTGAGTCAATAATTAGCATTCATTTCTGCACCAGTCCTGCCTGTCTGATGCCTTCAAAACTCCACCGAATCAGTAATTCTCCCCCCACTTATAATTAGTGTTGATTAATTGAATTATGCTTTAATGGTTTTGCTGGCAATGCTTTTTGAAACTACTGAAGATCCTATGTAAATAGTACCCAAGTAGGCTTTACACAGGATTAGTCATACTGGATGATTACCAGGCACCCACTTCTTATATTAGGGGCAACAATATTTCAAATTGAATTTTTGGTATTTAGGGATTTGTTAAAGCTATGAACATATAAAAGAAGTCAAGGACAGTACTCCTGAGCACATAGAGTCTTCTCACAGTGTCTGTTGCTGTGGAACCTGCAGGAGCAATAGGTTTTGAAAGAAAATAAATGTCTTTATGTCTTTCAGGATTGGAAGTATCTTTTTTCTTTCTTTTTTTTTTTTTTTTTAATTCTTATTATTATTGTTTTTAAAGCTTTCCTTAACAGTAGGCAGTCTAAAAACTATCTACAAGAAGTTTCATTAAACAAATGTCTGTGCAACTCTGAGCTAAGGAAGACTTCTTGGAAAAAAGAACAAGGCAATACTTCAGAGAGCCTGAGCTCTGCACACTAGCTCTGCTCTGTCTGGCAGATTTTTGTTGTGATTTGTTGTGATGTAAGTGAATTTCTCTTCTCATCTGACAGAATAGCATTAATTTTTCTTGGAAGAAATTAATTTCATGTTGGAAGATGAAAAGTTTTCTGGCTACTCTCTGGTACATTATTATGCAGGCAAAAGCTGTGCAGATTTTTAAAATTATGTTTGGCCTTCATTATGTCAAGATTTCATAGTGTTTCACAGAGATTTTATAATATTTCGGTGGTTATTACAAGCACTCAATTACTATGGAAATTATAGACTGCTTGAATGTTTGAAGTGAGGCATTTTAGATAATTTCTGGTATGTTGGTCGAGTTTCTATGGCAATCTGAATAAGTGTGAATTAATTGCCTGTTGTTGCCATGGCTCTTTATGGTAATTCCAGACTTCTAATGTTTGAAATGGACCAGGTTACATGTTATACATGTCTTTAGTACTTGTTCACGTACCTCTTAGGATGTTCCAGAGATTACTACCATCTCATTTCTCCTGTTTTTTTACTATCTCAGAGTGTTAACTGAAGAGCTGGAAGATAATCTTCTTTAAGAAAATCCCTCTAGCCACACTGGCTTTACTTTGCAGCCCAAGAAGAAGTCTATTAAGGAGAATTTCCCATTATTACTTTAGATTCTGGTTGGGACCCATGATCTTTCTTGGGCAGCCATGATTGGCAGGCCATTATTTTTTACTTACCTTTCTCTCCTGCCGTTGTTATCAGATGGAACTGCTGCCAGTTTAAAAAATTTCTTCGGAAATGTAATGACCAAGTCAGCACAAGAGCAACACTGAGATGCTTCTAAACAGGGATTTTGGGGAAAAAATAGAAGAAGAAGTAAATAAAAAAGGGAAGAAGGAAATGCTGAAAAAGTGAGGACACTGAAAAATAAGTGTTCACACAAAATCATTCTTCCACTAGTGTTAACACCATTCTGGTGGATGGTGAAAAGGAATCACTGCACCCTGAATGGGGTGGTACAGCAGTGAAAAATCGTAATGGTCTTTCTTAGGGGGCAGTTACTGTGTTCAGGATAAGAATTCATGAGCAGTGTAAGGTATCATTTATGGGTGAAGCCTATAGTTCATTTGGTGTTGGGCAATGTGGTGGGGAGGTATCTGCTATTGTGTACATTACAGGAACATTCAGACTCCTATGCAACATGTTTTTATCTCCAAGTGCTGTGAGCCTCAAAACAGGCACAGGCTCTTCTTTATTTGTTATGCAGTGGAAGTGATATGAAAAACATAGCTATCTAAGCATCTGTCTTTACCACCATGATAGGTAGATAAGACAGATATGGGTCTGTCACATTAGTCATCATTAGCTACACACAGCCCCTAAATTAATTAATGCTATTTAAATTGCAAAGTCTAAGTGTTCAGGAAATGCCAGTTGAGTTTATAAATAACAGAATTAAGGTGTTTGCCTGTGCAGGCTTAGCTCAATCCCCTTGTGCATGCACTTTGAGATTCAGCCTTTGATGACATGATCACGTAGTGTTTTTCCCGCATTTGGTGCCAGTGTGGCCAGTACTGTCTTTATAAGCCAGCTACTTGATATTTTGCACTCATACTTTCTTAGTGGGTGGTGCCAGGATTATTTATGATATTCCAGTCAGACACTGTAGATGTGTTAAATTCCCTATTATCTACAAAGGAAGCAGGGACACTGGCCACCTGACCCTTTTCAGAAAAATGACATTTAAGGAAGAAAGGAAATTCACAAAAGTTGACAAATTCCCTATAGTGCTCCTACTACATCGACATTGTTTTGAAAAACGAAAAGCAAGCAGAAATTTAAAAATGTCAAACAAAATAAAAACATTTTAACATTTTGGAAGCACTGAAATGAATTGGCTGATTTCAATATACGCCAGTGAATCTCTTTTGTTTGAGAGCACTGTATCTTTAGACACTGTCTGAAAAACAAACAAGAAAGACAGAAAAGTACTAAAATGGTTAAATAACACAAATAATTGCACCAGGAAGTTGTCTTAGATTGAACAAATGCGTAAATGATTGTGATTGTCTGGAAAATATCTGTTTTGACTAGCTCCAGAACAATGTTTTGTTGCATTCCTTGTTTGAGCTGGTGTGTTAAAAACCCAATTATTTTTGCAGTAAAATGTTAGAGTAACTGATAGCAGTAGCAGCTTCTCTATTAATCAAAATGAAATTGTGGAGGGATATTGTCACTGGGCGTAGGTATTTATTGATGGGAAACAGCTAATCTAAGGGTAGGAGTGCAATGCAATTTAGCTAACCAAAGTGTAAAAAGATCCCGAGATTAAATTAAGTAAGTTTTATTTCAAGTAAAAGGCAATTGATTGTAGTGAGCCTTAGAAACTGTTAAATCTGTGGGGTTGTGTTTGTTTGTTTGTGTTGCTGATAGCAGGGTTCAATAAACTTGCTGTTGGGTGGAGGCATGAATGTGTCAGTGAACACAGTTCTTGAATTTCTACTCTTTCTGTCTTCTTGCTCTTTCTCCTCAAATCTGCCTCAAAGCTGACAATGAATACTTGATACAATATGGCAAAGCAAGTAAATGAGAACTGGGAGAGAGCTGTAATTTAAAGCTGAGAGACACTCTCCAGGCATCCAGTGAGAAAACTTCGGGGTCTGCAGAAGGGTCTTCTGGATCCTCAGATCATCGACATGGAGAACACTGCAGCCTGATTTCTTTTCTTGTGTGACCAGTGTTACAAGGCCTCCCTTGTGTCACTGCACTTCCTTGTCTCTTTCTGATGCTTTGTTCAAAAAGGTAACAAGTATTTTAAAAATACTTGGGGAGGGGAGGGTTCCAAAAGACATTCAGAGGAAAAGGCCAGAAGGAAATGGCTCACCCAGTTTCACCTGGTGTTTTAACTCCCAAAGACGAGCTGGTAGAAGATGAATGTGATCAGCAGTTTCCAAACCATCACTGAAGGTCTTCTATATGGTGGAAGTGCAACTGATAACCTGTAAACAGAGAGATTCCTGGGAGGCATCTTTCCTGGTGAATTCAGAAGGTGAATTTCCTGGGTGAATTCAGAAGGGCTGTAAAACTGTTAAGGACATATCATGAAAGGGAGGTGTGTAAAAGGCCACAGCCACCCCTGGAATTCCCTCCTGCTGTGTGCTCCTGACTTCCACATATCCCCTGGGAGTCTCTAGGAGGCTATTAAGTACCATCCACACCTGCCAGGTGGGCTGAAACTTTGTAGAAAGGCATTATATACCCACCTATCCTCTGCAGAAGAATTGTCCTGACCTTGGCTGCTCCTTTTGGTATTCTTTGAAGAAAACTATCATGCATCCTCCTAACCTTGCAAGAAAAATAAAAT
Source organism: Daphoenositta chrysoptera (assembly GCA_013397915.1). Taxonomy (NCBI): domain Eukaryota; kingdom Metazoa; phylum Chordata; class Aves; order Passeriformes; genus Daphoenositta; species Daphoenositta chrysoptera. The sequence goes on along the minus strand of VZRO01005750.1, from coordinate 471,162 downwards.
GCTTATTTACCATCACTATAAAAAGCAAACCAACAACAAATTTTATACCTAATCTCTTGATAAAATTTTCTTTGAACTACTTGTCAGTATTTTACCTTTCTCTTCTCTTTTAATGGATTGCTGATATTTTCTGCTTAGGATGCCTCTTCCTCTCCATTCCTATTACTTTTGTGTTTGTTGTTAAAGGCATTGCACTCATTGCATTTGTCCTGTAAAGCTCTCACATTTTTAAATAGGTTTTCACACCCATTTTTTCATTATCCTTCAGGAAAAACAGCCAAAAGGACTGAATTTTTTGTCTGGGATTAGTATAAAGTACATGAAATACAGAGGCAATGTCACCTCCTTTTCTTCCTAATGACTCTATTCTTTATGGATCAAAGCATCTCATCAATTGCTTTTATTACAGCATGGGAGCCTGCGTGGAATTGTTTGTTCACTGTGGCGGTGAGATTTTTTTCTTTCCCCGGTCCTTCAGCTGTGTAAGGCATAGGTTGTTCTGACAGGAGGACATGGCACTGTACTTCATTGTACCACTCACCATGTTTTATAACAGTGACTATTTAATATTTATTTCTGAATAATTGATAGAAGTATTTGTAAGAAGAAATTGTTGTTAAGAGGGTACTCAGACCACAAATACATACACTCTAAATGTGATTTTCTCTGTAGAGTGAGAAAGCCTGTGACTCAAAAGGTGTGCATGCTTGGGAGTTCTCTAGTGTGGGGCTGCAAACTACCTATAAAACACTTCAAATTGGTTACAAATTTTGACTGTAAACAACTGCTGTAAAGTTATACTTTATCACTCTTTCTTTAAAGAAAAGGAACAAATATATGTAGCTTAATGATTTATTTTTGTACTTCATATTTAATATGTAGGGGAAACTGAGTCAAATTATTATAGTGTGACTTGAAAATATTCTTAAGGTGACACAGCGCCAAAGCCATGAGAACTGCAAGCCCTTTGATTCCTAATCTCAGAATCCATTGCCTTATCTTTCTTGTCTCTATTTTCTACTTCAGGCATAATTCAGCTAGAAATTTATGCCTGTCCTTTCATCATCTGCCATCAAAGAGAGGATTTTCTGTGATCTGCTGCCTGTGAATTTTGTCATGATTTGGCTGAGCCTCCCTAGTGGATGGTGGCCAGGTTGTGTTATTTGGACCTAATGTTAAAATTCTGTAGTAGAGCCCTCTTCTTCGAGCTGAATTCACTTCTCTCTTCTTGATGTGGAGATTGTCAAATGCTCTTTCAGGGACACATCTTTTCCTCTGGTCCCTTTCCTGCATCTCAAAGGCAGTGTTCATACATCCTAAAGCATATACATCCTGGCTTACAATTTAACCCTTTTGGGATCTTCGTGGCAGTTGAAATAAGGAACACAGGATTTGCAAAGGAACTTCCCAAGCACAGATACGTGACTTTAAGCAGTGCAGGCGAACTGCAGGTCCATGGAAATCAATACCTATCTGGATGCAGCGCTCTCTTCATCCTCCTGAAACAATTTCTTCTGACATTCAATGGATTAAGTCAGTGTCCTTCAGTTCTTTGTTGGAGAGTTCACTTTCTTTAATGTTTATTTAACAGCTAGTGATACCTTTCCTCTTTCTTAGCATTTTCTGGATATTTTTATGCCTCAAATCACTGAGGGATTATTATTGCAAAAAGTCTCTAAAAGTCAATGATTTTGTTACAACAGCTGTCTGTCTGGTAGGATAATACTGTTTCAAACAGACAACCCCGAGAGGACCCCATTCAGCTTTTTGGACAGGGTTTATTCTCATTTTTAAGCTGAGAGTCTGAGTGATACTCAAGGTGAAAATGAGAAAATTACTCTATTTACTTGAGTAAGAATTGTATGCCAAGAACATGCATACCCATGGACTATAAGCAAGTTATGCACTTATCACAGTTATAAATTGCTAATTTTAAACCAAATCCTGAAAGAAAACATCCTGGTTATTATTTATGTACTTTATTCAATGCATTAAAATAATAAAAAACTCTGATATATATTCTGCAGTCGGTCACAGGTGTTTTTCCTAGATAGATGCAGTAGCTCGATCAGATGTTACTTACTTAACTGAGAAATGTCATCTTCCTCCTTTTCCACAGCCTGATAGTCACAATGGCTTGGTGGTGTCTTCTGACTCTTGTGATCTTGCAGCTTCACTTAGAAAACATCTCTGTGGTGTCTTAGCTCAGACTTGTCAGAGAGTTATGCTTTTGACTTTAAAACCAGCCTATTCTTATTATAAGACAATTGTGTGAAATAAACCTGCTTTCCCAACAAACTAAACAAAATTGCAGTGTTAAACCACCAGAACATCCCCAGGCTGGTGGGAAGTTTGTGAGCCATGCACCTGCAGTCTCTTTGCAGCAGAGCACTGTTGCTGATGGAATCACATGCCTAGCAGGGAGGCAGACGTGGTCCCAGAAAACAGCTTCTTGGAGAAACACATTCTGGCAATGTCTTTTTGTTGCTGTGCAATGTGTCAAGGTTTGAAGGTGATGGAAAAGAGCATCAGAGGGGTTGTATAGAGGTGGAAGATTAGAAACAAGGAGAAAGGTCATGATGAAGGTAAAAATGAGATAATGTTTTAATAGCTTTTGTTAGAAGAGAAAAGGAAATGTTAAGTAATGTTTGGCTCACCATGTGTATAGCCCTAAAAAATACTGGTAGTGTTTTGGGATGAGAAACGAGGGTGCCTACGGGTAAAAACTCCACACTCTCATTTGAAAGTAAGCATAAGCTGAAATAATTTTTGGATGAAGTGGGCAGACTCTTAAAATGCCTGGAGGCAGGACCTGATTGAAGACATGAATGACCCTCTGCAGTGCACTGATGGGTGCTTTCACTGCATCTGGACATAGCTTCCCATTGCCCATTCTCAGGATTCCCTCTGTAACTGGATATTCATGGTGTAGGTTCATGGCTCAAAAGTGGGAAGGTCTGGGAGCATAAGGATGAGTAAGTGGGAAGAGAGCCCATTAGTGCCCACCAGCCATCATGGGGATCTGCTCAGAAGCTAACCCAGCTAATTCAGGGGTTTCCAGAAAGGTAAATATTCTCAGCAGACGTTGGCATGCTGGGACCTGGTAACAAGAGCATGCAGGAGATGGTGTGTTGGGGGTTGAGGGCATTGGAACTTTTCCTCCATCCCTGTTACTAAGAGACAAATGGCTGGGTGCTCAGAACTATTCAGCTTGTGGTAAAAGACAAAGACTATGGCTGGGTGTGGTGAGGACGAGGCTCAATGGGCGGGGGGCGACACCTCGCTGGGACTGACACTGTCCGTGGGACACTGGGAGGAGAGGAGCGGCTTTTCTGGGCTCGGACTGGCGACCGCAGGGGATCCCACCGTGATCTGCCTTCTCCGTCTGGCTGGGTGAGCTTTTGGCTGGGAATCCCATTTCTTGCCCATACGCGGAGAGCGCGGCTTTCTTTTCCTGCTGCGTTTCACAGCAGCTGCAGGGGGGGAGCCCGGCTGCCCCCGCCGCCCGTCCCGTTTTCGCCGCACGAGAC
>VZRO01005750.1:316636-467584 GCA_013397915.1 Daphoenositta chrysoptera | reverse complement strand
GCCGGGAGCTCCACAGCGCCCCTGCTGCTGGCGACCGCGATTACACCACACAGGAAAGTGCGGGGCAGCCCAAAGGACACCTGCTACTGGTTTCTGGTTTTGTTTGTTTGTTGTTATCCTTGTTATTGCTTGTTTACTCTGCTATATATACTAGTAAAAACTGTTATTCCTTTTTCCCCATACCTTTGCCTGAGAGCCCTTGATTTCGAAGTTCAAATAATTTGGAGGGAAGGAGGGTCACATTTTCTACTCTAAGGGAGGGTTCAACCTCTCTTAGCAGGCACCTGTCTTTCAAACCAAGACATGGTGTTACATGTGCTGGTGTGAAAGTAAAAGTATAATAGACCACTGAGGGACAGGGTAGGGAAAGCAGAAAAATACATTTTTCCTTTTCCTGCTGGGAAAATGTGAAGGAAACTATGACCAGCTTAACTTCCACTGTGGCCTCTTTCCATGCACTTTATGTGGGAGATATTCCATTAAAAAAAAAAAACAAAACTGCACAATTCAGCATTGTTTTAATCTATATTCCAGTGTTCTGTGAGGTCTTGTATACACCATATAAAGCACTGTTTGCAGTAAATAGTTGTTGAATATGACTGTAGGTATTGTGGCATGGCAGATATGAGGAATGTCATGGCGTGTAAACACTGATAGAGGGAGATGTAAAATGGGAGAATTTATTGTAGCAAAGTTAGTATTGGTCCCCAGGAAGGAATGAAAGTGCAATCACTAACTGCTGTTCCTCCCATAAAAATCGATTTCTCTGTCTTTCTATTTGGATGTTCTTATGTAGTTTTATATTTTTTAAAATATCATCCAGGAGTAAAAGAAGAATTGGAATGTGGGCATTTAATCTTTAATCCAAATCCTTGATTTAGAGGCAGTGTCTCACCTTTGATTTTCTGAGATTTGTGCTTTCTTTGGACTGCCATATTTTTCTTGCAATGACATTACCTCAAAAACCTGTATTAGAAGTATCTGATATTGAGATAAGGATGGCACAGTGACAGTAGCATAAAGACTAATGACAAACTGGATTACTGAAAAACTTGCTGATGCTGAAAATGCTAAATGAAACACAGGATGGGAAACAATAGATTGACCTATTGGATATTATATTCAGTAAATAATTTTTCTTATAATTATTTTTCCATTAATCTCTGGATACTGTGGATCAGAATTGATACTGACTCTACTCATATGAGAAGATGAGTAACAGCTTTCTGGCATTCATGCCTCTGTGGGAGGAAGCTGGCTGAGCTCTAGAGAAATCAGTGGAGAGTCACTGGCCCAAATTAATTTTCTAAAGGAAGTGGTACAAGGTGGACTGCTATAAAAAGAAGCTGGATCTGCTGGCACGGCGTGTCTACCCAGTGCCTGTGCTGCTACTAGTAATTTCATTTTCATTTTTGTCATTCTGTGATGTCAAGTTATTAGAGCTTTTTCCCTTCCCAATGCTCTTTCAAGGCGATTAATGAAATGAAAATGTTTCTTCTAGGATAATGAGATCCAGCAAAGATGAGCCTGATAAGCCAGCAATAGCTTCTTCCATCCTTCTCTGGATGGCATTCGTGGGTAGTTAGAAGGGAGCCCTTCCAGTTTCTCTCATCTTTTCACAGAGATTTTACCTCCTAGGCAGCTGTGAAGAGGCAGCTTTGTGTATTTAGCTACCTGTTCCTGTGGTCTCAAAGGTGATTTGCTACGTTCCATCAAGGGAGGGAGTGAACACATCCAGACCTCAGTTATTTTTCTGTAAGAACTAGGCAACTGAATTGTACTGTTGCAAAACTAATGAGCACAGCACAGCCACCCCAGGAATATAAAGCCACTTTGAAAGAGGTGATAATATTTTTTATAGCTTGTCTTCCAACAGACTTTTAAGTACTGCTAAACCTGTTCAATATTTTGGCACTTTGGTCCAGTCACTCTTTAATCTCAAAGAGCCCTGGCTGTGGCTTCCTTGCAGTAGGAAAAGAGAAATAAAACAATTGAATTGTTTCATTGTTACCTATTTTTATTTTGCTAACACCCTATATTCTGCATTGAGGTCACTGTAGACTCATTTTCTGTGAGCACAAGAACATCTCTGGAATAAAAGCATCTGTAATGTCTGATTAATGAGAGGGTAGCTAAATGGCATGAAATGATTTAAAAAAGATAGTATTAAAGAGGCAAAGCCACGTACCCAGAAACAAAGAAATGCTGGAATTCATGCTCAGCAGAAGCCTTAATTTGCTTCCTCTCTATGCAATATGCCTTTGTTTGCTATTTGGTCCTGTTTTTTCCATAGGCCTCCTGTCTCACCCTGCACAGAGGACACTTTGTGCTCATTCACCAAATATCTTTCAAAGTATTTTTCCACTCCTCTGTATACTCTCGCATAAACATGGATGACTTCCTTTCACCTTGGACTTTTCTAGGGTGCTTGTGCCGAAATAACCTTCTAGGTTTTAAATAACAAAGATTTCAAAAGACCTTTTAAGGCGAGGGTATGATAATACCCACTTTTTACAGATTGCAGACTGACACCTGAAGATTAAAGCCAATAAACATCAGAAGGAAATCCAGCACCAGAGGTAGAGATTGGATACTATTCTTCAGGTATATTTTAAATTTCTTTACCTAAGAAATCTTTCTCCTTCTCTTCCTGCCTACTTACTGTTTAGACTTCCTATGGCAGCAGATGACTTGAGTCTTACAGATAAATGCTCTTTCTACCACCAAATCCCAGTTCACCCCCAGAACAGATTTATTCTCTAAAATTAAAAGAAAGAAGGAAAATTGGGAAGGTTGCATCCAAGTAACTACTGCATGTGGAAACCTCGTGGGATGTGGGAGACTGCTGACATTTCAGGAACCACAGCAGTTAGCACCTTTGAGAGAAGTGATGTGTGCTGCCCTTGCATGAGCTGGTGGCAATGGACTGAAGGAACCCAATGAAGACAAGATAAAAGCTGCGGAAATTAGATGGAATAGTGAGAGCTTTGAATCCACAAACAATGCAGCAGAAAGAACAGAAAACTAATTGGCTAGTACAAGGCTGCAGTGGGATACTCAAAAAGGACTGCTAAAAAGAGGCTTGTCTGTGTGTCAGGAATGACCACAGAAGATGCCTACAGTGAATATCCACAGAGAAGCAGTGGAAAGCAAAGGAAAGCTGAACGATGAATTACTGAAAACTGACATGGAAAATAGAAACTGTGAAATGAATATGGAAAGCAGGCAGATGCTGTGCTTTCTGGAACTAGGAACAGAATTAGGCAATTGCAGAGGAAGATGAGGAATGCTTCTGCAAGACTTCTGCAGCCCCTTTGTGCGGGCCTGCCTGTCTCAAGACCTGTCTGATGTGCTGGAACATCTATGAGAGCCTGGGGTAGAACAGCATACTGAAACACAATGCAAGTTCCCTCAACTTCTCAACCTACCTGTGTGACAGGAGAATTTTATCAGGCTTAATGAACTTGTCTCTTCAGTCATTGGAGGGATGCAGACTTCTCTGTAAATGTGGTAGGACTACAGATGCGGAAGGTGGAAACAAGAGTTTTCCCTATTAAGGGATGGAGAGTGGCAGTGCACTTCCATAATGATATCTCCATGTTACAGTGATGCTGATACAGGCTAGCAAGGTGCAGCTTCGAGATTCTCAGGTGATTTTGCACAACTGAAAGAAAATTACAGCACTTTCACAAGCTTATGCATGATTTTCCCTCCTTGTGTTTGGTTACCCTGCAACAGGATGAATTCCTACAGCTTTTCTGATGTGAAATTTAGCTCACCAGTGCTCCTTTCCCACACATTGTTGAAGAAGACTTTTAAGAATATAACCTTTAATATGAAACTTAATCTTTACTGACATACACACATATCTATCTTACTAGCACATATTGGATGTGGCTTTGGCTTGCTAATCCTGAAGAATATTCAGAACACAATAGTAGCTTTTGCAATTGGTTACTTTGTTTTTGTGGCTCACCTTGCAATGAAATGACAGAACAATTTTGTTTTTTTCCCCTGTTACTGAATTGCAGAATCACAATTATGAGCACAACAGGTAAGGCTAGCCAAACCACACACAGATACATGTAATGCTCTGAAACACTGCCATCTTTTGGTGTCTGGGAAATATGTTGTGTAATTTGTTTTGGGCTTCTCGTAGGTGTCTTGGAAGAGAGAGATATGTTATGTGCTCCAATGACTTTTATCCTGTGCAGCAATGTGTTACATTGAGGAGGCTGGAGAACTACATCTCCGTATTTGGGTGTGAACTTCAGTGCTTGGAAAGTGCTGCACTGTTTTCCTTCCTGCACCTGTCCAGGAAATGCATATGAATGCTCTCTTCTTAGGCAAAAGGAAAATGACCTACACATGGCAAAGTTGTTTGGTGCTCTGCAGAAAAATACTTGTACAGCCTTAATGAAGGCTTGATGAGACCCTGTATTGAGATGCTTCAGGATATGAAGGATAGGAAGTAAATAAGCCTGATGTGAATATCATACTTTACCTTGTACCTATTTAAGAAATATGCATTACTCATATTCCCCAATTAATGAGATTTCCTTCCTGTTTCTATTTACTGCACATTTGGGAAGAGTTTCAAGACTTGTCTAAATTTCTGATCCAAATGTTTGTCAGTTCTGCTAGGGACCTTTGGCATTTGTGGTGGACTCCCCACCAAAGCAGCTCTATCACTCCTCTCCTCAGCTGGACAGGGCAGAGAAAATGCAATGAAAGGCTCATGGGTTGAGAGAAGTGCAGGAAGAGATCACTCACCAATTACTGTCACAGGGAAAAGAAACTCGACATGGGGAAAAATTTAATTTAATCTATTTCCAATCAAATCAGAGTAAGGTAATGAGAAATAACATTAAATCTTAAAACACTTCTCTGCTACCCCTCACTTCTTCCTAGGATCAATTTCACTCACAGTTTTCTCTACATCTTCCCCCACTGCACCAAGGGGACAGGGAATGGGGGCTGCAGTCAGTCCATGACATCGTCTCTGCTGCTCCTTCCTCCTTAGGGGGAGGATCCTCATATTCTTCCCCTGCTTCATTGTGGGCTGCTCTCTCCACGGGTCCACTGGTCCTGCCAGAAGCCTGCTCTAGTGTGGGCTTCCTATGTGGTCACAGCCTCCTTTGCTCTGGTGTGAAGTCTTCCAGGGGCTGCAGGTGGATCTCTGCTCCATCGTGGACCTTCAGGGGCTGCAGGGGAACCTCTGCTCCAGTGCCTGGAGCACCTCGTCCCTCTCCTCATGGACCTTGTCTGCAGGGCTGTTTCTGTCACATTTTCTCACTCCCCTCCTCTCTAGTGGCAATTACTTCAGCAAAATACCTCTTCCTCCTTCTTAAATCTGTTATCCCAGAGGCCCATCACTGATGGGCTTGGCCTTGGCCAACAATGGGTCTGTTTTGGAGTCAATGGGAAAGCTTCTGGCAGCTTCTTACAGAAGGCCCCTGTAGCCCCACAGCTACCAAAACCTTGACATGTAAAGGGCTTTAGACGGCAATTTAGGCATGAAGCCTGGAAATAGGGAAAATGGAGGAAGGAATTGCATATGTTCTCTAGGAGTAAGTCCCTGCCAGAGATCAGAGAGAAGAATTCCGGGCTCTTCTCTCCATGCTGAAGGTGAACACAATCAGGGAAACTGCAAAGGTGATCTGAATCCTTCTCAAGGGCTCTGTTGAGTCCTTATGTGACTGCCTTCCCTGGTAAGTGTGGTGTTTTGGGAGATGTTTAAGGTGATTATAAAGTAGGGCTGTAATCAGGAAAAAGGAAAACGATATGGTATTGTATTTATATTGACTAGACTCAACTTTTTTTTCCCCTGTGCAGATTTTTTTAGGGAGTTAACTCTGTTACTGAAGATTTACGTCAATGCAAGAAAAAGCAAAATTAGGTTCTCTGATGCCAATGTCACATGCCATGATAACACCTCTCTAAGAGCAGACTGAACTATGTGAGAGAAGAATTAGATGCCCAGACTTACTAATAGATGCTTACTGATGTGTGATTGTACAAGAATGCAAGTTGGTATGATTTTTCTTGGCAGAGAACCAGAAGAAATTGTCACATTAAATTAGGAGGATCTATTTTAATTTTCTCCTTTTGACATCCTCCTATTGATTTGGTCCAAGTGCCTTTATTCAATAATTCTACTGAAGGAATACCAAGCAGTCTAGCTGCTTAAATAGCATTTATATGTGAATACAATTTTTTATACACAGAATTTCAGTCTATCAGTGCCCAAGTTATTTACCAAAGTGAGTAATTAAAAAAACCCAAAAAATCAAATACAACAAAAATGTGTTTTAGCATGTAGCCTGTCTGGATATTAGCTGTAACACGGAAATTCCTTTTTCTCAGGAGCACCCAGATTGCACTTTTTCAGCAATAGTCCTCTTATATACATGCTGTGTTTCAGAGAGGATCTACCTCCTTAATTATTTGCTGTAATCAAAATAAAGTAAATGGATACTATATGGCAGGACAGGACTTTTACCCTATGGCAACCTTCTAATATGATGCGATTATCACTTATCCACAGAAGTAATTGCAAATGAAGAGGTCATTTGTGAAGTTGTTTGGAGCCATTGTATGAAAAAGAGGGAATGATCTGAATATTTTCTGAATGGGATTACAGCATATATAAATATTTTCTGATGAGAAAAGCTTTATGTATTATCTCTTCATGAGAACTGATTACAATATTAGCAAAGCTTTGGTGTATCTATTTTATTGCTCTATGCACATTTTGAAAATGTATTTCATGATTGTAATGTCTTCTTTGGAGGAGAAGCAAAAGTGAAGACTTAGTAATTTGTGGGGTAAGTCAGAATGGGAAGTCTGTTCTCTCTCTAACCCAGTCAATTTTATTTCACAAAATAATGTTGAGTTTACTCCAACACCTCCAGCAGAACCAATGTTGTCAATGGCATTTTTGTTCACTTCCTTGTCTTTACAGCTATGTTCTGCTCCTACTGTCTCCAATGCAGCGATAGCATTTCAGGGGTTGCTGTTTTTGCATGTGTAGGTGAATGTAATTATTAATAGTATTGTAGGGGTTTGAAGAATTAATAAGAAATTCATTCAGGAGCTCACTGTGTGTCACTTTTGCTGGCAGAGTTTCTTTACTCTTGTAGAGAAGAACTGGTGTGAATATGCACAACTCACGTGCTAATGTGTAATGATTGCTGTCACACCCTAAATTTGTGAGATCTCATCCAGTTAAGGCTTGATCCTAATGGTTCAGTATTGATAATAACCAGAAAGTTGGCCACTAAACATTCATTGGTAGGCTGCCTAGTGTACAGAACTGTGTACAAGGGAGGGAATGTTTGGATAAAGACATGGAACAGCAAAGTGAAACTTTAGCAGAGTTCAAAGAAATGTGGTCTCTGGTGTAATCCACACACTTCCTCACATACGGATTATCGTGCCCAGCGAGCTTCAGAAGGAAACATCCAGCCCAGCCTGCTAGGCACCAGAAGACCCTATATGAAGAACTTAAGTACAAAGTTTAAGACTAATTAGCTCTCCTGTTACCTTAGTAGTGCTAATTCATTTAAATGGATTTGATGGAGCACAGTTTGATCAAACAAGGATCAGAGAGAGACGGTCATTGACAGCTGCTGATGGGAGGAACAGACGTCAGGAGATTTATTCCTTTCTTCCCCTGTCCTGTTGGGTCTCTGAGAATTAGTGTTTGTAATGATAGCAGGCTTCAGAAGAGGCTTGCTGCAGTAGCTAACTTATGATCCTGATTAATTTTCTATAACTCTGTAAACTGTAAATAAATGGATTAAAGAGCCATTTGATCTTCAAGAAGAGGTTTAAAGTGGCTTTGATGACTATGTACCTAGGGGAATACAATGGATTATCATGGATAATTGATTAAAGAAGAGAGAACATTAAATTGATGTATATGTGAACACTTAAAATCCACAATTTGTGCATGTGAGTTCTCTGTGTGCATAAATGCAGACAGACGTATGAGAGAGCAAAGTGGGTGTACAAAAGTATATGTTATTATTTATTTACTTTCTGTCCTTTATAGTTAGGAAATGAGAGATGAGACACTACTCTGTTCAACTGTAATTGCATTTGGTGATGGAGCAGCATGCTGCCTAACTCTTGGTGAAGTTCAGGCAACAGACAAATTTCTATCAATCAGACAAGCTGTATCCATTACTAAAACTGTCTGAATGCAAAGGGCAGCACAGTAATTGTAACACTGTGTGAGCTGAAGCACTCACTGATGATTGAGAAGGTAGATGGTGTAAATGTTAATATATATTGGAAACCACCTGTCATAAATAAGAGCACATGAAAGCATGGTTGTTCTTTTTGTATTCCCCAGTGTGTCTTAGCTTGGATACCAACATCTCAATCTGCTATGGGTATGTGCCCAAAAAGAGGACTCTGAGGAAAGCTTAAAAACATGTAGGGCAAATAATAAGGGCACAAAAACATCAAGGAGCTTCCCCCTCCAGATTTCTTGATGCAAGAACATAAAGACTTGCCTCAGCTTTTAAAAGATCAAATTTTAAATTCCCACATGACCAGGAATTAAAACAATGTAATGTAACCTTGAGACTAGTTTTGTGACCTTGTCAGATTAAAGAATTGGCTGTCCTGCTTTGTAAACTGGATTTCAGTTTAAAGTGTATAAATTCAGCAGTGCTGTATAAACCTGCTAAAAATAAAAACTGAAATGGAAACAAGTCAGTCTTGACCTTAGTCCTGTGAAGGCTAGCTTACAGGAACGGAAGTGAACCCATGCATTTTTTGCTCTCAATTTCTTTCTTTTTCTTGGATGAAACATGTTTGATTTTACAGATTCATTTTTCTTTCCCTTCATTGTGATAAAGACTCTGTGGAATAGGGAAGGTTGAATATAGCTTGGGGAGGGGAAGAGGGAAGTGATGTTTGTGCCCTATGGCAGTTACTTTCTTGCGTCTGTGATGGTACTTTCAGTTCTGTCAGTTTTGTAGTTTAAATCATAATTTTACAGATAATACAAATGTTAAATGATATAAACCAATTCATTCCATGCTTTTGCTCCTTTCCTGCACATATTCCTCGCCCAGGAGTCATTGCTCTTTAAAATTAAGTGGAGAGAGAAGGATTTATTTTGCACCAGGGCTTTGGGAAATCTAGAAAGCAGCTGTTCACTTCCACTAGAGCAACAGAGACAGCACAGAGTGTCCTCTGGGAACTGACATTGAGTATAGTACTGCATTATAAATACCATTTCCTAAATACAGACTTGGCTCCCTGCGGCTGATGAATAGACCCGTGCTGTCTTAGTACAGGGAGTTAAAGAACAACATTTTCCTCACTTTCAGAGCAGGGGAAGGTGTCTTATAGCATTTCTTTTACTTCACTGACTGTGTATATGGCTGGATAGATCTTTAACAATCATTTATGGACTGACCTTGATGCTGGCTGTGGCATCATAATTTACCAGTGAGGTGAGCTGTAATTAGGGGTGCAGAGCCTGTGTAGTGAGTTGGGCAAGATCCCACATGTGGGTTAGGGCAATCACCAGCACAAATACAAGCTGGGGGAGAATGTATTAAGCAGTCCTGAGGAGAAGGACTTTGGCTGTTGGTTGAGAAGGAGCCTGACATGACCTGGCAACATGCGCTTGCAGCCCAGAAAGCCAGCTGTGTCCTGGCTGCATCAAAAGAGTCTTGGCCAACAGATCCAGGGAGGTGATTCTGCCCTGAAGCACTGTGCTCAGCTGTGGAGCCCCTGGTATAGGAAGAACATCGACCTGCTGGAGTGAGTCCAGAGAAGGGCTGTGAAGATGCTCAGAGGATTGGAGCACTTCTAGGAAGACAGGCTGAGAGAGCTGGGGTTGGTCAGCCTGGAGAAGCGAAGTCTCTGGGGAGATCTTATGGCACCTTCCAGTACCTAAAGATGACCCACAAAAAAGTCAGAGGGGGACTTTTTATAAGGGCATGCAGTGACAGGAAAAGGAGGAATGGCCTCATACTGAAAGAGAGTAGGTTTAGATTGGATACTAAGAAGAAATTATTTACTGTGAGGCACCAGAACAGGTTGCCCAGGGAAACTGTAGATGTCCCATTGCTGGAAGGGTTAAAGGTCAGGTTTCATGGGGCTTTGAGTAACCTAGTCTAGTGGAAGGTGTCCCTGCTGATGGCAGCGGGGTTGGAACTAGGTTGCTTCCAACTCAAACAATTCTGTGGTTCTATAATCCTTTCCAGTGGAGTGAGAAGATACATGTGAGTTTGCAACCTTCTGTACTTCTGGGCTTAGGCACTGGTTTGATGCATAGCCCCTGATAAGTGGCTTCACAGCATCTCTGCATTGCATTGCTGGTTTGTGAACTGGAGCCTAAATATCCTCATAGCACTGTGGGAATATCTCATAGTACTGTGGGGATACACCAAGCCACATTAAATGTCTGTTGGCTTCACAGAGTGCCTCTCTATTCTTAACCATCTGAAATAACTTTCCAGTCTCATTTGGAGAGTTTAATGCCTCTTGGATAATAGGAAGAAATTAACTTTGTTCAACCAATACAGCTAAAATTGGCAGTAAGTAACTGGGCAAGTTCCCACTGACTGCTGAAAATGCTCCTCATTAGAGAACACTCATCTCTTTGGGTGCTTTTTTCCTCTTTTGTGTTTCCTTTTCTGCAGTAAGATATAACTCTGTCTGTATTTCATATTCTCATGCACCTGTTCACTGCCAGATATTGTCTGAGGAGGTAAGGAAGTGAAGCAGACGGCACTTTGCTTTTCCCTCTGTCAGCTGTGAAAATCCTCCCGTGAATCACAGCTGAACAGACATGTCCTCTCTTCTTTAGAGAAAGCAGCCTAAGACAAGACTGTGCTGTTAGGAGACAAACAAGCTGCAGGAGGGAGTTTGAGGTTTTTTTTCCTTAATAATTCTTAAGTGAGTCTTTTCTACTCTGAGCGCTTCTTAATTAATCACCAGAGCGCAAGTGATTGTTGGCATTCAATTTGCACAGCTGCACAATTATTTTGTTCCTGAAGGTTTGAAGTTGCAGTAGCTGGCAATATCTTAGCCCCCATATGAGCTATATTGCTATATATTCCTGTCCCTCTCAAGGTCACCTCCATGCGGCCACACCAGCCTGAGATCCAGAGCTCAGCACACACAGCAGTGGTACAGGTAGTAATGCAAGAAACAAGAGAGAATCCTGATTGTACCCGCTGCATGAGGAAAAAAAAAAGGAGTTGCAATAGGTAAATACAATTTTTCACAGGACGGTGGGGTTGAGTTAGAACTTCGAAGATGTAGTTTTGGAAATTGAAGAAGCTTTTTATAATCTCTTGATATACCCCACCAATTAAAGCTTTATAAGTGAATTCCTGAAATTGATTCTTTCCCTCTTATTTTTCAGTGGGTTTCCTGGTTATCAGGAAGACAGCACCTACCAACTGCTATTGGAGTCAATAAAAGCAACCATAATGTTTGCCTTTTATTAATTACTTCTCTGCAGGGGATTCTCTCGTGTGAATCTGTCCCTTAATTTTTATTAGAAAAGTGGATGTTTAGAGCAGTGCTATTTGCACATACTGTAAGAACCAGTTAACCAAATTAAACTTGTGTTTAAAAACTGATTCCCATCATTGAGGAAACTGTAGTGTAGATGTAACCTTAGGAGGAACCAGCTGGAAATTAGGTGTTTTTTCTAATGAAGAAGTAAATAATATTTAATAATTTCTCAAAACTTTCAGCAGACGATCTCAGTTTTTCTTTGAAAAAGTGAGTAGTTAATTTTTTTACCTATGAAGACAGAGTAGTTCTCAAGAAAAGAATGCACTTTCTGGAATGATAACAATTTAACAAGGACAACAAAAACAATAATAATAATAACAATGACACAACAGCTTTGAGCTGATGAAACAGGATGAGTGGGATGGAAAGGAGGCTAGAACAGGAGACAAAGCAAAACTGATGGGTAATTCTGTACATTGAGGTTCCTAGGACCTGTGTCACCAAATAGGTTTGCAACAGCAATTAAAATTAACCTCACCTGCCCCCCTAAAATCACAGAACTCTTCTTGCTCTTCTTTCATTTGCAAATGCTGCCTCTTCTCGCTGTGTACAACCAGGTATCTCCTGCTTTCTGATTAGCAAAGAAGTTACTTTGCAGTATCGGTCCCCTCTTTTCCCCCGGCCGTGGTCAGGCGAGCTGATGGGACACAGCATGGAAGGAATCTGTACATCCAATAACGTCACTTCTACTGGTACTGAACATGGATTTTTCAGGTTACTATACTATCCATGCTCCCTGTCTGAGTGTGCTGTTTAATGCTTTCTAGCCATTTCCCTTGGAAATAAAACCAGGAATGACGATTCCAGTTATGTTAAAAAATGCTGATCTTGTGTTTGCAGCTTTGCTATTTCCCTTGAGAGTAGGCGGGACAGAGCTCTTAGTGGGAGCTGTGCCTTGCCCCAAGGCAAAATTAGGACAAGGAAGCCCATGTGCCACTTTTCCTTTCATTCTTTGAGTGTGTCCTGTCTCTTCGGAGCAAAAGTATTTCTGGTGTAGTGCTGATGCTAAATTAAAGTAAACAGGGCTGATGGGCAACTTGCAAAGAGTTTAGCTCAGCTAAGCATTCCAGGGTTATTTCTTATTAATTATTGAGAGTATCTTTGTGCTGGAAATGGTGGAATACACAGATGGTAATGTGAACTAAAGAACACAGACTGTAACTGAGTCACTATATTGCTCTTCCACCAAATGCAGTTTAGTGATGAAGGGCAAGAAGGGTTTTAGTGTCATCATGACTGAGTCAGGCACATGCAGACACAATGACTTCATGCATCTTCCAGAGCACACAGTTGGGATGACTTTTTACATGAGAAAGCCTGTGCTTTCTTGATCCTGCTAATATCTGGCTTCCAGGTGTCACGAATAATCACTGGCTCACACTTGCTTCTTCTATGCCTGGTCCTCCCAGTGTCAGAACTGTCAATTTCCTTAAGGAAAAGCTTATCCTGATTCTATTTTTTCCAGTCTATTCTAGCATATGGGACTGTGGGAAATTAATTCAGGAGTGAGCCAAACTGAGAGGAATTCAAGCTGATGACTTAAAAGGGAAAAACATATAGGTTATTGGCAGTGTCATATGGCATCAAGTGCTTTGAACCTATGAGAATGAGTCTTCTAAATTTTTCTCTCTGGAAAATCAGTGAATGAAGTTTTTAATTCTTTCACAGCAGAGTCAAAAGATCCTTTCACAGGACTGTTTCATCTGGAATAGAAATTGCTGTAGAACAAAATCAGGGCAGATATAAATTTTACAGTGAAAGTGATGCAGTAAGAAAGTGCATGATATGAGTCACACATACAAGCACCCAGAGAATGTGCTCTGAATAAGTTGCATTTGCAAGGAGGTTTAAAAGACGAGTAATGGGACCCAGTTTTCAGGTGCCCTCCATCTCCTATACTCCAGCTGCTCTTCCAGAAGGTTGTGTCACGTGTGTCAGTCCCACGAGGATGTCTTACATAAGGGCATCTCAAATGGGACTTCACACTTGTGTTCAGGTAGCCAAAACCCTGTGAATGGCAATTCCAAAAAGGGCTGGTGTGGAACTTCGGGGACTGATCCAGCTTTTTGTTTTGTATTAGTAATTCCTACTAACATTTCTTTGATCTGCATCACTGAAGTAAAAGTAGCCTTTACCACAGGTTATTGCACAGTTATGTCTGTCCCACTGTGGGGCAGAGGTAGAAACAGTAACTTCTAACTGAGGTTTGAAAAGTGAATAAAACTTACTGCCACATTAGCAGCAGGTGTTTTGAATCTCTGCTTGAATCACACTTTAGAAGCTTTGACAGAGTAAAAGGATAACATCATATATTTTGCTAAATTAGGTATCAAAAAGATCCTAAAAGTGAAAGTTCTAGATTACAGTAGTATTTTCTTGTCCAGACAGTTAAAAGAAGAGCTGAATTAACTGTGTGCTAATCAGTGGCTACTTAAGACAGTGGTTAACATTACCATAAATAATTAATAATTCTTAGACTTGAATTTGAATACTGAAACATATTTGTGTCATATTTCTAAGGTCTCATTCTCTCTTCTTATTTTTCTCTCTTTTTTTTCTTGTCAAGATAATAAATTCAGTTCTTTACAACTGTTCTGATTTTTTTCTTCTCAAGATACTCAGATTCCTCTCTGTGAATAATAATTACTTGTTAAAGCTGTTGTGTGTGCAGCAGAGAGCAATGCACTGGTGTTTGGAGAATCCAAAGTTTTCAAAAAATTAGATTGAGATGGGGGATCTTGTCTTGTTTTTATGTCCAAAGTGCTGTTGTTCTGTACAGAGCCATACATCATTCTAGCATCTGAGTGCCTTCTGGCACTGCAATAATCAGTGTCCTTAGTGTTTTGAGGTCCCTGAATTCCTCTAGATCAAAAGCAGAGTCAGAGATGGCATTTCCTTTGCTTTTCCAACTACACCAGGGACCAGTGAACACACTTTGGATTTGATTCTCCCAGCTGACCTCAGAAACTTTGGAGTTACAAAACCTCCTTTACACTGGCTTTACAATATGTTACTGCTTTTACAATACCTAGGTTGCTTTTAATTCAGCGATGCAGAACAACCAAATGTTAATGGGATTTACCAATACAGAGCAAATGTCTCCTTGGAGCATATAGAGTCCCAGGTTTGCAAACCATATGGAAATCCTCTGAGATTTTAATGCAATTTAGCTTTCCTTAGAACAAAAGAATGATATGTTTGGGCATTTTAAGGACTGCTATTTTCAGCTAGATGAGTTAATCTGATAATAACTATGTGCCTAGGATCTGGTGGTCCAAAATTTGCAGGTTTACGTACAGAACTATTTTTCGCTGAGGAAGCAATGTATAATGAGGTCTGAGAGCTACCAGCAAGTGTCTGCAGCTTTAACTCGTGCAGTTAAAAAATGAATTCAGCCCTGTGAATTGTGAGCAGCTCCTTGGGAATCTTTTTAATATGTGTAAAGCAGAGTGTGCATAGTAACACCAAATGCACTGATACCACAATGCAAACATTTTGGAGCAGAAAAAAAATGGTTTTTCCCACTGTTTTATTTGTTTTAACTAACTCACTTGCAGCATCAAAAATGATACCCAAGACCAACTCTGAATTCTTGAAAAGTCCCTGTACTGTGTTAAACTGCAGCAGTGGGGCGATAAATCAGTGTGAGCCTGAAGGAAATATGGCCCCATGCATTCTGCTTTGCTGTGCTCAGTGTGAGGTCGGTTGTTGAGGCTTGGCATGGGTTATTGACTATTCGGGGAGAACAAGGAGCTTCTGCAATGATTGCTTACACCGATAAGTCACCAAACTGATGTTCTTAGCACACACATTGCCAGGGCAGGAAGGCACTTCAGAGGCTGCTGGCTAGCCCATGCCTGGGTAGTAGGTGACCCGGTTTTACTGGGCTGTGATGTACCTGCTGGGGGATGTGGGCTGCCCCCCGGGGCTCAGTGCTCGCAGGACACTGCGCATCCCACTGAAAGCCGCCGGCCGGAACTGCTGAGACTGGAACACGACGCTTCCCAGGAATGCTTCCCTGCAAATGTGGCTTTGATATCAATCACTGAGATATGTTTTGCAATCTTTCTTTTATAACTAAGCTTTGGGGAATGGTGACTCTTTAAAGCTTTTAGATGCTGAGGTTGAACAAAAGCCTGACGTTTCAATGACTCCCATGTTGCCTCTCGGCACTTACGGACTCAGTGCCTTCTTTATTTTGCTTACTCTATTGCTTCTGCTGTTTTCTCACAGAATTTGGTAGGTATGCCTCATAATGGCGGAATAATATTTATATATGGGATGTATCTTCTGTGATATCCTAGTTCTTCCAAAACATCCTGGCAAACTTTCAGCTCTCTCACTTCAGGTGTTCTTGCAGTGTGAGCAGATTTAGATGTTTTTCAATATACTTATTTTCTTATTCCACTTACCTGTAGGACATAATTGCCTTCTGGCATGCTGATCTATCTTTGAGAAGAAAGAGAGAAAAAGAGAAGACAGTGTAACATCCAGGCTTTTGATTCTTTTTCCCCATTTATTATTCTCTGTTACTAAGTGAAGCAGAGCTCTCTTAGTTTGTAGGCATAACATTGCCTCTATACAAAACCTTTTTTTTGTCATCTGAATCACCTTAATTTTTCAGTATCCTCTGAACATAAACTATGAAAATTGCCCCTTTTCTTCCACCCTACCTTGTGAATCTCAATTATAAATTGTGAGAGGGTCATGAGCAAAATGTACAGAATATGAGATGTTTCATTTTAAAGGTTTTATGGACACTCATTTGGGATTACATGCATAGGTCACTGGTCATGAAATGCTTTATTAAATTGGAAGTAATTAATTTATAAATTAAATTAGTGGGAAAAATGACCACGAATTTTAATAGAAGTGTAATATTTACAGGAATGGAACTTATTAAACTTCAAAATATGAGGCAGCCTCTTCATCCCCTAGACTCCACAGCTGTGTTTATAACAGATGGAGATTCAGAGGTACTCAATTGGCTGCATGAAGGCTTTCTAACTGGATATCAGTAGTGTAAGGGTAAAAGAGGGAGATAGTTGCAGAGGACTGTCAAAGAAAATCAAGAGAGAGGACAAAATTTCCTGAGTTTATACCATGCCTGTTCTCTAGTTTGTGGTGAGTTACAATGTTCATCATCTGCACTACCCAGGGGTTTGTTTTCCTCAGTAAGAAAGGTGGAAGAGTTTATCTTGCCTCTTCTGTCCTTGCTTGGGTGTGTTGCCCTATTAGAAGTACTTTTCTCTCTGAGGATGCTTTTTATGTCTCACAAGGTGCAGCCTCTGTGCAGCCTGGTGCTTCTGTCTGACTACAAAACCTTCACACACTGAGAGCAGAGCAGAGCAGCAGCTTTTTCAGTATGGCTTGCTGCAGACTGAACTGCAGCTCTGTACCTTGTATGTCTCTCTCTCAGGCAATGCTAGGGTGTCCTGTGAATACTTGATTACAACTTTTAAAATATGTTCTCCAAAGGAAAAAACAGTTCTCTGTTGGCTGATGCTACTTGGGAAACACAGTGGAACTTTATGTACACGTGTTTTCTGTCTGCCTATCTAGATGCTAATAATTCTCCTGGTCTTTGGGAAAGTAAACCTTGCCTGTGTTTATCCAATTTCTTCAAACTGAAATCGAAAGTTTGGTTCTTTTGTACTCATGCTTTACTTGTATGTCAGGTCGGTGCTTAGTTCTGGTTCACTTAATATGCATTTATATGCCTTACTTTTCAATTGAACTTTTACCCGTCACGGGCTGAGAGGCAAGTTATATTGCTAGGCCTCAGTTAATTACCAGTGCCATTATTTTTTATTTGTGGTGCCTAAGCAATCAGGAGAACAGCAGGTTAAGTCACATTTGCAAAGAGATCACGACTCAATTAGTGCTTAAGCGTATAAAATTAAAAAAGGAATAATTAAGGGTATGGCAGTAACAACATTAAATGCCTGGTTTAGTGCTAAGGAACCTGGTCTACATAGAAGCCCACTAAAAGAATGAAGGATTAGAAGGGATGTACATAATGCCTGAAAGAAACGGAATTTATGTGAGAGAGTCTTCTCACAGAAAAATTAAAAGAGCTTGTTAGAACAGGGCACAGAATGTGGTTTTGCAAAATCAAATGTCTTTGGTTTGGAGGATTTGCTGCATGGCTAGTTTAATTTTGGTTGTGAAAACAGAAGTAAAAAGCATCAGAAATTCAAGATCATCCCTGTCCACTGTAATCAAAAAGGCCCCCAAATGTTAAAGTTTTACTTATAAGCTCTTCTGTCTTTCATAGGGAAACTGTTTTAACTTCTAGGTTCAGTCATGCTTCTTTCTCTAGCATGTTACAGTTACACTAATTCCCATTACTTAAACTACTTGCCCCCAAAGTACTGAACTGCAAACTCAGTAACTGAATGGATCACAGCATGGGATTCGAAAGGCTGTCTCTAATTTTATTCTTCTACTTACAACCTGGCAATGCTGACAGTGGGGGGAAGAGGTGCTGCTTCCCTTGAAGTAAAACTTCTAAGCAATTTGAGCCAGCTGAAGAGCCAGCATTTTGGGTTATATATCCTTCCCTGGAAACGAATTAATTTTGAAGACATCACATGTGTGCTATTTATTAGCTGGTTGAAATATTTCTGAATAAAGTGGCAGCTGAAGGATTTTTAAAGGAATTCTGGAGAAGAAATTGTTGTACACAGGAGTAGAGATATGCAATGAAATCTGCTCTAGTTTTTAAAATATAAAGTCCACACATATGCCCTTAAAAATGAGAGTGTAAAAAGCTCTCCATGGGTCATTCAAATCCAGAAAACCTGTAAGACCATAGCATACAAAAAAAAAAAAGAAAAGAAAAGAAAAAAAAAGAGAAATGACCTCCAGAAATTGTTCACTTCCTTTTCCATTGAAAAGGCAGTTCCAGCTTGTCCTCCACCTCCAGGCTGAGGTGGAACAGCCCCTTGACTGTGGCTTGCTCCTTCTGACACTGCAGATTCATCTTCCAAGTTTGTCATCTTGCTCACTCATCGGGGTAGTCTGTGCCTGAGCAATATACAACTGCTTGCCTTTTCTACAGAAAGGTGGCTGGGAAAATAAGACTTTCTTCATGAAGAAAATCCAGCCGCTCTTAAATCTCTATTCCTTCAGTTCACTTCTTTGTGGCACTGTTTTACTCTTCCTTAGTTTTTAAAAACCTTGCACACAGCCCCTGTGATGTGAGTCTGGGTAATGGAACTGGCAGCAATACACAGGAGAATAGGGAAGCTGAATTGCAGAATTAGCGCAGTAAAAAGCAATACTGGCACTGCACCAGTCTGCAGCCGTGACTGGGTGTACAGATAATCACAGAAGGTGGATGGGGTGAATGTGCTTTTTTCACCAAGTTACAGATCCATTCAATGATGAGATCCTAGAGGAATTTGAATCTTCAGTGGAGAACAGCTACTTTCCTGTTGCCACTTGAATATACAAGCACTGTTTATACCCCACAGTGCCGTGTAGAATACATAGGGAGTCCACTTCTCCTACTGGGAAAAGTACAGTTTGATACTGTGATGCTCTGCTCTGTTATGAAGTAGGGGTTACTATTCTGAGAAAAATGAAATTTTTGTGCAGCCACATTCAGCTGATTGGTATGTGAAATTTTCCTGTGGGACCAGGGTATTCAGTAACCCCATGGGGCTTCTGAAAGCTTGAGCAAGGGTGGGATTATCATATATTTCTTTTTTACTTTGCAAATGTGTGTGTGTTTAAAATTGCATGTGTTTTTAAATATCTGCAAATATTTTCTGAATCTGAGAAACTGATCAGGAAGCATGTTTCTTCACAGAGCCTGCAACCCTTTGTCAGGTGAGCTCAGTGCAACCTTAACCAGCTGAGGCTGCAGCAGTTGCACTTAGTGCAGACATTTCACATGGATTTAAACAGGCCTAAGGTTTTGATTACATTTGCTTTTCTTGTAGAGGCACCAACTTATTTTCTTGACAGATGCAGTGGGTTGACTCTGTCTGGACATCAGGTACCCACCGAAGCTTCTCTATCATTCCCTTCTTCAACTGGACAGGGGAGAGAAAATACAATGAAAGGCTCCTGGGTCGAGATAAGGACAGAGATCATTAACCAGTTAGTCAAGAGCAAAACAGACTCGGCTTAGGAATGCTACTTTAATTTGTTGCCTGTCAATTGGAGAAGAGTAATGAGAACTAAACCCAAATCTTAAAACATCTTCCCCTCATTGCTCCCTTCTTCAATTTCACCCCCAATTTTCTCTGCCCTCTCCTCCCCCAGTTGTGCAGGGGGCCAAGGAATGGGGGTTGCAGTCAGCTCCTCAAATATTGTCTCTGTTGCTCCTTCCTCCTCAGGGGGAGGACTCCTTCCTGTGCCCCAGCAGAGGGGCCCTCCC
Organism: Daphoenositta chrysoptera; assembly: GCA_013397915.1. Lineage (NCBI taxonomy): Eukaryota > Metazoa > Chordata > Aves > Passeriformes > Daphoenositta > Daphoenositta chrysoptera. The sequence goes on along the minus strand of VZRO01005750.1, from coordinate 447,639 downwards.
ACAGGAGACAGTCCTCCATGGACTTCTCCAACACGAGTCCTTGCCATGGGCTGTGGTTCTTCACAGACTGCCCCAGCAGCCCAGCAAAGGGGAATATTGATGTGCCAAAGTCACGGTACACAGGACAGAGAGCCCTGTCAGAAACAAGTGTTAGCAGAAACCCAGGTAATGAGATGGGACATGCTGCATTTCTGCTGCTCCAGGAAATCAGGAGCCTGTTGCCTTCCAGGGCAGGCTGCCAAGCTAGTCATGCTCCTTCATCCTTGAGCTGCAGTTTAAGAGCCAGAGATTAAGGGCTTCGAGGGACTGGGTAGGTCAGATGGCTTTTGGTTCTTGTACTGGGGCTTGTGCTAAGGGTATGTTCATGATCAGAGCATTAGGGGTTAATAGGGCACTAAGGGGTGTTTTAATATATGGTTAATTAGTTATCATGCAGGCTGATTGATTGCCTATCTATTAAATCTTCTGTTGATGGACTTATAAAATGTATTACTCATCTGTAAAATGGTTATAACAGCTATAAATCATTTAAGAAACCTTATAATTCCTTTATGAACCTATTCTTTAGAGTGAGGATCTTCATACCCTGTGTTTTTAAATTACACATATTATGACAGCACCTCATGTGGGTGTATCTCCCATACTGTACAATTCAATAGAAAAGATCGCCTGTGTTTCATAGTGGCTGCTTATTTTCCTCTCCAAGTTTTGATCCTTGCCTTTGTGAAAGTTATCACATTGCCTTTAAAGATGATCTACAAGGTGTGTGCTAAAATCCTGTATAACTGTTGGAGCCAAGGGGAATACAGCCATTTGCTTTGTCAGTGGGAAGCACTTGTTTTGGGCTGTGACACCACCGTGAGAACCAAAATGTGCCTGCCAAATGCCAGGTGGTCCTTTCCAATGGAACCTGGTGGGGTTCTCTGTGGCTTATGAAGAATAATGTAAGTTCTTGGCCAACAGTGTTTTCATTTGATTAAGTCATGGGTAGCCTGGTTTAACCTGGTGAGGGCATTTCTGATTGTGCTCACTTATGCTTGTTTGTGGCACTGAGGAATGATTCCAGGGACTGTGGAAACCTGGGAGTGAAGCATGTTTCCAAACCCTCTTGCTCCCAGTAAAACCCTCCCTTTCTGAAGAGCAAGGACTGTACCAGCTCTGTCACATACCATCATTTCCCTGCTTTTGGAGAGACCCTGTGGAGGACTTGCTGACCCTTTTACTTGACCAGGGAACTGTGTGGATGAGTTTGTGGCATAATTCTGGATATTTGTATGGCTACAGTTTTCTTTTTTTTTGTTCACCTGATTCACCTACAAATGTATCATTCAGTCCCAGCGCTATTGCTGGGAAGAGACTGCCAGGGCATTTTTTAAAATTAAATTTCAAATGCTTCCTTCCCACTCCTATGCTTTTTATATTAGTCTTTTGGAAATCAGAAATTGAAATCTGTTTCCTCCCTCGGGTTTTCTCTCTCTCTCTCTTTTTTTTTTCCTTTTCTCCCTTATACTGCTTGAGTCTTTGATGACTGGTTTTAGAAGTCAGCCTGTAAGTTCATGAAATGAAACAAGCCAAGAAACAAATAGTACTACACTGAGATGGGGAGGTTGTTAATATATTTTGCAGAAAGGCTTTGTAAACTGCACAGGCAGGAATGCAGGGACACAATAGGTAGTATTAGAATGGAGTGAATCCCATAAATACCTCTAGCACAGATGTGGGTTGCCAATAGGCAGCTGGTACCAGACAATGAAGTCTGTAGATCCCAAATGAAATGTGTCTCATTTCGGGACATCCTGTGTTACACCTCAGGACATGTTGACATGAAGGCTGGACATTGGAACATTGGTCTAACAAACTGTGCCAGTTTCTCTCCATGCCCTCTTAGTGCAGTGGGGTGTGCTGTGATGCTGATGTCTGGAGGTGATGCTGCCTCAGCCTGGCCTCCCTGGCACCTGTCTCCTCACAGAATGCATCAACACCCCAAAGTGGGCCATGAGCCTGTGTCTTATTTCTCTTTCCATGAGCCCTTCCCTCCTGTCAAGGGATTAACTTCAGGTGTGAGATAAGAAGAAAATCAGTCCCTTCTTTTATAATAAAAACCTGACTCCAGGAGTCCTGGTCAGTGTTCCTGGCTTTGGGGGTTTCATCACAAAATTCTTGCAATACATGTGTTTTCATTAAAAAACCACCCACCTAAGAAAGCAGTTCAGCTTTTCAATTATTTAGAGAGATTTTATCATGACTGGAAGCTCTGGGACGTGACCTCCAAAGTTGTTAGTGTTAGTGGCAGATAGTTAAAATGCAATTACTTCTTAGAAGAAAAACTTATTATGATGAAGCAAAGAAATTTTAATATTTTGGAGATAGCTGCCTTTTGGGTTTTTTCTGAATGCTTGTAACTGACATAACTGTTGCCTCTGCAAAAGAAAACATGGGGGTACAGGAGGATTACCTGTCCTCCATGTCTCCTAATTGCAGTGTGATTTATAAGTATAAATCTGTATAATTGGTATTAATGACACAAAAAATATAAATCAATGTTTTGGGGTTTTTTTTTATTTTATTGTTGTGCAAATTTTGGCTTTTTTATTGAAGACTTACCGGAGAAGGGTTTCTGGAAATGTTCAAATTAGCAAGCCCATATAAAAGGAGAGGACATACTTTTTCTCTTAGCCTATGGCTTTGCATAATTACATTACTTCCTCACCTGCATCAGAAATTCCAGCATGAAGTAGCTGCTGAAGTTACTGTTTTTTGCTCATCCCGAGATCTTTGTTCAGGCATTTCTAACATGGTCCTTCACTCCCTGCCCCTTTTCCTCTTCATCTAAAGGAATATGAAGTAGGATCAATATTTTCCTCTTGTTGTTTTTCTGTCATCATGTTCTGCATGTTGTCTTTGCAGGTATGAAGGGAATATCCTCACAGCCATGAGCATCCTCACAACCAAATGCCTCTGTCTTCTCTCCACTGTGTGATTCCCAGCCCTTTTAAATGGTACCTTTTGTCCAATGTGCCCCAAGTCTCACTGTCAGACAGCAGCTTCCCTCCCACTTCCTGCTCCTTTTGGATCTGCACACTGCCCAGAGATGAGATGCTACCTCCTTCCTTCTCTCATGAGTTGTGCTGCCCCTAAATATGAGTCCAGTTACACATCTCAGTCATGCTTGGCTGACACATGGTGTGGATCTCACGGGCCTGATGAAGCACCAGGTAGAGTCTGGTTGCACACGGTGACAGTTTGGGATATGTGCAGCCTGAGTGGGGTCTTGGTCTGCAATTAGATGCATCTTGACACCCTCTGATACTGGTGTTTCTGGATGGAACCTATCCACTCCAGAGCAAGCCTCTGGAGTTACTTAGCCTTTGCCAGGGCTATAATGAGTGCAAAGTAGTTATTATTTACTGTGAGCTCTGTCTTGTCCAGCCCCTGCAAAGCAGATCCCCTTGTCAGTCATTTTAAAAGCAGCTCAGGAAAATCCTAAGCACAGTTAAAACAAGCAAATGGGTCCTGAAGGCAGGACCTTACAGCCACAAAAGACTTCAGTTATAAACTCAGCTCATCCAAACACCTAAAAAACATTGCCAGACTCCTCAAACACTGCTGCAGTGTGTCAATTTTTGCAGGGAAGGCAAATTCCTGTTTTCAGACTGGTGCCGTTGGAGCCGTTGTAGGGTTGGACTGGACTTCATCAGCTACATGGAGAACCAGGGAAGTCAAAAGGTCTGAGGGGAAGCAGGAGGCTGGCATCTGCAGTGGTGCAGTTGGCTTGCAAGAAGTTGCATTAGAGCCTGACCATAGTGTGGCTCCTCATCCCTTGCCACATTTTCAGCAAAGGGAGACGCTCCAGCTTTTATAATGTATTGATTAGCAGGAGAAAATAGCATGTGTGGAGATGCTGTCTGTAGGCTCTCTCAGTGAAACTTTTCAGCCAAAACTAGGTCAGGTTTGAAACCCTAACGTGTGCACTGAAGCACAAAGGCACCGATAGAGAGGACTTGTTCCCAGTAATGATCTTTTAAACAAAAGGAGAGAGCAGGCATTCTGTTTGTTTAATGGCTGCAAGCTGATCGGATGTTTCACTACAGCTGTGTTTTGCTTTTAGATGCTATCACAGTATTTACTTGCAGAGACAGGACAATGAGTTGCAGGCAGAGGCTGGCAGGGAGGATGCAACAGCAAAAGTAGCTAAATAGAGTAATTTTTCGTGTCATCATTCTGATACTTTGCAGTACCTATTATCCAGACACCAAATGAGAGGTGCTCCCCCGGCCTTACAGGCAGAGTAACTAAGGTGGAGAAGACCATTATCTCTCTGTTGTGGACAGGGATCTGATACTGATAGAACAAACAATTTGCTACAGGTCTAAAGAAAGTTTTTATCACACTACATATGAAACCAGTGCCATGTTCTTCCATCTGGTCCTCAGTACAAACATTATTCAATTAAAAGAGGGGTTGGCCAGCTTTTTTTTTGCCACATGTCAGATTGAGCAGTGGGTCGGGGTAGTAGTTGGTGCTGACACCAGGTATGTCCACCAGCAGTGGATGTGCCTGCTGGGCTGTACACCCTTGTGAACCTGGTATAGCAGCGTGTGCAGCACTACAGGTACCCAACCCAGCAAACTGGGTTCCTCTGAGATGTTACTCTACACTAGGGTCTCTTGCACTGACGTCTTCATGAGACTTCTCTTCATCCCTTTTGGAGTTGTGCAGGATCATAAATGTCAGGATCATAAAAATCACAGAATGGTTGGGTTGAAAGGAACTATTAAGATCACCTAGCTGCAACCCCCCTTGGTGTGGACAGGGACACCCTCCACTAGACCAGGTTGCTCAAAGTCCAACCTGGCCTGGAACACTTCCAGGGATGGGGCATCCACAGCTTCCCTGGACAACCAATTCCAGTGCCTCAGCACCATCACAGTAATGAATTTCTTCTAAATATCTAATCTAAACCTACCCTTTCAGTTTGAAGCCTCAGCAGTCCCTTGGGCACCTCTGGTCCATGGGGACACCTCCTGTGTGGCCAGCAGGTAATGGCCTGGGGAGAGAGAAACACTCCTTTTAATCTGACATCTTCCTGTCTAAAGGTGTCTAAGGTAATCTGCATATTTTGCTGAGGATTCAGCCTCTCTCTCTATTGTCTGTAGAAGGAGCTTAGACATTTAATTTTTACATCTGGTCTGCATTTTTTTCTGGGAATATGGGACCTGCTCTATTATTGGTCCCAAATCCTGCTGGGCTGCACCAAGACACTCAGCTGATTTTCTTTAGCAATAGTATTACAATGTAATACTCTCCCAGGGTTACTAATAACAGAGCCACTGTACACATCAGGAATGCTGTGCTGCTTTATTAATTCATATTTATTGTGTGCTTTGATGGTTTTGGAGAGAAGGTCTGACAAAGAAGCAAAATATTGTGACTACGGCTGATAAAGTGAGACAAAGGGAATGATCTAGGATCTGGCTTGCTACAGCATTTTGTTCAAATCTATTCTAGGGAGGCTTTAAAGGAGCCTGTATCCCAACAACCTCTGAGTGCTTTCCAGTAATCTGTTAAGAGATGCTACCAACATCTGCTGCTTCTGAGTAATGCTTCTTTTCCTCTTTTCCCAGAGCTAGAAGGGTATGTGCTTTTTGAAAAGAAATATGCAGCTGTATATCCTATCCAGCATGTGCCTGGGGCTCTAAAATGCTTACCAGTCTGCTTAGATAAATACCAAAATTCTTCATGTTTTTATGTGACTTTAGAGTGGGTAGCAGAGACATTTACCCCTGTGGTATGCTGTGTGGAAAGCCACAGCACAGAAAGACCATGAAAATTTGTCTGACTGCATGTAGCATCAACATCAGAGTCAAAACCACACCTCGAGTCCTGTAGCCCCTTGGTGTTGGTTGTTAGCAACGAGCTGGGAGAGCACATTTGGCCCTCTGTGGCTTCCACAGGGTTATGGCTGTTCACCAGGTGTTGGTGGCAGGCGCCTTGCTTTCTGTGAGCCAGATATGAAAGTATGGTACTGGGATCATAGGGAAGGTTTTCAGTCTTCCTTTCTCCTTCCCCAGACATGCTGTTGGGGTGCCTGCTGCAGTGGTTTATACACTCTAACTCCACCCAGGGGATGGAGCTGTTGCCTTTACTGACACTGTTTTTTCTTGCACCAGCCTGCAAATGAAGTCAGGGCTGGCGGGGCACTGAGACTATACCTTACCAGAAATTGCTGACAAGAAAATGCATGCTTAATTTGGTCTTGTTCTAAGCAAAGCCAGCAGTTTACCACATCTTTGAATGTGCTCTTCATTTATCAAGTAGAATCATGAGGTGGATGAAATTTGTCAGGGAAGATGAAGGAGGCACAGTATCATATAAATCGGTCAGTTTAGAACTCTCACTGTGAGTGATGTTTCGAAAATGCTAACATCATGTGTAATTACTCAAAATTACACATAATTTATGTTGTGCTTTTTCACTGCTCTAACAGTCTAGGAAAACACTTTACAATTAACTCTGGATGATAAGATTTTACAAGAGCTTTCAGACATTTTTATCCTACTCATCTGTTCTGAGTTGTAAATGCAATATTGACTTTTGATTTCTTTAGTGGTTGGACAGTTGGCTGAATAGTAAATGATAGTTTCAAATATACAGAAATCATGAAATGAAATTCCCTTGGATTAGTAGCAGAGATAATTTTGTGTTGTGGGGCTATATTTTCCATTTAAGTTGCAGATGTGTTTATGTTATTGGTAAAAAGTAATTTTGCACCTGAGCTATAGCTCAAAATTCTATTGCCCACCCACCACCTATGCCATAGGCATTATTTACTAAGTTGCAAGAGGAATTCTGCTTAGATCAGCAGACTGTTGGGACACCTTACCATTTCGACAATGATTTCTTTTGAAATCTTCATAATTTTTTACTCTTCTCTGTGCTCGCATTTATTTGTCTGTAAAAACCCCAGGCTGTTCTGTAGCAGAATTTGCAAAATGCTTTGCAATCTCAGGACAACAGCATAGTGTATGGACAAATTATGCACATTTTCCTTCCTTCTAGTGTACATCTTAAATGCAAGATTGTGGTCAGTAGGCACAAGATTGAGGCTGTTGAAAGCACATACCTCAACTCTAGTTAGTTTTCTTTTTGAGAATATGTCTCTAAGGTGAAAGTAAACAAGAGTTTTTGTAACCACAAGGCTGCTCTAAGGTTGGAATAAGTCATATGCAGGCTGGGGCTCTATTTATGTTACCATTAAAAAGACACTTGATTGCTTTGTACCTCATTTTTTTCTACTTTTTCCATCTGTGATACGTATGACCTTACAGAATATTTGGTTGAGCTTCAGGAAGAAATTACTTTGCTGGACGTGTTGTCTCCCTTTGACAAGCCCTAAGAATGATCTATGCAAAAAAGAAAAGAAATAATGCCAAATAACCCATCATGTGTTTAGCACTACTGCTTGAAAGAAAAGTTTTTCCATATTTTTCTTTTCCTAGATATGGTAGAAAAGACCAAATCTTCTATTTGGCACTCATCATGGTACTGTGATGCTGAGGAGGATCATGTTGCACTGCGATTTACCCATGTTTGTTCAGCAGAAAGAATCATAGAATCAGCATAGAATCACAGAATAGCCTGGGTTGGAAGGGTACTATAGATCATCTATTTTATAGATGTTCCATGGGCAGTGACACCTCTGACTGGTTCCTCAGAGCTCCATCCAGCCTGGCTTTTAACACTTCCTGGAACATCTGGAACTACTAATCCTTTAACTAGGGATTTGGCTTCCTAAATTCCATTATGTATCTGGTAACCTTCACCCTTCCCACAAAGCAGAAGCAAAATCTGGCCCCCATTATGATAGATACTGTCATTATTATCCTCAGAGCTCCATTGTAGCATAACTTCTGCTACTTTATGTAGCATAACTTCTGCCTCTGGTATTAAGTGCTGTATCTCGTGCACCTGTGGGAAAAAATTATAGGATTAGTCATTATGGAACCAGCCTATAGATAGTAAGATGTGCGTTTGAAAATTCGTATTTCCCAAGAGGGCCATTCCCTAATGATGAGCTTAATAACAAATGAGGTCTGGAAATTATATTCAGACCGGGTACTGTCTCCTACATCAGCTCTTAAAAATCACACGATTTTTTAAAGTCATTATGAAGTGACTCTCTTCTACCTTCTCCACCATATTAGTCTTATGTCTCTTGGGAAATACAGTATCAACATTACACTGCTGCTTCTGCTCGGAGTCAGTGATGCAGGTGGCCTGACGTGCCACCTCTGAGGTCAAGACCAAAATATCTTGCATGCCAGTGTGGAAAAGGTCTTCAGAAGATTGATATCAGAAAACAAAACAGAAAATCTGTCCTTGAAGTCTTGGTTTGACAGTGAGACTCCCCAGCTCCTACTGCTTTCCTAGTCACAGCTCTGACTCCACCTCAGTTTCACTGCTGTCCGCTGGTTTTCCTGTCTGTTTAAACAGGATGCACTGATACAGATTATTACTGCATTAGAGTCCAAATGAGAGGCAAGTCACTGACCTTTATGCATGAGAACGAATCCCTTAGGTGATACAGCTGTTTTGCAGCAGTGGCTGTCTTGGGGCTCTCTGATGGCACATGCATCGCCGTGAGAGAGACAGGGCACAACTGAGTGAAACCCAGCTCCTCCCCTTCTGAATGCTGCACATCTCAGCAGGCACGAATTAGGATGCCTTGGACAGACCCACTACCTGTTTACACCAGCTTCATGTGGAGACAATACATTAAAGACTATTCCTTGAGCAGGATGAACTGGGCTGTCTCACACCCTGACACACAGGAGGAGGGAGAGCAGCAACGTAACTAGCTCACAACAATATGGATTTCCTCACATGCCATCCTCACTTGTTATTGAGCCCACCTTCTCTCCTGGGTTTGATCTAACTCATAGCTAAGATGGCATAAACCAAGGTGATCTTAGTAATAAGACCCTGGCAGCACAAAAGCAAAAGCAATTGAATCTCCTCAACTTTGAATTTGTCCAGGTCAGAAATTTTCTGGAATCTGCACTATCCCTTGTGCCTCTTTTATACATCTCCTTTCTCTTACTCATGGCCAGGACAAGTAAGATATGGTGCACATGCAGAACAGACCTCTGGGACGTATCCATCCCTCCAGTTTGATGGTTCCTGGGAGCAGGTTCTAGCTTGTGCTATGTGAAAGTTGCATCACGAAAAATACTGACACAGGCTAATAAATCATATTTCAAGGTGACCAAAATATAGCTTCTGGGTCCTCCAAGGATTTGTGTAACTATTGGCTGTAATGAATGGTCTAAAAGGGAATTTTACGCAACAAATGTGATGGTAGCGTAAAATGATTAAGAGCAATAAAAGCTGGAGCAGAAATGACAAAATCAAGAGGGGCCTAATAAAGCTGGATAAATGGGCAATGCAGCAGCAAATTAAAGGCAGCGCTGCAAGAAAATTTACGCTAGAAAGAATGATGTTATCTCTTTTCATGCAATCTTGAGTTCTGTATTTTGCTCTGAAGAAATCTGGAGTTCTTGACAGATGGCTTAAAAAATACTGCTACTCAGAGCCTAGGTGTGATGACCAGCGCAGAATAATAGTGGCAGGTCATGCAATTTACCCAGACAAGGCAGAGATGGGTTGTAGGGAAAGGAAAACAAAACATTGGAGACTGTAGTGTTTGCCCGTGGTCACTTGTAAAACCAAATGTAGAGCAGAGGGTTTGGGAATGTCATGCCTAGGGCCAGATGCTGAGCAGCAGGGCTGAATTCCCTAGAGTCCAGGCCATTATGTGAGAGAAATAGAGCTCCAAGGGGCCATAGCATCATACAGATGGCCAAGATGGGAGGAATGAATAATTTCTTGTCTAACTCTGTTTGTTAGAGAGAGAGTTGAGATGGATTGCTTAGTCCATATGCTCAATTTTTAAGTGGCTGAAATTAGTAAAATGACTCCCAAGCTCTGTTATTTTTTCCTCTGAACCACTGATTCGCAGCCACAGCTGAGACTAGGGGATTGTTGCTGGATGGTAAGTCCTTTTGTTTTACCCTGAGAACTGGCAGCTGTGATAAAAAATGTCATCAGAAGAACAAACTGAAATGAATAGTGGTAAAATCTCCGTGCACTCAGACCAACCGCAGAGCACAGCGGGACTGGGGACACTGGTGAGGGCACTGGTAGGACCTTGTCCTGGCCTTCTGACATTTCTGCCCTTACACCAGGGCAGTGGATGGAATGTGAGTGCCATGCAGGACTGGGACTGTCACTTGGAGGTGTCTGGTGGTGTGGCAAAGCCCAGTCCCTCCACCATGGCAGGCTGAACTCGTCGTCTGTAAACCATGAGCAGGTTTTATGTAGTGCTGCAAATGTTTGTGCACACGGCCAGGCCTGCCCTCGAGCAGGAGGCTGAGGACCTGTGTGACCAGCGTGCTTGTTTCACTGACAGTCTGTGCCACCATGCTTCCTTTGGGCTTGGAGTCTTCACTCCTCATCTACTCTGGACCTGCTGAGCCCTGATGTGTCTGAAAATGGATCCTTTTTATATCTCATCAGCAAAACCAGAGGGTTCTTCAGTTTTGTTTGTGGCAGTGTGATAGATGCAAGTGTTGGTTGTTGGCATAGAGATTTCACAGACTGCAGAAACACTGTCACCTGTTCCATAAAACAGAAAAAAAAAAAGTGCCAGGCTGCCAAGTGCCTACTAAACACCAGCTGGTAGGTGTCACAACATCAAGCTGTGCAGCTATTGACTGATCACAAGTTGAGGCAAACCTGAGGACAATCAGAGAGCCTAACACTGACATGCAGCTTAGGAAGGTGGGTTATGAATTCCCCTGTGGCACGAGCCCCTAGCAAAAGGGCTGCTGGTCTTTCCACACTGGGGGATGCATAGTTTGGGAAGCTGGTCCTGGCTGCTGCATAGCCGGTCTTGCAGAGACCACTTCTAGGGGCTTCTGGGGAGTCAAAACAGACTGTGAAGCAGCCTGTCCTGGGAAAACTCTTAGTAAATGCAGAAGGTTGAAGGCATATGATGCTGGACTGTACTTTTATGTGCCATCCTCCCACTCTGCCTACAATAGGAGAATTAAACCATCATGATATCAGTATATGAAGAACAATCTAGAGGCTTTTTTGTTACTGTAGACTGTGACTACCGGGAGAGACAGTAATGGTCTGAAAATACCAAATCATAGCTTTGTGGAGGGACAAAGTAATCTATGTGCATTGCAGGCTTGTATGGCTGCAAGGGATACATGCCTTACACTTCCCGTGGAAGGTTTTCAGCAATGAGTATACTGATGGTGTGGAAGACTGCCTAGATAGGTTACAGAGCCTTAACAGCTGGGGCTTTAAGAAGAAAGAGGCATTTGGTTAAAATATGTAAAACTAATGTTTAGATCAGACAGGGAAGTGGTGGAATAGATATTCTCCTGCCTATGTTCTGTGGTATCTGTTGGTGGCAGGAGGCGAGAAAGCTCTCAAGAGACTCAACAGAAGCTTTGTGTCCTTTATACCACTTCCTTGATCATGATGGCTGCTGTTCTAGTCTAGTGCTTTAAAATCAATATGACATGTGAGGGTGAGGGCTACGGTATGAGTAAAAGAATCATTATCAAATAATTATCAGTGCTCTTTCTGCAATGGTGTAAAACATGTTTAGGTGATAAGCAGAACCCATGGCATTTTACATTTGTGAAGACACAGATTTAGATCACGTTGGGTGAGCAAACAAGAAGTCACTAAAACCTTTTTTTCCTTCGTGGGTGCACGGCTCTCCAGGGATGCATGACTTTGTACAGGCCTATGGAAACAAGGCTCGTGTCTTAAATTGGTACAGCCTAAGATTAGGCAAAGTAGAAACTGCAATGTTTTGTGCACATCTGCAACAGGAACTGAGCATGGCATGCCCATAGTAAAACTGGGATAACTGGGTGGTTATGTGTGCACATCTATTTTCTGAGCAATTTGAGGTGTAGAGATTCCTTAGCTAGAAATAAACCTGCAAATTCCATTGCAGACTGTTCTGCTTTCAGAGGCCTTTCGCCACTTTCCATGAGATTTGTGGAAGTGTAATTTCCCTAGCTCTTCTCATTTACACAAGCAAACAAGAGAAGATCCAGGTGCAAAACTGACCTAAGTGTAAGAATAAATAGGCATTTTATCTTAGTCTGTCAAGTCTCTGAAGGCATGAGACTCTGTCAGGGCTGTGTAACTGGTTTCCAAGCCTATCAATGCCCCAGCCTTAATGTATCAAAAAAGTCAAGCAAGACTTTCTTTCGACTTCAGCATGATTCGATTAGAAAAGTAACTAGACTGGTTGGCTGTACTTGAGCTGATTCACTGCTAAGGGCAATGTCCAAGTGAACAATGATAAAAGAAGCAGACAATCTGCTCAATTCTGCAAACTGAAGGCTTGTCTCCTTGACATGATGCTGATGAACCATTTTTTCTTGATGCTCGAGGCATGGAAAGCTGCAGATAAGCACTAACTGCTGTGTGCAAAGTAGTCAATAAATTGCCATCAGACTTTCCCTTCTGTTTAACTTTTATTAAAAGAGGTGCTAAGGTACTGTACTGTATGCAGTACATCATATTTATTACCAAAATTAACAAATATACAAAACTTTTACATGTAATTTTCTTACATCCATTTATTGGTCTATAATACTGCATTTGTTCAAGTAGGTTATCTACAGTATGTAAACATCCCTTGGATTGACCTCACACAGATTAGGAAAGCCCATCTAACCCATGTAGTTACCAAATATAGCTTTTTCTTGTTTTAAAATTTATTTGGCTTTCATTCGTAGAATCTAATCTTCACATTTGGCACATGGAAGAGACATCTACAGTGCAAAAGAGGCAGATTTTCTGGTTTTGTTCTGAGCAGTTTAGCAGAGTCATGGTTTTAAACAGTCAAGAATAAATTTACACAAACTTGATAGGAAATGGATTAGTGTTAACGCCAATGACTCACAGATCAGCCATTAAACTAGAGCAGAAATTCAAAGCCTCTTCCCCAGCCCTCTCAGCCACATGGGAAAAAAACCCCAACCTCAGCCATGTTTCTAAAGGATTAAAAAATAACTCTGTTAGCAACAGAGGGAGGAGTTTAGTTTACAAGGAGCCCTCTGAGATTCCAGTTTCAATTTTCTGCTTTGAGGATTTTTTTTTTCTCTTGTTAGCAAGCAATTCTTTTCTGTTTTAATGGGGAAAAAAAATAACCAGTGGGGAACAACTCTTCTGTGGTGACAATTTCTCAGTGAGTTGGAGATTACAGTTGGAGTTTACAGATCTTTGAACCCTGATGTATAGAGCTCAGTAAGCTGCCATGTACAAAGGGGAGAGAAAGGAAGAGAGAGAGAGCAATGTCATTATATTCCAGGTGTGGAGCTCTCCAATTTTGCTGTAAAAACCAGGAAAAAACTTCCTTCCTTCTGTTTCTCATAGTTTCAAAAATGTGACTTAATTTAACTGAGTAAAGCTGATCCAGAGAGACCTTCATTCGCATCCTTCTTCCCATTCTCATCCAAGCACCGTATTGCTATTTTTTTATGAGGCCTCACCCATGTCCATGGAAGCATCTGATGAGAATGGACCGAACTGGACACCGTTTCGCATGGAAAGCCCTCTGCCATTCCCCGTCTGTTACCACAGAGCCCCGCTGCTGTCTGTGGCCCCGTACATCTCGGCCAGCTTCTTGAAGCGCGGCCCCCAGTCCGTCAGGTAGTCGTAGCTCTGGTCTGAGTCTGTCGTCACGGACTGTAAGGAGCTGAGCGACTCCGCCACCGAGCCGTTCCCTTCAAACATGTAGGTCTGGAGGGAGTCGAAGGGAGGTGCCCACAGGTCCATGTCAGCTTCGTACAGCTTGGCGAGCACGTAGTTGTGGACGTTGTTGTCCATGACGCACGCCTGAGGCACGTATCGGGAGAGGCTCTCTATTTCAGGGAGCATGTCCTGCCGGTTCTTCACCACCAGCTGGGCCTCCCGCGGGTTCCACATGGCGGCGATGTCGAAGGCCTCCGTGTCCTCCTCCCCGCCACCCTCGTCATCATACCTGACGATGTTCTCGTGGATGTTCTCCTCCTCGTCGATGATGTACGGCTGCTTCCGCTGGCGCCGCATGGAGAGGATGAGGAGCACCAACACTGCGGGAGCCAAGCAAGACATGGGCTTTCAGCAAGGAGCCAGATCTTGCCAGGGCTTCAGACTTTCATCTGCCCTACTTTGCCCTGGGTGAGCCCAACTAGCCCCTTGGATTCAAATAGCTACCGTGTTTGCAAGTTAAGGGGTGTAGAAATATCTCTTTATCACTGCCCCGTCAAAATTGGGAGCTTGAAGTCTGCTAATCTGCCCCCTTTCTCACCTGAATTCTTCACTCTTGGTGACACTTTGGGCATGTATATCCACTCGTGCTTGCCACTTTTAAGCTAGCCAGCTCAGAGGTCAGTAACAATTTATCTGCAGCCGCATAGTTCCATAGGGATATTTTGTTTTCTGCTCTGTGGGTGGGTTTTGTAGGGGATACCTCTTGGGCTGGCCACTGCATGTGACAGAGATGGATGGTCCTAAGGCACCACAGTGATATGTCTGCCTACACAGCAAAAAGTACAGCTAGCCCCCTAGTCTGCTCCAAGGAATTTTTTGTTTATCTGCAAGCCTCCTGCAGTGCTGCAGTGCTGGTGCTCCTCTCCCTCACCGTGCTTACTAGCATGGGGAGAAGTGGTCATACAGGCACCAGAGCCCTTTGCTATTGAAAACGTGCCATCACTTGGTGATTGTTTCCAGAGCTAGAACTCAGCAAAGATTTTGGACACTGAAATTTTGAACTGAGGTACCTAGGCTCCTTTGAAGAGCCAGAACTGAGGCACTTTTAAAGAATTTTTCCTGTATCTTGCTACACTGTTCCTCAAACTGGGTCCCCTGAAATTTCAGGGAATGTGTGCTTTGAACTAGTATCTCATGATTTGAGAGAGTGAACAAGGGAACTGAAGTTCTTTTGATACCAACAGCTAACAGGGGACATAGCATGTCTGAGCAGGGAAAGCATGAAATTTAATTGTGGAGACAGAACTCATGCAAGATGCTCAGCCCCTTTACTGCAGAACCGGCACTGTTTAAAGGTAGTGTCTCAAGGAAGAAGGATGGAGGTGGGGATATCTCTCTCCAAAAGACAAGAAATGGAACTGGGCTTACTGTGGAGCAGGATGAGAAACTAACCTGGCCCCAGCCACAGCTCTCAGTACGTCCCACTGCCACACCCTTGCAGGAAAGCATAGCCATATCATAGAACTTCGGGCATCTGGCAGAAATATTTGCAGGCCATAGTTTTCCCCCATTCCTGCAGTCCAGAGCCTCAAGCCATATGCAGCTGACTACACCACTGGGTCCTTGATTTGGCCCTTTAGGTTTGTGTGTGTCAACATATACATATATACACAGATGTGTGTGTGTGTTTTTGGGTCCTACACCTTTAGTGGGTCAGCAACTGCCTGGTCAGAACTGAAAAGTCTGTCCCTCGTCTGTCCCTCCCAAGAAGAAGTGAGGGCTTTACCTAGCAGGACAAAGATGCAGGCGAGGATGGCAATGAGTGCCCCTCTGCTGAGGCTGACGGGGAGGACGTAGGCCTCGGCGTTGCAGGACATGACCATGCCCTCCTCGTCGCAGCTGCAGACGTGCACGGTCAGCGTGCCCGTGCTGCTCAGCACCGGCCGCCCGTTGTCGCTGATCAGGATGGGCAGGTAAAAGGTGCTCTGCTCGTGCTGTCTGAAGCCAGAGCGCCTTGTCAAAATCCACGCCGTGTTGTCTAGGGGCAGGAAATAAACACAGAGAACAGCTTATATGCAGAGCAAATACGTTCAGCAGAGAAGGAATCTTAAAAAAATCAGCCCTAGACCCACATCTTTTTTTTCTCCTTTTTTTTTTTTAATTTTTAAATCAGTTCATCACTAATCATTTTGCCTCTGGTTCCCCTATTCCAGTATCTTCTCAGGTCATACCTCCAAACCGGAGAGGCATACACACCTTAAGAGTTGCCTTATACTCTTCAGATTTAGCTAAGAGAGCTTTCAGAAGGCAAGACATAAATGGGCAGTTGAAGGCAACTTCTTGTCCCTGTTTGCTTATGCTCAGCAGCTTTTCTAGACCTCAGATGCTGCCACCATTTTGGAGGTGGTGGCATATAACTCTTGTGGACACGATATGATACTCTGTGTTTTTTGATACAT
Organism: Daphoenositta chrysoptera; assembly: GCA_013397915.1. NCBI lineage: Eukaryota > Metazoa > Chordata > Aves > Passeriformes > Daphoenositta > Daphoenositta chrysoptera. Next base: position 431,389 of record VZRO01005750.1, on the reverse strand, counting down.
GACACGGTCATCTGCTCGAGGCAACAAGGAGACAAAGGAAAAAACCCAGCTTGCTATCTGAAAGCAGCAGCGAGTTGAAAATTTGCAACTAAACATTTTTATCTGTGAAATACATGCAATTTCATTAGTACTTCTGCCACTGAAAAAAGTCAGAATGCTTCATGTCATCATTGTCAGAATTATTCTGCTTTGATTTGACCATTCTGCTTCATTTAGTGTGACTGCCTGTTTTTTATAAGAACTTAAATCAAAAGGAATCAAAATGATGCTGCTGACAAAAATAGTAAAAGAGTGACCTAACAGCCAGTTGCTGTTGGCCATTTCAAGGGAAATGCCTACCTTTGGGGCTTTTTCCTTCATTTTTAACATGTTTTTTTAAATGTAAAAATTTACCAGTGGCATTTGAATTCCTGTCTATCTCCTCCCTCAAATCCCTCAGAATGTGCACCAAGTTTCCTAATTAGAAAGAAAGTGGATTCAGGAAGTTGTTCTTAATTTTCATCTCACGATGCCAAGGCAAAACTCTTTGGAGAGGAGTGTTGATTTTGTCAGTGCTGACTTTCAAGACTTTTGGCCTCAGAGACTTTTGGAAAGTGCAAGACTGAATGTCTCCAATGTGCTCTGGCTCACCAAGGAATCTAAAGGAACTTGCATGAAAATTGTCCTTTCTTACAAACATGTCTGCAAGGCTTAGGCCAGCAAAGACAAACGGGGAACACAGGTACCTTTTCTCTTTGGCAGACCTACAAGCCCTGCTTCTGTGCACTGATACTGTGGCATTTTTTGGGAGATGATCTTATGCAGTTTCTTTTACTACTTAGTTTTGTTTCCTGTTCCCTTGGTTCAAAGAGGTCACACAGTCCCACATCTTTTTTTTCTCCGTTGTTACTAATGTACATTTGCTATGCTTGAAAATGCAGGATGCTGATCAGCTGTTCCCAGGTGGATTGGCACAATAGGACTGCTGCCTGGAAATGGCAAGAAACCTTCTGATCACAAGTAGGCTGTGAAAAAGCCTGACATATTAACACAGAAGTGTCCCATTTCCTTATTATTTCTCTGTCCATTCACTCCTGAAATTTAAATCTTGGCTAATTTCTTTTCAGTGTAGAGACTCAGGTTACATGCAGATGAATTCAGCTGTATTATCTACTGTAGACTGGACACCAGGAATGGTTTGATGGCTTTTAGAAGTGAAATCAGGAACATCATATACAGCCAGCTATGGAATACATGCAAACTCAAGCTAGACCAGCTAGACTTGTCTCTTAGACTTAAACATGCTCCAAGTTACATGCTGTGTGCTGCAAATCTTATGCCATCAAAGAGCACAGGCACACCTAAGTATTGAGATGTCAGGTTCCACAGTTTGTGAAATTAATTTAAAATTGTGACATGTTTTTAAAAAGAATCTCAGGGTCTTTTTGCTTGCACATCAATGACATTTCAAGCTTTTACTCCGAAAGCATAAAACTCTAAAGTGTGCTGCCTGTCTGCATGCAAATATATGGTGAAATTGTAGTGTCTTGTTAAATCATGTGATGCCAAGAGCTGGAGCCTTGAGGAAAAACCACCAGGTGCAAGATGAAATCCCAAAGTTGCTTAAAACTGATTATGTGTCAGCGTTTACTGATTTCACCTTTGATATGCAGCTCTGAGTATGTGCAGTGGGTATGGACAGACATAGGTAGGTCTCTTCCTAGTAACAAGCAATAGGACAAGAGGAAATGGCCTCAAGTTGTGCCAAGGGAGGCAGGGATATTAGGAAAAATTTCTTCACTGAATGGATGGTCAGGCATTGGAAAAGGCTGTCCAGGGAAGTGGTTGAGTCACCATCCCTGAAGACATTCAAAAGATGTGTAGATGGGGCAGTGAGAACCATGGTTTATTGGTGGACTCAGCAGCATGACATTAACAGTTGGACTCAATGATTTTGGAGGCCTTTTGCAACCTAAATGATTCTATGATTCAGGAATGTGTCCCAAAACCCATCAGAGAGCAGTACCCTTTGCCTCCCATGGCTCCTGGGCAAGGGCAGTGCTGTGGACAGGAGCCCTTGCCTGCTCAAACCTTTCCCTTCTCTCTCCTGGGGCATATACAAGTGCTTTCTCTCCCTTGGGCTGTTTATGTGCCCTCTCAATGTGCTCCCCAGCTATTAATACCACATATTTTCATCACTGGGACAGTTTTAGCATGAGTAAAAGCAGCCCAAAGGCAGAAAGTGGCAAAGTGCCTGCATTTATGCTGTGTCAATGAAAATACTTGAGTCATCCTAATTGCAGTAATTTGGTTGTTTTTCTCTTTCCTGGGTGAAAGATTCACTTTCTTTAAACTGACTTACAATAGAAGTCACAAATTCTATTCAGGTGACAGCAAACCTTCATTTCAATGTGAAATTGCTCTTTGTGAGGGGGAAAAGACTTAATTATTCTGAGCTGGTCATACTTTGCCTGTAAAAGAAGTCATAGGCAGTGAACTGACAGAAGCTGTGCAAAATCAGCTAGTGAGAGATCTCAAGGGTTTTAATCATTCTTTTTGCAGGCCAAAACCGAGTTTCTATAATTTCATATTGAAAGATATATATGTATATACACCTTCTGCTGTGATGCACTGACAAGATCATCAAGGTCTTAAATGTTCTTGGTGATTAAATTATCTTTGTAACTCACAGCATTACATTTTGGGCCTTTTGGTTCGTTTTGCTTTGTACTAGGCATGCATCCAAATCATCCCTAAAGAATCATTCTACCTGTTACCCTGCAACTGAAATCCATTGGTGCCAAAGCTTGTTGTGTGACTCATCAAAAGCCAATGTGATTTGACGTGCTAGTGCAGTGCAAAGGACATGCTGGAATGTGATGCAGCATGGCAGAAAGTGGAGTACACAATTTTCTTCCAAATTTGATATCTGCTAAGCCCCAGCCATCAAGAGAAGAGGGCTTTTGAGGACATGAAAGCCACATTATGATAAAAAAATAAAAGCAGGCATGATAAGAATGCACAGTAGTTTTCCTCACAGCTTCCAACACAGCACCTTTGGCTCGTAGAGGGCTGGATGGCAGCACTTATCTCCAACACTGAGCAGAGATGCTGAAGATTGCAGCATGGCTGGTCCCACATTTGTGTGAAAACTGAACTTCCCACAGACATGCAGGCTGCTGTCTTCATGTGGTTGTGTGAAAAAGCCACAGAGCACCATCTTCCAGCAGTTTTCTGCCTCCCTGGAAGTGATGTGCCCCTCTGGAGAGGTCAGAGGAATTAACCACTGTGTAGGTGCCAACTGTGAGATCAGAGCTAACCACAGGTTTTCTCACAAGAAAGGCTTGGTTTCTTTCTGCACACACCTGCAGAAGAACTGGGGATGATTAACCTGAAAACTCTGAAAAACGGATTGTAATAATTATGAAGAGTTAGGAGTAATATAAAGAAATATTTCACCAGGAGTGGGAGAAAGAGCACAAGGAAGCAGGCAATCCAGACACCACTGGGCTGGGGAAAGAGTCACACCTTTTCTTGAGGATTTTCAACTCACTGCTTACACATGTGCAGTAGACCACAGTTTTTGGGAAGGCAGAAATAGCTAAAACTTTCCCTAGGACAAATTTAATTGCAATCTGCAGTAGGATTGCCAGAGGCTTTCAATGACAGGCCTGGTGGGAGTATGACCATTCCTGATCCCGCACCCATTAAAAAAGTCTTCTCTTGTCAACAGTTCCTGGTTCCAAAAGATGGAGGGCAGTGATTAAGATTCAACAGAAGATCAAATCAGAGTCTAATCTGGAAAGGCAGTAAGCTTATTTTGTTGTTCATTCTTTCATCAAGCCTCTCTTTCTAACTTTTTCCCAGCATGGGGGAAGTGGAGGAAGATGGCTTGCCAATGCCCTACAGCAGACACGGAAGAGATGGGAGACTCCAGTTCAATTCCCTGCTTTATCACATATATCCTTTAAGGGCTTGGGAAGCCATTTGTGCCCAGGTCATTGCAGCTACTTAACATGTCTACCTCTCACTGATTTTACTGAACTCAAAGAGAACCCAGCGTGTAAGTAGCTTAATTTCTCCTTGCCCCAGATCCCCATCTATAAAGGAGAACAATAGGATTTCTCTGTCTGCTGAAGATATGCAAAGAATGAATAGACTGAAGAAGTTCTCAGAGACTAAAATTACAAGGGCCAAAAAAATATGTAAAACAGCTCATCAGAATGCAAACTGTGATCTATGTGTTGTTCAGTATAAATCAAGGTTTTAATTGTTGCCAAGAAGGCTACACGTCTTGCAGTTTCTCTTACTGCTATATTGGACAACCAAGTAATCAGCACAATTGCTAATCTTAACAGTGCCTTCCCACAGCCTGGGAAGCATTCCTGTCTCGTGTTTATGGGCACAGGCTGTGACTGGCAAAGTGTGTTCTGTTTCTTGTCTAGCCACCCTGAGACAAATGGTATAGCTACCCCCTCTGTGCCTAAGTTGTATGATTTATATACTTCTTAGTGGCCCCTAGATGAAAATACAAGCATAAATTACTTTTACTGAAATGACTACTGCACTCCAAATTGCTGAGGCAGTAAATAAACTCTTAATCATAGAACATGCTGAATTGTAGGGGACCCATCAGGATAATTGAGTCCAACTCCTGGCCCTGCACAGGACACCCCAAGAGTCACACCACTTCCCTGGGGAACCTTTCCAGTGCTCGAACAGCCTCTGGGTGAAAAACCTGTTCGTCATATCCAACCTAAACCTCCCCTGACTCAGTTTCATGCTGTTTTGTAGAGTTCTGTCACTCGTCACCAGAGAGAAGAGGTCAGTACCTGCCTCTCTGCTTGCCCTCACAAGGAAATTATAGACTGTGATCAGGTCTCCCCTCAGTCTCCTCCAGGCTGAACAGACCAAGTGACCCCAGCTGCTCCTTGTATGGCTTCCCCTCAAACCTTTCACCATCCTCGTGGATGCTCTCTAATAGCTTCATGTGCTTCTTATACTATGGTGACCAAAATGTGGATAATTCAAGTAGTCAGGGGTTTGATACTTGACATTTTTATTTCAAATTAGTAATTAATAGTACCCTAAGCTTCTTGTGATATATATATATATGTGTGTGTGTGTGTAAAACTGGTATTTTATAGAGAGTGGGAGGCACAGCCATTCAGTCACTGCTGTCACTATAAATTATTGCAAGTATGGCCTTAGACAGAAAAAGTGCATCTGATGCTGGGAGTTTTGTGAGTTTCTTTTTTTAGAACAATGCCTTGAGGATGAAATGAGCTTGGTTTGCCAAATGCTTGAGCAATAGTTGTGTTACATTTGTTCATTTATTTTGGCAATATATACTCAAAAATAAAAGAGACAATGAGAGAAAGAAGGGGATAAAAATGCAAAAAATTGTGTGGGGAGGTTTCAGGGACACTATAGAACAAAATGCTTTAGGGATAAAAGAGCATTAGTATGTTGTTGAGGAGGGCTCCAGACACTGCAACTAGCATATTTTAAGACATGTTTGGATAATGAAGGCACAGGCTTCTTTATGAGCCTCTGTGTTGCTCTTTCATATGCCTGGAGAGGCCCAGATAGGGGCTTATGGAAGTAAGTGTGACATGTAGGCATGTGTGGGAGCAAGGCTAGGCTTGGAGGCTGGCCATGGATGCTGCAGGTGGCCAGTCTTTCTCCCCATTTATTCCAGAATCGCTTGCTGATTTGTGATACTTTACACACTAAACTCCTACTGGAACCCAGCCCCTCAATACTGACTTTCAAAGCTCTGGACCAGGCCACTCAAGGTTGGCCCTCTTTGCTAATGAAGGCTGGTGCAGACTTGATTTTAGACCTTGTCTGCGCATGGAGATCATCTATCAACAGCAGTCATGCAAAGGCCTGCTATAGCAGGACTTTCCTGCAGGATCCAAACCACCAAAGCTTTCCCAAAAGGATCAAATTCCACTGGTTAGAGTGTACAAATGACAGTGATTTGCCATGAGTCTTCCCACTGGTGTTTCAGTTTCTACCTAGGTCATCTTACACAGACCTTTAGCTGTACCCCAAGTTACCTCCCTAAGGCTCTGCGAGTGCTCCCTACTCCCCTCTTTCTCCAGGGAAATGAAGATGTGCAAGGAGAAAGAAAAAAAGTGCTTGGGGGAAAAGACTGAACGGTACAAAAACCTTCCCTTTTTCTGTGCCTGGGAGAAAACATGAAGATTACAAAAAAAGAGCAATGTAATTCCCTTCAGATTTGTCTCCTAGTTCCAGTTACTATCCTACCTTTAAGCATCTCCTTTTGAGCGAATGCAATTTCCACTCCAATAATCCGAGATGCCTGCAGCCTGACCAAAAGACCTGAATTTGCACAAAACATTGGCACATTTTCTCGAAAAAGAAAAAGGGGCCTATTGCTAGAGAATATTTTTAAAGAAGAAAATATCATATAACCTTCAAGTGTATTAAGCAATATGTCATTTTATTACTGCCTTTAAGGAGCAGGTGTCACTTGGTATTATTTGAAATGGCAGTCTTATCACCCACTGTAAGTCACAGCTTCTCAAGTCCAACTCAGGCATTATAAATTAGAGTAGCTAACTGTCTGTGTCCACTCTGATTACCTTGATTGTCCCTTAGAGTAAAGTTAGGGTTGTTGGCTGCCTCTGGAGCCAGGCTGTAGTAGAAGTGCTGACCCTCCTGTGGGTCATCCCTGTCGATGGCACTCACTGTCTGGATCAGCTACAGAACACAAGAGAAAAGTAGAAACAGGTGAGAAGCAAAATATTTATAATATAAACAAACAATCAAACAGATAACATGTATTTTATATTTATAAATATGAGCAACTGGAGCATTTGAATAAAATTGCCTTCCAGAGGTACAATCATCTCTCAAGAAGAGACTCAAAAGCTTGCAGGCATCATCTATTTTGATGTGGTCATTCACATCACTTTTAAACAAAGGAGGAGATATTCAGTTTGCTTCAAATAACGGATGTTTTCCTCTCATGCATCCCTATCTTCTGTTGCACATTTCTTTTTCTCTTCTGGAGGCCCAGGTTTTTCAGAAGATTCCTTGTTCATTACAGAGCTTGTAAGAAAGCCCATACTTACTTTCAGCTTCATTATGCAGGTAGAAAAGGACTTCTGGATGATTATTTTGCCACTCTTTTAGTTTTAAATCAATAAAATTCTTCCTAAGATGTCAGTGGAAAAGAGAGAAAAGCCAACCATGCAGAAACTCTGCATTTGCAGTAAATAACACCAAACTAAAGAGACTAAGACAATGCTAAATCCAGAAAGAGATTTGTTACTTTCCTTATAGAGGCTTTGTAAAGTAGGTCTAACAGCTTGAAGCACAATGAGCTCTGTCTGAATAAACATTCTGGCATCTTTCTGGACAAGGAACAAATCTTCACCTGGATTTTTTAACTTGAAAGTTATTTTGGGATTCAAAGGCAAATGTCAGACCCATAAAGGCTTATTCACCACCTCAAAACTGATTTCCAAACTTTTTAAAATGTGGCAACAGAATTTAGCGTTCTCTGCTGAAGAAAGTAGTCCAAACTAGCATTCATAATAATAATGAACTCAGAAAGCTTACTGCTTAAGACACTCACCCTTCAAAACCAGGAAAAAAGGTCTAGGCAATGATTTCTATTGCCTTTATTATTAAGAACCTCTGTAAATTGGTGAGATGAAAATATCCTATATATGATAGTTGTAAAGACAGTTACCCCAGCAGTGAGCAGCTATTTCATTCTGCTTCACACAGCTGGGGGAAGCTTCAGCAAACACAGAGTGATATTGCTTGCATAATTTTTCCTTCACAGATCATGAGAGGTGTGCATATGTGTTTAAACTATGCTAGTCAGCTTTGCACTAGGAGGCACCAGTCCCCACGGTGGACCCTGGTGGTGGAGCAAGAGGTGGCTCCCCACAAACGATCAGCAGCAGAGCTTGCAGCAGATCCAAGGCTCTGAGAGGCAGCTCATGTCCATCTCTGGCTCTGTGACCTTGTTCAAGGGCTTTGACGGGGTTTCAGAAGGGAGAGGAGGAAAGAGTCTTAGCTACCTGCCTGAAGGTGCTGGTTTAGAGTGTGTGGAACAGGAAGTCTTGTGTTGCTTTTGACTCTCTGTCACCTCCAGTTCACAGCAGAACATATTCTGCTTGGCACTCCTTTGAACCTGATGTAGTAAGTTATGTCCAGCTCCCATAAGTCCAGGTGTGCTTAAGGCTCTTAAAACATTTAACAGTAAGTCTTGTCTGTCACATGTGGCCTGGTCTGATTCTGTGGCACTTCTCCTAACACTTCTCCTCTCTTTGATGCTGCTACAGGACACACTGGGTGTTTGCCTGCTGGCACATGCCTAAGGGAAAGCTTTATTTCAGCTATGAAATCTATTGTGCAGTGAGCCTAGAATCTACTGTGTGAGAATAAAAGAGATGTGGGAGAAAGGAAAGAGGTGCTATATACATGATGCTCCTTCCAGTGCGATATGCTTGCCTTTGGAATGAAGCACAGACGGCTGCTGCTGAGAGTTCAGATGGAACGTGTGGGTAGCTGAGCCCTCTTTCCAACACTCACCCTTCCTGGCATGCTGCCTCCATGTAGGACAGCATCCCCTTCCCATCCCCTGGTGTTACAAGCATTTCTCACCTGGCCTGCTTTGGCATTTTCACAAACAAAAGCTTCATAAAATCTTGCAAACTCTGGTGCGTTATCGTTCACATCCAGGACTTTCACCGTCACAGAGACACTGCCCACCTGCGAGGGGTTATCTGGAAGAAGAAGGTATAACGTAAAGAAAGGCAATATATGGGAAGGGGAAGAGGCTGCTCCTCACTCTGCTCAAGAGGTAAAGCTGGTTTTCCACTACTAGCTTGTGTTAAATCACATTTTCCCATTGGGAACTGTGCTGACTTGGGTTTTGTGTGACTCAGAGTGATGCTGCAAATGCTGCTCTCTGTCTAGCCTGGCTTCCCACCTAGTCACATATTTTACAAACAAATTCTGTAAAAGACTTCAACCTGGTTCAGTCCTGTGAACTATTTCTACAGGAAAAGTTTTAGACAATGTCCCTTTTTTTTAAATTGCCCTTCAACTGGGCAATACTGTTTGTTGAGCCTCCCTACTGATGGCATGAATTTGGAAGGTACTGTTTTAAGGATAGACTTTTTATTTAGAACTTGTTAAAAATGGCAGTTCTCCAGTTTAAATATGCTTTTACTCAGAATTTATGTTCCTTGAACTCAAAAATAGTGTCAAGTCTTTGATACTTTGTACAGAGGGGTTTAAAATGTAATAACACATGAAATTGTACAGAAAAGCTTTCAGTGAAGCTTAAAATTGCAATGAAAATTTTACATTCTGCATGACATCATTTGTGATGTTTCTGTCCCACTGGTTCATTAGCTTTCTTTGCCAGTAAATCCGTACATCTTTTCACATATCTTCACAAATTCCAAACTAAGTGGCTACAGAATAATTTGTTTTTCTTTGTGCTTGTCTGCCCCAAATCATCTTTTCTCCCCCCTTATTTAATGATAAAATTAAACTCCAATCAGAAAGAAAAAAAAAATTAAGGTGTCATAAGTGGTGCAAAAATCCAGAAAATTCTTTAAAATTAGTATTCTCATATTCTTTTTGGCTTTAGCACTTTGTACATTTATCTCCAAATATATCTCCCTTTATAGGAAGAAATGATATATTCATATAAACAATAGAGAGTTTTCATAAACGCTGGAATTTTCTTAAATGTTTGATGTACTATATTCCATAACACACATTGGGGCATTGAGATAATGCTCAAACGATGTTGTTCCTCTCTAATTCGTAATGTAATCCTTCACATTTCCAGATATGCATCCATACATCTTGCTAACACACCTATTGTTGTGGCAGATGAATACCTACATTTACACTCTTTGTAATATTGATCTAGCCTTTAGCCTTTGTGGCTTTATTCAGGAGTGCACAGCTAGGACATTTTTGAAACTATTCACTAAATTAAAATATTGTGCTGCACTTGTTCAGAGCAAAACTGACAAGATTGATGGAAAGGGAACCAAAGGAAGACATGCCTTCCTACTGCTCTCACCCTCAAGTGCTGCTACAGGGGCAGCTTTTACAGGCTCACGGAATTGCAATGGCCATTGGTGGCTGAAAATAAAAGTGGCATCAAAATAGGTGGAGGTGAAATCCCATCATCTCACCAACCCCTCTAACTACTTAAAAGGGCACAGAAAGGCATCATGGCCTGCAAATATGTGGCAGAGTCACTCCAACTCTTGTGAAATATTCCCCCTGCTTTCAGGCTGGCAGACTGCATTTTGGGCAAGCTTGTTGCAACTTTGTTCCTCTCAGAGTGCCCCGTATCTCTGGCACAGCCTGGATGTGCAGGAAGCTCTCTGAGGCATGAGGAATGACTCAGCTATTGGCACCAAGCTGCCGAAAAGCTGCTGCCCCTCACAGATGAACTGCGATCCTGAGTAAATGCTATGTGAACCAAAGAGATTTCAGGTGAAGACTAGGTGAGCCTTTTACTTGCTTATATATCCCAAGCTCCTTTATGAAGTTCATGTCTGTGAGTATTTCAAACTCAGCTAAATTTTTCATAACGACCCTATGAAATGAGCATCTCCTTGCTCTCATAGCCTTGAAAAATACCCGGCACAGATGAACCCTGAGCTGAGTTTTAGCTCACTGTAAAACCCAAAAGCATAATGAGTTCAGCATACTTGAAGATCCCAAAGCACTCTGCCCCAAATTATTTATGTAGCAAGCAGATGGCGATGTCATTTACTTGCTGCTGAACCGGAGCAGATTTCAACTGGTGACCTAGCAGTGTAGGATCACTGCTGCCTACCAGTCCCTGCACCACTCAATCCTCCCAGGTAGGACTGGGAGCAAAACTGACAGAGGACTGATGGAAAGGTAGCTCTAGCAGCTGTGCAGCCTCTGCAGTTTGTGCTTTAGCTGCCTGGGCCTTCTGGAGTGAGAGGACTCTGACAGAAACACATCAGGAAGAGTTTTAAATGAATCCCTGGAATGCTAATGAATTGAAAAAGAAGGACTCTGCATTAATTGCCATCCTCTATGCCTCCCACCACCCTGTGAAAATAAGCATAAAAAAAAAAAAAATGCAGTCTTCTCTTGTTGATCTTAGAAGAGCAATTCACTTAATACGGCTTCCCTCTCAGTGCTTAACAATCTCTGAACTGCTGAATTCAGGTCTCTCAGCCTGCTTTGTCTACTGTATCTCTTTAATCTGTGTACAGTCTGCATTCTCCTTACTCAGCTCCATGGCCAGCACAGTGATGTTGTGCCAAGAAATGTCCTCCCGGTCAAGAGGTCTTGCAGTCATCAGTGCTCCCGATGTAATGTCGACATAAAAGAACCGTCCTGGATCACTGCTCCTGTCAATCGAGTATCTGCAAGAGTACATATGAAAAATATTATGCAACCCTTGTGAGAACTGTGTGTTATAGCCAACAAAGTATCAGCAATGGGGATAGTGTCATACACAGCAGATTCACATTCTTCCACAATCTAGTTATGTGCTCCTTTGACTTGCATAGGTCCAGAGTGAGATGTTGGAAAAAGTTCATGTGGCTAATGGCATTTAACAGTGATAACTACTTGAATGGAGTTGGAAGACAGGAAGGTTTAGAGGAAGAAGCCTCAAAGTAAGGCACAGATCAGCACAGGAACATCTGCTTTACAGAGAAAATCTGCCAGTGAGGAGTATAATTTCTTTTTCTAAGAGAAATAATTATGCCCTGTCCCTAGGCAAATTCAGAGAGGATGAAAATGGCTTCAGATCAGCTCATTCTCTGAGCACCTAGGTTGATGAGGAGGAACCATTCCCTTCCTGGTTCTTCTGTATTCTCTCCTCCTTCAGGGGAATACACTCCACCTGCATCCTGGAGCATGCTACAGATTGAGCTGTGTCAGCACAAGGGGGATGATGCGTGGCTTTCTCATAGCATCCAGTCAGAAAAACAGCTCTCTCTGTGAGGTTGATTCATTGTAATTGCTGAACCTGCCTGACCGATGTCATGTCAGTTCAGTGCTGGGAACCAGCTTCTTGCACCTGTGAATGGGGGGTTGTGGTGGTGCCTGCAGGCCAGAAAACCTGTGCAGGGAGGCAGCTGATTGACAGATGTCACTGCAGTACTTGGTCAGAGGGATGATTTCGCAGGGTGTGTGAAATACTCAGTACCCTTTGTAGGGATCGCCTTGCTCTTAAGGGCACTCTGTGCAAGTTGCCTTCCCAGCTGTTAGCATGGTAAGGGATACTTTGGCCAAAGCCACACATAGGCTAGGTAAATGTCACAGCCTAGAACAGAGCCCAGACTAACTGTCCTTTTTGTTGGTTCTCTCATCAGAGTGGATGGGAACTGAAAGCATTAGTCACAACAGACACTGAACAGGGCTCATTTTTCTGAATTTTCTCCTTTCAGCATGAATGCGTTCACTGGAACAAGCATGACAGCCTTATCTTTATATAGGGACTTATTAAACCAGGATATAAAACACTATTGAGATATGTTGCTGGGAAATTCTTTTACACTCTTTTTCAGAACAATCAAAGAGGAAGGGATGGCAGGTTTGTATCCCTCCCTTCCCAGTCCTTCCTATATCTTCTTAAATAGATTTCTCAGGCATTTGATTTATTTAGGAAATAAGTATGAGTGTTCCTATATTTTGGTATAATAATTATTCTTGTATGAGGGCTATAAAAAGAATTTCTCTCTGACAGTTTAAGGCCAACCAGTATCTGAAATTGAATATAGCCTTGTGATTAGTGGTGCAGAATTAATCACTGGTGTCAAGAGGCACAGGTGGATCTTTTTCTAGATTATCCAGCTAAATTCTCTTGTTAACAGTACCTGCTCCTGCACACTTGTTTCCACTGTACTATTAGATAATCTTCCTGAATATTTAACAACAATCATGGCATATTTCCAGCCATCGAAATTTTACATTGTGGGAGCCAGGTACTGGATGCTGGGAAAGTGAGGATTAGAGCCAGATCACAGTTTAAATTTCAGATGGATTTCAGCTTGTGCAATGAAGTATGAATCTGAGATTATTGTCTTTTTTATCTTGCCTTGCCCTGTGCAAAGTGAATTCAGTGCAAGCCTAAAACATTGCCAGAGTGATAGTGCACTGAATTGGAAGGAATGGAGGAGACCGCAGGAGAGGCAAGAACTAATTCTTAGTACCTGCATTTTAGATAGCATTAAAAATGGTATTTATTCTTATTTTTTTCATCTCTTTCTTTACTCCAATCATTTATACTTTTTAAGTAAAAGGTTTGGGGGGAAAAGGAGGGAAGGAATGAGGGAATGAAAAGGGCAGTGGAAAAGGAGGAAGGTGGGGAGAAAAGAGGAAGGAAGTTCTCAAGGAACAGAGTTACAAGAGTCTGTGCATATTTACAACTTTTTTTAAAATTTATCTTTGCTGATGGATTCTGTGCTTTATAGAGTGTTGTTTCATCAAGGGCAGTCACTGCAAAGCTCTGAAAAAACTAAGAGAAACCTCATTAAAAATAACAATGATCAAGTCTACCCTCTGATAGTCCTCAGAATTATTCTTATACTATTTTAAGCAGATTAGCAGAGAGCTGTTTGCATTACAGGGTTTGGATAATGCTATAGAGTAATCAGCAAAATAGGATGCGAGTGAAAAAAAGTTTAGGGTAATGAAATTTTGATGCAGACAGTATAATAGTTTTACTGAGGAATTTGAGACAATGTCATGAGAAGTATGATAACCTTATAATGTAGGCAGAAAAGATAGGTATATTAAGGTAGCAGAGATGAAAAAAATAATTAGACCAGCAACACAGAGTGCAATACCATTAAGAAGAATAGGCTTTGTGTCTGCTCAGATATCCTAGCTGAAGCCCATAGAATTGCTCATTTGGATTTCACTTTCTTCAAAAACTCCTAATATTCAATGTTACAACTCCCTCCTGTATTTCCCAGGACTGTTCCTGAACACAGGCATTTCAGAAGCTGGACTGATGCAAGGTTAGCCAAACAGCAGCTCAACACCCAAAACTCACAGATGAGAGAAGCCGCCACTGCTGGGATAATCAGTGAGCAATCACTAGTTGCTGCTGCAGCTTGTGAAAACTTCTGTGAGGGCTGGCCTCAGAGAGGAACAGCCCCCTCTGATAAACGGGGCTGGCAGTGGCTGGCAGCCCCTATGGAAAAGAGTGCTCTGATCACACAAATCTGCTCCTCTGGTTCCTTGCTGAGTTGCAGCTATGAAGCTCCCATGGCTGTAAATACACCTTTACCTTTCTTACCGCCTTACGGGAATATCTAGCTCTGCATCTTTGACCAGACACTAGATAATTTAGCAGTTCTTGAATATTTATTAGCATGCTCTCAATCTACTCCAAAAGTAGCTGTGTGTTTGAGCTGTTGACAAGGGCAAGCTTTGAAACAGAAGGGGAGAAAGGACAAGCAAGTTGATCACCTTCCCATCGGGATGGCAGCCGGTTCTCAGCGATGCTGCCAGGTTTTGTGCCAGCAAAGGGGCACAGTCTGGGCTTTGTTTTTAATGTACACCATCAGAACATCCCTGACTGGCTCATTGCAAGGCTTGATGATGACATCCTCCACACCACAGAACAGGAGGAGCTCCTGCATTGCTTTGAGAGAGCCCTCAGTCTGTGAGGTCTGGTTTGCTAAACCCACTGACAACTACCACTGGCTGGCAAGAGAGAGAGTCCCTCTCACCCATCACTGCCCCACCAACCAGACGTACTTAGGAGTGCTCGTGGGGCAACACACAAAGAGAGGACAGACCTGATGGAGTTGTTGGTGACGTCTGGGTCCTTGGCAGAAATGATCTGAATGGTGGTTCCAATCTCCACATCCTCGGGCACTTCCACAAAGTAGATGCTGGGCTCGAACACAGGAGGCTCATCCACATCCTCCACACTGATGTGGACGGTGGTGGTGTCACGGAAGGGACCCAGGTTTAGGAACCGCATTTCCAGGTGAGGGTTGGCACCCTCTACTTTCAAGGTGTAGCTTTTCTTGCTCTCAAAACTTAAAGGCTGAGGAGAAAAAATATATCTAGCATTTAGCACACTGAGCCATAACATTATTACTTTTAATTGTAAATGCAACAAAGATAAATATTTGCAGATGCAGAAAAACCATTGAAAAATAGTAGTCTTAGAAATGGTACTGTATACTTTTTCTTTCTTTGATAGTTGAGCTGAAAAGGCCATGACAGATACTTGCAGATCACTTCAAAATACTTATTCTTTCATCCTCCATGCTAAAATGAAAATATAAGCAGCCACCACACCATTGCATTGTGATTCACACAGTCTGTTTCATGCCACTCTGAGGAAAATACACGAAGAAACAGACAGTAATGGGAATACCTGAAAATAAGGTAAGATGGTTGGTTCCTCAAAAATGAGCCCAGTGGCAGGAACAAGGATGCTCATACAGGAGGTGGAGGTCCCCGTTAGCATCCTCTTTTTTTCCCTGAGGACACCAGAGTCTTGTGTCCAAGAGCCCTGTCTGCCAAGCTGATATAGGGCTCCATTGGGAGCAGGCAGCATGGTGTCAGCCTCTCTTTCAAGTTCTTGTTCCAGTTTTTATCTGTAATCCATCCTTCCAAGAAGCGAGGTTTTTTCACCTCCTCCTTTCAGTAAGTATCCTAAACACGGGTTCACAGTCCAGGTATGATGAGTGCTAGGATTTGAATCTGCTCCCTGCCTAGAGAACAGTTTAATTTCAAAGCAGTTTAATTATAAAGTATCCCTGGTATCTTCCTGTGAGAACTCTTCTAGTTCATATGAAATGTGAAATATTAAATACTCCAGTATTATTTGAAGCAGGGATTGAGAATGGTTTTCTTTTACCTTTTCCCTTTTCTTTCCTTCCTGAGACAATGGATAAAGGGGCCAGCTTACTCTGCCAGTAGCTACATGAATTTGATTTCCTATCTAGATAAAACTACTTATTTGATGTACATAGATATAGAAGTAATTAATGCTGACACTGAACCTCTCAATAAATAATTTTTTCATCTCCTTTCCATCTTCTTTTCACAGATTCCTGAAGAAAAGAAGGTGTCTCCAAAATCTTCTTAGAATTGAATGAAAAATTCCATATTTAATGTGCTGCTTACCAGTCTTGGTAAAAGATAACTGAAGGATTTGACAAACCAGAATAACAGTATGGAAGGATCAGTCCAAAATAAAAAAAAAAAACTTCACCAGATGAAGTACAGCTTACAGAGGATACAGCCACACTTCTCAAGTTGCAGTCAGAAGTTGCAAGCAATTGAGCTGTGGTTAAATGGTCACAAGTCTTTACTTGAATAATCGGGGAGTTTTGATGCTGAAAACCAGCACAGCTGAATTCCCTTAGCTTGCACAGATTCTTGCACAGCAAGACAAACTTTGTACCAGGAGAGAAAGGCTAATCTCACCCAGTGGGGCACACCCCTCTTTGTTACATGACTAGCTTTCAAAAAAGAGTGGCTTTATTTGTACACAGGGATTTGAGCATCATGTGTGGAATTACCACACACAGCAGCAGTTCATTCAGACTGCAGTAAGATGTCTGCTGTTCCCATCCAACCCCTTCTATTAAGCTCTTTCTATCTGAAGACCAGCCACCAGACTGATGCATGGGGATGGGCAGGAAAATAAAACAGAAGAGGATGCCAAAGCAATTGGAAGTCGAAGGTGCAAAGATCATTACTGTGAAGTTCTCCTTCACCACTCATAACCCATTTCTTTCCTACCGTGCTCAGTGGTGGCCAGTTCTGCAGCCATGAGGTGCGTATTAGTTTACGCAGTATCAGGAGAAGACTTCCATGCCCAGGCATGGCAGGAGTAAATACTATGGGCCTCAAAACACCTCCTGAATTCAGTCAAGTCTAGAGTACTTGTCTGCTACTGCAACAGCTTCCTTCTCCAGAAGTGGAAACGTTGCAGTGACATATCAAAGCTCATGCTTTCACAGTACTGATGTCCTGCATAGGAATGCCTGACTAAAGACTGGTGTTCTTGAAATTATAAAACTGAAAATCACTCGGCATTTAGTACAGGAGAGTGAGGAATGAAGACTGGAATGGGAACTGGTTTCTTGTGCTGTACAGTGAGTGAGACAGTACAAACTGTGCAGTCTGTGGCAGCAGCTACAAACAGGTGATCTGGAACTTGCTCCTGCTGCCTTTAGTTCCACCTGGTACATCAGCGACTACTGCAGGCACAGCACTTGTCAGCAAGGATTTGGTGAGGTCTACAAATGTAATATCCCTTGCTGCAGAGTCATAATTGTCTACTGGTTGCATATTGATGTGCTGTAAAAATAGCAGTAAGATATATTCACAGGACCAAGCAACACTTACTGTCCATCTGGCAAGGAATGTGCAATGCAAAGGTGCCTAAGCATATAAGAAAGAGGCCATTATATTTAATGGTTTCCCACATGAAGAAAACTGCATGAGAACCATTGCATGTACACTAAAAAAGCTAAGTTATAGAAAAAGCAGTCAAAGCACGGACACACTTAGCTGTAAAACCCAATGACATTATTAAAACACATAATCACTCAGATCAAGTTAGGAAAATGAGCAAAATCAGACAAGTGCACTAGACCATCACATTTTTGATGCTCCTGTTTGCCTTGGACTCCTTCATTGTCAAAGGTGACTTTCCCTTCTGTTTCTCTCCTGTGCTAATGCCTCAACACCACTGTCCCCCTCATCAGGTTTGTCTGCCTTGGGTGCATTCAAACCTCTTCCCAATGTTGGTGCCATAGAAGCAGGTTGCCTTCTCCTGTGAACTGAGCATGCTGCAAAACACAGCCAAGAGGAGAAGCAGCCCATGGAAAGCACTCCTCATCCTTGTCCTCCTCCTCCCAGTGCTGACACAGGCACTGAGAGGTGCACCGTGCAGGGGGGAATTTAGCAAGACACGCTGTGAGAAAGTGATTGATCAGGGGAGGAAGGCAGGACTGGACAGGGCTCTCTTGGGTGCTGTGCTGGATGGGGAACCCACCAGCCTGCCTTCCATGGGCAGGGCAAAAGCAAAGGCAGGGAGAAGAGGGAGGTAGGGTGAGCGTCAGTCTCCCAGGCAGGGAGCTCGGAAGGAACTGTAAATCCTCAGGAGGTGCTCAACATTTTGTGGGGTTAGCAGGCTGTGATAAGTAGCCACAGCACCACGAGCAGCAGTCAATAACTGTAAATTCTGGCTTTCTAATGCCTGTGTTGGAAGCGTTAATTATTTTGTTTGGGAAATCTGTCAAGACAAATTAAAGGGAAAGTTTTGCTTACTTTAAAAAAAGATTTAATTCTTGGTTTAGAAATTCTTTCTCACCTCTCCCCCCATTTTGATACCCTTTTGTATTGACACCAGTTGAATTTTTTTTTTCTTGAGTGGATCCAAAGGGCAACTTTCCCAGTGCTTGGCTATTGATAATCACAGCATTACATAAAGCTACAGACATACATAAAATGTTACAAATGTTATGTACTGTAGGTGGATTGAGCAATATGTACTTAATGCCAGTACCTTTCTAATATGATTGATACCATACATTTTATAACTCCTCCGGACATACATGACCATGTAGCAAAACTGTATTCATAATAACAAAAGTCAAGCTTATTGACACATTTACTCCAAAGAAACAATTTTCTTTCATTGATAAATGAGTGGAAAATTACATTAGAGTTTTCATTCAACATCTATTTCATTCCAGAAGATATGCTTAGCTTTAGGGACGAATATGCATAAACAAGAGCCGGGGAAAGGTGACCATAAATACATGCTTAAGTGCTTTGCTGTAGGGCATAGAGACTTGCAAGGTCAAAGCTCTCCCCTCTATTGTTCCATTTTAGTGCACAATTTAATCCCAGGCTATTTAAATGGAAAGTATACTTCCTTATTAGTACATTAGATATGCTTAGGCAGAAATATGGTTACAATTTCATAACCTAGAAACAGAGTTGAACTTCTAACATTTATGTAAGATTGTAGAATAAATATCCTATAGCAGGGAGCCTAAGCAAAATACTTGATGCCTTCCTGCATAGCCTGTGGTACAGAGTACCAGCAGTTTCACAGCTGCCATTTTAGAGACAGCTTCTTCTAGCCTAATTAGCATTTATGGATCTTCAAGCAGCAATTAAAAAAAAAAAAACACTGGCTGGGTTTTATTGGTTTATAAATAATTCCAAGGCATGCATTATTATTGTTTGTGGAACACCAGAGTGAAAAATATGTACAGTTCAAATGCAAATATTGATCTAATTTCTTGCATTGTAGGATAATTAAGCTACAGAGAATATTTAAATAGATAAATAGGGAATCAGAACATTCCTTTGGTGGGAAAAGACATGTTTATGCTAATGCTGTCCCCACTTTATAAAAGTTGTTCCTAGGAACGCAGTCTGTTTTCATATTTTAGCAATAAATGTTAAAGAAATTGTGTTTTACAGCCAGAAAGGGGCTACTGTCATGTAATGGGAACCAAGTACAGCAGGCATAAGGGAATATTCCACACATAAAATGTAACCAGGACTGTTAGCCATATAAATTACTATAAAAAGGAAGCTTTTTTACCTTTCTCACAGTGATGATGCCAACTTGGTAATTAGGATCAGTGTTAATATCAAAGACATCCAGTCCATCTCCATCCACAAGGCTGTATTTCATCTCTGCATTAATGCCCTCGTCCAGGTCTTTAGCAACCACGCGGCCCACAGTGGAGCTGACGGGAGCAGACTCCAGCACACTCATCTGGTAATGCTCTGGCACAAGCAGCACAGAGGGAGAGAGGCGAAAAACAGGCTGTGAAGAGGAACCAAAAACTGCACAGCAATGCAAAGAGCAGATCAGGGCAGGCCACAACACTCCATGGCCTGCAGAGAGTCTGTAGTACCTGTCCCAAAGCTGTGACAGCCGTGTGATTTCCTTTAAAAAGCCACAGCCCAGCTAAATTTCCTGGGGAAGTTTTATTTAGGTGTTTGTTATATCATCAGGTTTGTTGAATGTTTTTGCTTTAAAACAGCAATACACCTGAAGATAGGAACTTCAACTAGAAAAATAGGGCAATTAACACCAGTGCTGTTGCAGCCATGATATAAAGCAGGATATGGAACAGATTTAATAGGACAGGCATATTTTTATTAGATCAGTTGTACAGCAGGAATAAACATAAGTTTTGAGCACCACAAATCCTTTCTCAAGTCCCTACAAACTTCTTTTTGGCCCTGAAGAAAGCTCAGGAGCTTGCCAGTTTCTTTCAAATTTACCAGTTACTCTATAAAAATGTACTGCCTCTCCCTACAAATACTGTCTTGAGCACATCTGTTGCATTGCTAGTTTGCTTAGCAGCAAGACTGGGGAAAGAACAACCTGCTATTTTAAAAGTGTACTTTGCAAATATAAATGTTGTACCTAAAATACTTCTCTGGCATCATGTTTTATTTTCAAAACTTCCTTGCTGCACCCTCTCTGTTGACTGCATCAGCTATTAAGCTTTACAAGGCGGAATAACACCAAGGATGAGGTTTGATGAATTGTCATTTTTCTTAACCAAGAGTTTGATATCAGTGAGAATTCATGCCACTTTCAAAACACAACTGGCAATGGTGTGCCTAACAAGTTGCTCTAACAGAAGAAGAGAAGTGGAAGTTGAGATTTCTTGCTGATCTTAGTGGAACACTTTGATTTAGCAGTGCAACATGCAGAAACAGATGGAGAAGAAGAATACCAACAAAAAGAACTGCAGGAGTTTGCATTACTCAGCTAAATGATAAAAATGTCAAAACCAAAATGGCTTGAGATTGATTTACACCACTAAAAGAATCAGTTTTCTTAGAAAAACCCCAAATTATATCCCTTGAAATATTTAGTTCAATCAAAACTGAAAAGCTTCTTTCAAATTTTTAACGGCAATATTGAATTATGCAACTAAATGTGATAAAAAAATCTTATAAACAAAGAGCAAAATATTGCAAATCTTGTTTTGAAGTTCACTTTTTAAAATGCAAAGTAATGTTTCTGGTAAGAGTGGAGTTGCCCATTTTTGCATTCCATTAACTATGACTGCTCCATATCTTGGGGTTTAATTGTATATTGCCAAGGTTTAGATGAACCTTTCCTGGAATACAGCCTGTATGACAACCCACTCCACACTGGCAGCACAGCTCCCAGACACTCCCCTGCTGTGGCCTGGCTGGAGTGTTGAATGAATTATCTTTCAACTTCCAGCACCACCACATGTCCCTGATTTGAGAGACATCCTCTGGAGACAGGATGAAAGGACAATCAGAGCAGCAATTAGTAGCCAAAGGCAATGGCCATGAGCACTCTAAATACAAAAGTTCTCCCTCCTGCCTTTTTCTGTAAATTAATTTCCCATCCCTAAAAAAAAGTGTTGTTTTTGATAATTTTGATGGTCAGAAACCTTTTCTGAAAGGCAAGGTGTTGAATAATTCCTTTTGACATTTTTCTGAAGGAGAGTTCTGTATCGAATCTGAAATTCTTCCCATCTCTAGTTGTCACTATCCTGAGTTTGAAAATGGCTGTCATGCGAGCAAACAGCAGACAAAACTCAGCCACCCCTTTTTGCCTGTCCTGGCACCACGGGTACTCACTCTGTGGAAATCTGGGTGGATTGTCATTGACATCAGAGAGGGTGATGTTGACTGTGGTTGTTCCAGCTAATCCTCCCAGCTGTCCACCCATATCCTTGGCCTGGATAATCACTTCATAATATTCTTTTGCTTCTCGGTCCATGTTCATTAGAGCTGTCCTAATTAAGCCTGAGATTGAGGATGGGAAGGGGTTTGGGGAACAAAAGAAAATGACAGTTAGAGAGTACACAAAGAGGGTGGAGGGCTCTTGCTCCTGCATCCCATTCCCTGTGTCAAGAATGAGACCAGGCTCTGCACTGTCTCACCTTCCCTGGCAGAGTAAAACTCACCCAAGTGGAATCTAGGCTAACAGAAGGTGTGAATTTTAAAGAAGCCAGTTAAAATGCATCAGCTCTGGGACAGGCTGTCTGTTCAAAATTAAAATGTTGTCTTCCAAGGAAAAGCTTTTTGGGAACAGTGTGCTACGTCGAATTAAGGCCCAGCTCAGGATGACTGTCTCTGCACGATGGAAGTGATGTTCTTTGCTAAAAGATCCATCAAGACGAGTTTTCCAGAGTGTCCCTAAGCACACAGTCCTGAAGGCCACCTGGCATGAGCCCGCGGGCTTTGCTCGCGTCCCTCGGGACCCAGGCTGGGGTTGCGAGTGCAGAATGCGGGGAGACGCCGGCTCCGGAGGGGCCACCCTGCTCCCCCGGACCGCGGGGCGTCCCCTCCCTTCGGGGTGACACTACTGCGAGAGGACATGAGGTGGCAGCAGCACTTCTCTTATGCAGGCTGCGAGCGCCGGCCCGGGCAGCGCCGCCGGTGCCGCGGGAGTGCCGGGCGGCCCCGCTGCCCCCGCACAGCCCCGCGTCTCCCGGCGGTCCCTCCTCCAGCCCTCCCAGCCCCTGCCAGCCCTCCCGCCCCTCCAGGGTACGCCATCGAACAGCCGGCAGTGCCGCCCGGGGATGCGCTGCCAGGGGACACTCCCTTGCTAGCGACACGTTTGGGATGCCCTTCGGGGCGCGGGCAAGTGTGTGTCAGCCCCGGGCACCGTGCCAGTCGCACGGCTCAACACACACTGCACATCAGGACATTATTAACTTGATTGATCTGCATTCAGTCTTTATTTTTAGCAGAAAGACAATGTATGGGTTTAATAAAAAAGCAGTAAAAAGATATTGTGTTGGCAATTATCGCCGTGTGTGAAGGGAAGAAATAGTAACCAGTACGGAACAACTCGCAGTGCGCTATTTTAATCTTCCTGCATGCAGTCCTTCAGAGCCCCATCCTGAAAAGCTGAGCGCCCCCTGTGAAGTGCTGTAGTTCCTCAGCTCCCATGGATATATAAATAAGATATGAAAATACTTAGCATTTTGGGAAGTATTTTCTCCATATATGAACACTTTGGAGGGAATTTCCACTCTTGGCTCGACCTAAAAAAAGGCATCAGTGCCTAAACCCCAGGCTGTGCCATGCCTATCTTTGGGGCCTCTGGTCCCTAGAGGAGGGCTGGTCCAGGACACCAAGACTCAGAGCCAGATCAGGTACCCAGAGGTGCAGCAATGCAGAGCAGGGGGCATCTGATGCTGCTGCACACAGTCAGTCTGCAAAGAAATGCTAAGGATGGTGGTGAACATTAAACCCATTCTTAGGGTTTAGCTATAGGAAAGGCTACGGCAAAGGTTCAGACCCTCAGGTCTTCCAAAGAATTGTACTGGAACCATTTCTTTCACTGAACTGAGTGAGGTTTGTGCTCTTAAGAAAGCAGTAAAGAGCAAAGGTGATGGCCTTTCTTTTCTGTAACAGCCAGATGGTTTCTGAGGAACTAGGAGACTTCTTTTATCTTCTAGGGGAATATCATTGTCAGGCTGTAAAAGTATTCTGGAAAAAGGGAGAAGGAGGCTCTCAACTTTCCTTTGAAGTTGTGCTTTCACACAGACACTTGTTCAGCACCTGTGAGGACAGTGACAGAATAGGAATAGGAGCACACCTCTGGAACCAAGAGGCTGCGTCAGGAGGTAAACAGTGCTCCAAATGCTTCTAGAGGAGAACTGTACTGAAATGAGGTATCCATTATTGGGTGTTTTAATCACTATCAATACAAAGGGGCTGTTGGTCATTTATGCTCTAGCTCAGTTTTAGAAGAATGTCAGAGCTGCAATTGCATTTTGTGGGCTACCAAATTCCACAGGTGAGTTTGCACAGGGGGAGCTGATTACAGTCCTGTGCTTGTGATTGGGAAATGGCTTCTGGCTCACAACAGTGCTTACCCTAAATGGGAGTCCAGCTGCTGACTCTGGCAGCTAAAGGCTGAGGCATCTCTGAACCTGTCCAGAGATGCAGCTCTAAGTGACTGGGAAGTTGATAAGAGACCTTCTCTGCGTTAAATACCAATAAAGTACACGATTTTGGACTTAAGGGCCTATCTTCTGTATAAGCTGCATTCTAGTGGTTAAATCTGTACTGGATCTGATCCTAAGTATTGGTCCTTTGCTTTCCTAGAAATAATTTGGTACTCAGCAATTCTATGATTATGTCCTTATTTGTCTGTGGTTGATACCTGATTACAAAAGGAACATTAGTATATTTATATTGTAAATATAAACAAAGCTGAGAAAATAATATGCCACATACAAGTTTGTCTTTGGCTAGAGCACCTACCCTGTAAACTACTAACTTCAGAAGTAGATTATTCACTGTTTTTCCTATGTTGTCCCCTAGGGCTCTGCTGCGACTATCATCTCATGAGTTTCTGACCTTAGTACTACAGATGCCCTTTAGAAACTGTCAAAATCTGTCAGATTCCACTTTTGAGTATAAACCTTGGATATATACAGAAAAGAGAGAGAGAAAGCAAGCAAAACAGAGAGGGTGTCCTATAGATAAATGTAAGGTTATTAACAAGAGCACCCTTAGGTAAAACTACTCCAGATAACTGCATCCTTTAGCTTGCATTTTCCAGTCCTGGCTGGTTCATAGATCTTTTTTCCCCTAAGCCTTGTTATCAACTAGATCTGTTGAAGACATTTTTCAATGATAGAAGCCAGCAAGAGTATTTACAGCACCGAACTCATCCAGATCCTGAGTTGCAGAATATGGTCATTCAGAGGAATATATCACTGGAAAAAGCATGTTCTTCTTCTGGAACTCACTGCCACAGCATTACTTTACTCCTTGCACAGTGCTGCTCTGTCTTGGCTCCAAGCCACAGAAACACATTTCCCTGACCACAGCTATGATGCACTGCCCTTTCTTTCTGCTTGCAGCTTTTTCTTTTGGTTTTCACACTGACTCATTCCCTGATGAAATAACATACCTGTCCGAGAGTCCACAGAGAAATATGGTTGTCCTTGGAGGATACTGTATACGACTCTCGCGCTGTTCCCATAGGTTGGGTCATCAGCATCTGTCGCTGTCACCTGGATAACAGAGGTGCCTGACAAAAAAACCATCAAAGTAAGACCTTGTGGGGTAAAGAGCTGGCAGGAAAAGGACGCAGTTCAAAGTAAATTGAAATGCCTAACAAGAGCTTTCCCACACACCAAACTTTTTCACTTGATGCTCATAGTGCTTGTACTTAGTGCTCATCTTGTAGCTCATTAGCACTAAAGGAATTAATAGGTATTAATTCATCATGCATCTATAAGAAGATACAAAAGAGCAAGTACTCTATGGACCCTAGTTACAGAATTGCTGAACTAACAGTACTTTGTTATGGTTGGCAGAGAGATGGTAATTATATACTGCTTGCTTCTCTTCCCCTTGTCTTGATTTGAAATGTTATTAGGAGGCAGCTCAAAGAAGTTCCATAGCTCTGCTGACATAAATCATGAACTGTTGTAGCAGGCCCACAGATGCTGTATGTTGACTGAGGGATGGAAATTGTACACAAACAGTGAGCATAAAGGAATGTATCTCTGAGATAATCTCTCTGTGGGATTGCAGTTTACATTGCATGGCCTAGAGATTATACACTGCTGAAGTGCCTTTTGGAACTTCACACACAGAGGCATATATATTTCTTTTTTCAATTGGTTTTCAAGGTCTGCTTCCTCTGAAGCTAGTAATGGCTTGCAGGTGATGTAATTTATCAAGAACAAGAAGGTGAGGCACAACTCAAATATGTGTGTTTTGACTCCTTAAAATGTCAGAAAAGGCCTTTATGAATGTATCTAGCCTTCTACATAATGCTTTGTGTTAGAAACAACTCCAGTGTTACTAGATAAGCACTTGAAGATAAATCTGAATTCAAGCTACCCACTACCATTAAGAAACATTATTTCTGACTGGAACTTTTGTATTTGATGCCTCTCTCTAGCTTTATGTCAACATAATATTGAAGAATGAGGAGTTGAAGCATATCTGTAACTTCAGGACATGAAATTTATATGGTATTATTATCTCTGCAGTGATGTCACAGAGCCAAAAAGCAATAAGCAAAAAAACAACTCAGAAAGAAAAAAAGTCCCGAAAAACAGTATTTTATGTGATTATTTGATTTCCTATATGGAAATTATTTCTCCTGACTTGTGTAGATAGGAAGGCTGCTGTTTGTCTTCTGCATTGCAATAACGGTGCTGTCTTCAACATGATCCCATTCTCTAAAAGTGGAGGGCAAATAGTACCAGAATCACAGGATTCACTGAACTTTGTTTAGTGCAGGCTTACATGGACTAGAAGGAGTAAACAATCATTAGATTGTTTTCATGTCTCCATGTTTTCAAGGGCTCCTGTACAGTAGTTGAGCTTTCGGTATGAACTTGATTAAGTTGCTAAGACTGTGTTATTTTGGGGATGGTAATGGTTGTCTAATGATCATTATTATTTCTACCATCTGATGTCAGAGGAGAAGGGGCACTATGTTATTACAAATTGAGCATGCCATGTTTGAATTACACCTTTCTTCAGCTCTCGGGCTCCCCTTGGCACGTTTTCTTTCAGAGGGGCCCAGCTGATGCTGATGTAAAGCCTGCTGTGCCTTTTCTTACAGCAACCAGACACCCCAGGGTGAGCTCCTCTGTCCTGCAGCTCCTGTGCAAGGGGCAGAAGCTGAGTTCAAGGAGCCAGGCAATTTGTGGTTTGGTGACCATCTCAAGTTTGCTTATAAGGGAAAGAGACTCCACAAAATCGGCCTTACCCACAGGTGACATTTCTGGAACAGAGGCTACGTAAGGTCCATCCAGGAACTTGGGTTCATTGTCATTGATGTCTTGGATTTTGATGATGAACTCTGACTCGGGTTCCATGGGCCGGCCCGTTCGCCTGTCCAGGGCCTGTGCTCTGAGGGTGTACTGTGACCTTTCTTCCCGGTCCAGCCGCTGAATGGCATGGATGTCCCCTGTCGTATCATCAATGGTGAACACAACGCCAGCTCCCTCTCCTGAGAGGATGTATTTGATCGAACCGTCTCCCCTGTCCATGTCAGAGTGGAGCTGTGGAAAGGAACAGGATGCAATTAGACCACGAGCTGGGTAAGCAGCTGCTGAGAAACACTGAGCACGTGATCATCCCGAGCATTCTGGTCTCACTGTTGGGACTCACAAGCTGGTTTTAATGAACTCGCTTTGCTGAAAGAGGCAAATAGTAAAGTCTGTATCACATAGCTGCAATTAAAAACCCTCTCCTGTCTTCCTGTTTCTGCACCCACAGCTGTGCCAAAAGAAAAGGCAGAGGCACCCAAACAGGAGCAGTCTCTGTGCCTTTTTGGAATCTCACTCAACACAATAATTATCTTTTGCCTGGTTGCAATGGTCACTGAGAAGATTTGGGATAAAGTGAGGTCAGCAAAGCTACAGACTGTGCTTGCTCACATGGCTTAAGAGGAGTCAAATACTACAGGGGTAGTATAATGTTGGGGCAAATAAGGCAAATCTGTTTGGGATCAAGAGGAAAGCAGAATGGGAGAGCTACTTGGTGTTATGATTCAGAAATACTTACATTTTTTCCCATTCAATTTTAGTAATAAAATTAGTCTGGATCCTTACATCTTCAGGAGGGAATATTGTCAAACAGTAGGTGAGGTACGCAGCAAGAAAGAGTTGCTTATGCCCGTGGCAGGCTATAGATATGAGAACCATCCCAGATTTTCTAGGAAATTAGCAAATGGATTTATTGCATGACTGCTAATTAGTTCTGAGCAGCCACAGATAGCTGTGAATGCAACAGAACAGAGCAAGAGTAAATGCAGTACTAATTATAATCTAAAACAAGGAAACAAATCATTCTGGGGACTATATTTTGTTAAACACCTGGTTCCCATGAAATACTGGAATGACTATCAAAAGCAATCAAATTGCTTAATTTCACTCACACTATGAAAATCCACAATGGTATGCTCATAGTTCCATGCTTTTGAGGAACAGAGCATAAAGACCAATGCCCAGCGGTGGTAATCATTCAGTCCCAAAAGACAGCAAGGCAATAGACTTGAGATGCAATAATCAAAATAGTTCAGATGTGAATATAGTTTTCCAGTGTGATTATCATTTTGGGAGATGAATAAAGGAAAAATAGTAATTAAAAAAAAGGAGTGAAAGTAGGTTGGATTCAGTTAAGCACATTTTAAAATGCATATACGAGCACATCATCTCAGAAATATGATCAAAATCAAGTGTGTGTTTAATGCTTTGATGAGCTTAAAGGACATATGGGAGTAATTTTGGAGGATGGGGCCAAACCTAGGTAAATATTTGTACTGGAGAGAAAAATCTTAGAATAATAAATCGAATATACGAACACAGGATTGTTAGGATTTGAAGAACAAATCCAAACAGAAATGGATAATTTGTGTTGAAAAGCAGAAGTCAAACTTTGTACATTTGATTACAGGCTATTCTCTCGAGAAAGAAAAAAGGAATCTCATCTCTGAGCTGTTTAAAAACATAAAGAACCTATACAACAACTTATTACATAGGAAAAGTTTAATAGGGATGTGGAAAAAGTGACTTATCTGACCTAAGCATTTCTAGTGCCAGTGAAGCAGCTCCTCAGCTGTTTTAGAGCACACGATCCCGTGGACTGGGGAGCGGAAACACCTTTTCCCCCAGTGAAGGGTCTGGCTGGAAGATGCTCATTCTCTGAAGGGTGTTCCCCTTACTTGCCTCTCAGGTAGGTCACATAACCTGTGCAAAACTTGGACCCACTCCTGGTTTTGGGGCAAGACTGCTTTCAGCTGAGGTGGGATCCCGTGGTTTTCCATGGCATATGCCAGCCTGCAGACAGGTCTGCATGGGGGTGGCCCATGGACTCCAAGTGGCCGCTGGGACAGTGAGTGTTAGGGCAGCAGCACTGCAGTGTGGCTGCAAGGGCTGAAGGTGCAGGTGGTGACAATGGCTGTCTGGCCACTGGTATTTCACTTTCTCCTCCTCTGCCTCCATCCCTGCAGTGGCTACTGCATCTCAGAAACATCGATCCTTTGGAGGAAAGCTGGCAGCTCTCAGGTGATGTATTAACTGAACGGTGGAAGAACAAGCCCAGAAAAATTTGGCAGGGGTAAACAGTTAAATTTAGATGGCTGCCATGTGTATTAATTCACAGGCAGGCACCAGGACTGCAGACTGGCGTATCTTCAGGAAACACCATCTTGTGATTAATTTAAAAAAAGACAGTGGTTGTCATTACTTACCCTAAACACCCATAACTCAGAGATTATCACTGTAGGAGCTAGTAAACAGGATACTTCCAGAAGGAGAATACTATTATAGCTTTTCAAATTGATTCAGAACCACTAAGCTACATCTTGGGCATTTGTTTTAGTGCATTAGTGCACCAGTGAAAGAATGCAGCTGCTGAGACAGATACAGATGTTAGACCTGATTGGGGAATTAGAGCTGGGCCTGATGGAAGAAAATGTGCTTTGGAACACCAACAAGTCCTCATTAAATAAGGAAAAGGGGAAAAATAAAGAGAAAGAAGAAGTCAAAGTCAAAGTCAAAGTCAAAGAAAAGGCGAAGAAAAATGAAACAGAAAGAGAAAAATGAAAAAGAAATGAAAAAAAGGAAAAAAGAAAATGGAAAAAGGGAAAAGGAACAGGAAAAGAAAATGAAGAAGAAGAAAGAGAAAAAGAAGAAGGAAAAGAGAAAGAAAAAAAGAAGTATTTTTTGAGATAGCAGTAGGTGTTCAGGACTTTTCAGAATACTTAGAAGCAAATAATGAATCAAACTCATTGGTTAAATTACACCTTCTGTGCTGTCCTATTTGGAATAAATGCAGTTGTGAAGGGAGCAAACAAGGAATGAACATGGCATGCTCTTAAGAATTTGGGAGTACAAGAGGATCTCTGTCTAACTGTGATTTGTTAGAAACATTGGGTCTCAACCAAGGCTAGGCAGTAAGAAATGCTAGCAGCACTTTTGCAGCTCCTTGTATAACCTGCTCTTTCTAGACAAAGCAAAAAAGAGTATAAAAAACGTAACACTGCCAGACTGCAATAAATCTGAAAGAATTTGGTGTCTTAAGGGACTGAAGCTCACACCAAACCTAATATCAGGATGCTGTAGTTTGGAGTGTAAAAGTCACTGTGTCGGAAAGGTGATCTAGTTTTAAGTTGGCTCTGTTTTATGGGTGGTGCAATAAATTGTGCTGCCATGTGGCTGATACAGAGTAGGAGGAATTAATTTGTACTTTCTCCTCCATATTAAGGAATGGGTTATTGGAGGAATAAAGCTCATAACTCCTGAGAAATTTTTAACTGTGTCAACCCGCGTTGCCTCTTTTGATGAGAACAGTACAAAAATTAAGGATGTTACATCTGCATTGGAATTACACATTTCCTGGCAAAGGGCAAGTAGAAGAGAGTAGTGCTGCAGTGAGCACTCAGGGGAGAACCCACACAGCCCTGCTAACCAGTCTGTGACTCCATCCTTGATGTGCTTCTCCCTTCTCTGCTTCCAGGGAGGTAGTACCTGCAGGGGATTTTTGTAAGCATGCATGAGTGAGTATGGTTGAGGTACATTGATAGTCTGCGGAGAGGTTGCATTTTATTCATTTATTCAGCTGCTGCGGTTCAAATGCTTCTTTGAAACAGGGTTAGGGAGTCTCCAACATGGCAAAATGGTGAAGTGTGTCCCCAGTTCAATTATTGACACAGGGTAGGCTGCTCAATGAATGTGGAAAATACCTGCTGTAGCAAATGAAGGGGCTTTGGTTTCCTAGTTCATCCTATTAGCCAATAATGGCTACATCTAGGAAAACTGAAGCCTTGTATTTATCTGGGACAGGACCAGGAACCCTCTGAAGCTGAAGTACTTTAAATCACTATCATGAACACTGGAGAAAAGCAAAAATTGTACTGACTTCACATCAGGAAATTTCTTTCATTTCCCTGTCCAGAACATATTTTGCACCTTGCCTTAACAGTCATCTAGGAAAGTTCACGGAATCATAGCAGCCTTGGAAATCATACTAGGCAAGCCTGGACCTACTGTTCAAGTCAAGGTGCTTTTTTGGTTGCTCCAAAACCAGCCAGAACCAGCTGTACAGCCGGCTCTGTGCTGCGCATTCTTTCTCCTTCTGACAAGGGCTTGGAGAGAGCAGATGGATAAAAGCAAGGCCCTGCCATGAGGGTGTTTCAGGATGTTGTGGGTGGTATCAGTTAGAAGAGGCCCTGCCTGGCCTGGTATGGGTCGCAGGGCTGTTTTGGAGGGCTGGTGTGAGCAGCCAGCAGCAGACTGGAAGCCCTGTTGCACCTCCACCCCACTCTGTGCAAGCCTTTACAGAGCTATTTTTGAGTCAGCCTGGGGTGACTTGGGCTGAAAAATTTCTGGCCTGCCAGAACAATTAATTCACCCCACAGTTTATTCCCCGCTGACCCCTTTCCTTAAGGATCCCTAAGACTCAGGCAGCACGAATGCAGCACGATGAATTGTGGGAGGCTGCTGCCTCTTGGGAGTGCCTGTGCCTGCGGCTGGGTGAGGCGAGGGGAAGCCTTTGCCTCAGAGAGCCCCCGCAGCCCTCATCCCACCGCTCGCCTGGCTGCTCCGCGCCCGCATCGGGGACGGGAGACGATGGAACGTGCCAGCCCAAGAGGCCCCTTTTGGCAGCAGAGTTGACTGGTGCCAGGACTACAGGGAGCACTGCCGAGTTAGGAGGCTTTCCGAGCCATCCAGCCATGTCAGCTCAGCAGTGCGTGGGACTAATTGGCCCTGTTAACCGTGGGAGCTAATTAGCCCTTGTACACCCCGGTGCGAGCACAGCCATCGCGCAGGCAGCCTTGGAGAGAGCTCCCTGACGGCAGCTTGGGCTTTAGAGGGGCACAGGCCATGAGGAGCCCTCTTGGTGTCCTTCCCTGGGGCAAAGCTGAGTGGTGGCACGCTCAGGAGTGCTGCTGACTGTGCCAAGTGCATGTGCTCCTTATGATACTGTCAGGTCTAAAAGATGAGCCAGTTTCTCCCCGTACTTGTTTTACCTGAGATTCGGCTCACAAGTAGAAGCCTGAAGTCATTTCAGATGTAACTGAGAATGTGAAATAATAAGTCTGGCCCTTGTTCCGAAGCTGGGAATTGCATGAAAACAAGTATTAATTTCTTTAATCAATAGAGATATCAAGAGCTGAAAAGCTAGGTGCACAGATGAATGAAGACTAATGAGGTCTCATCTGGAGGCAATCACTAGTTATGCCATTGCTGTGGGAGGAAGAAGAGCGTATCTTGCTGTCAGTCATGCAGGGATAAATCAGGAGGAGGTCTTTTGAAGCCCGTGGATTCATTTTGATTTATACTGGTGTGACTGAGAGCACAGTTTAGCTCTATGGGGTTGTAGAATGATAAATATGAGTCCACACTGGGCATGTGGATATATAATTTTTTTTTTTCCCTTGCAGATGAACAGCTTGGAAGGAAAAATGGAGCCTATATCATGTAAAAAATAAACAATGAAATGTGAAGGAATTGTTTTCTGACATCCTAAGTTCTTTATTTTTCATATATAACTATATGTAGTCTCCACTTGTCATAGCCATATCTGATATTGTAGGCATGTAAAATCTTGATTGTATTGTTCAAACACTTAAGCACATTAACTCTCTCCACATTTTTGTCCAGATTTGTCACCTTAGAGTAGAATAGAAGCAAACTTCATGCTGACCATAAAACTTCGAATAACGGGATCAATACAGGTTCAATGATTCAGGGTCTTTAAAAACAAAAAAGGAGGATGGTTATAGTGAGGCAGATTGTGATGGCAGATGTCACCGGTCTGATTTCCATCAGCTTCTTTCTCAAGGAGACACAGAAAAGTAAATACCAAATAAGTATATAGGATGGGCTCAGGAATACATTTTATACATATCTGTACTGATGGGTAGGTTCTTGGGGTATAAGGGATCCAAAAATAGGACCCTTCATGGTTGAATTTAATGAGCTGTCCCTTTACTCTTCTTGATCTGGAGCAACTTCTCTGTAGTCCACAGAATTAACCTGCAGTAAAGATGTGGTAAGCCAGAAGATACTCTGACCCTGGAGATTTGCAGAAAACGAAAACTGAAATGTCAGTTTTCAAGGGAAACTGGCTATTTAATTTGATTTTGAATTGCAGCTTCTAGCTGACTTGATCATGGACAGAAGCATGATCACAAACTCTTCCTTTCTTTCCTAATCCTTATATGTCAATATAACCTTGCTTTGCCTTGACATTGTAGGAGTCCCTGGAAAGATTGCTGCAGATTTTCTAACACTACCTCAAATTACAGATGATGATTGATGCAGCAGATCTCTTTGAAATAGGCAAATATATTGACAGCCCCTTGAAACAGAAATTCTTCCCAAACAAAGGTGACATAGGGCAAAAGCTCTTGGGAGCAGAAGTGAAATTAATGCGGATAAATTCACTGCCAGAAAGAAGGCAAAGGCACTTGAAGAAACATCCCACGTTTCACCACAATCTGCAGATACACAGATGGATACATTCTTCCAGACATCCTCCTGCTGTGGGCCTTACCTTCCCAACGTAGAGAGGGTCAGTTCCTGTGTATTCCTCCAGAACAAAAAACTGGTTCCACACCCAGCTCCTCTTCATACGCTGATGCAGCTTGTCTGACAGGTTGTCTTCTTGCCCTTCAGTGAGGGGCCTGGCACTTCCTGACAGCACAGTTGTAGTAAGGTCCATCAGTCCCCAAAAATACAAGGAGACGCCAAGTCCAAACAAGTTCTTTGCATTGCTCATTCTACCTGAAGTCCACATCCGTATACAAGGACTAACTGAAAAGTCCAAACACAGTAACTTGGGTCCCTTGAGAAAAAAGTAGGTCCTCTGTGTAGTCCTTTGAAATGTCCAGGAGAGATCCTGGTTGTCAGAAACGCAGTATCCTGTAAAGTTAAAGGAAATTAGTAAGAGGATGCTTTTTTTCCTCACGGCAAATGAGTTTCCTAATTAGACAAATATGCTATAAAGTATTTAATCTTCTGTATAAAACTGTAAGATCAGGATGCACACCTTTTGAAACCATAAATACTATTACCATATAAGCTGCAGACATGGAGCCTTAGGTACAAGAGACATCAGGATTTAGCCAATAAGCACGAGTTCTCTACTTTGCTAATTTAGCTGTAGGGTTGCTTTATGATATTGATTGGCATGAGTTAAGTGCATACTCTTTAGAAATATTTATGACCAGAAGGCCTTATAGAATATTTAAAAACAGTTCACTCTGGAAAATTATCATAGCTGGAGAACAATATTTGGCAACCATCTTCCTGTTTTGTAACAATGTCATTGTCATTACACACACATCCATGCACACGTCTACATAAATACTGATATTATTGCTATATTGCAAACCTTGAATATAATTTCTAGCAGCTCCAAGTTATTTCTGGTTTTAATTATTCTTTCAGCCTCTCTGTTGCTTGAATTCAGGTTTCACACTCTGCTGCCTCTTCTCTGAAGAGCTGATTGCTGCTACAAATGCAACATTTCTGGAATTTGAATGGTCAGTTAATCATTTTATAACCCACAAAAGGTTTCACAGCGCTGATGGCCACACACTGTATGTCCAAGCAAGTCAAGCTAACACATTTTTTTCCTTCACAGGCCTGAAAGACCTGTTTAGGCAAAGGAATGCTGATGTCTATCAGAGGACACCTTCTCATCAGTCTACGCTCTTTTCTTGTCATGAAGTCAGTTTAGTTGGTGACCTCACTCCAGGCTATGGATGATAGCAAACCCTTCCTTCACCATTTTGCTGAACTTAATGATCTAGTGCTGCACACACGTTACTCTGTCAAAACACTCCATACATCCTCTGTTGGCCCAGTATTTTTGCTGTTCTTTTAAAGAACACTTCTCTTTTCATGACAAACAGACTCATTAGGAAAGGCACATAGAGCTCTGAGGCTTAAGCAAGTAGTTCGTACTTCCTTTTACTGCTGTTCTACACTTAGGTGTTTAGGCTTAATTAATTGTTTTATCCTGTGGAAATAAATGTAGCAAGAGATCTCCATCAAATATTTTCAACTGAAATCCTTGAAAGATTTCAAAATCATAAAAAGTATTTTAGACAGTTGCATGACTTTAAAGACTGAGATAATGCAATGTTTTTAACAGAGAAGAAGAGAGTGTTTGAGAATTCCCCAGCATTGAGGCTGGTCAAACTGGAGAACTGGGTACACTCAGAAATCTACTGAAACAGAAATTCAGAAATTAATCTGAAAGTTGGCTGAAATCTGGAAATGGCAGTGTAAGTCTGGAAGAGGTGTCCACAGGGGGAGAAGAGACAAAATGACCATCTAAGACGAATTTCTACACAAAATAATGTTTCCAATTATGCAGCCCAGAAGAAGTATGACCACACAGGGCTGCTGGCCTATACAGTTGTGAAGCGTAGCAAACTAATGGGTTCTTTACCTTGAAAAGTTTACAACCTAAGCCTGAATAGATACAACAGAGAAAGGCAAAACTACAGGCACAGAACATGGTAAATTTCTTCTAAGCAGAACAATGTACAGAACTGCTGGTTGTTTTAGACACTGACTACGTAATATGGTAGGATTTATTGTCTGCAAAGCTAAAGAATGGGGATTTACCTAAGCAGTAAAAGCCCAGAAGTACCACAGTAATCTCTGTGTGTCTGTCACTTCACGAAGAAGTTGGCAGCTGTTTGTGAGAGGCAGAGACAGGGATCACAGGGCCTGCTGATGCCCATAGCCAAAGGAGTCCAAGAGCTGTGTATGCAGGGCTTGCCTCTGTCTGTCCTGTGACGCCTTCACTCCAAACAGCCAACACACCTCTATACTGGGGAAAGAAGGCTGAAGCCCTCTGCACATAATAAGTAAGCCCACCATGCTCTTGACATGTTCTAAACAGGAAGTTATTCTCAGCAAAATCAGGGTGACATTATTTACAACCCATGTTTTGCTGGTGAGTAAATGTGGGGAAGAGCTTTCCACCACTCCCCAGTATAACTTGAGGGAACCCACCACTGCCTCTGCCATGCAACAGGAAGAGAAAGTGGGGTCAAGCTAAGATCCAGCAGCTAAGGTCTTGCCTGCATGGGAATTAAAAAAATTCCATCTGCTGCACAGATCAGTTACATCTTTGCTTATGTGACAAAGATGTGATACAGCATGATAGACCAATTGCTGTGGCAACCAGAATTGTGTTTGTAGGCGAATTCTCTAACCACAAATGCAAAATGGTGCCAGATGTCTCCTGCAATTAAGTTCAGCCATCAAAGATCAACAGTGCTTAGGCAAGGTATCATTGTTAAATGAACTTGCAGAGTTACCAGTATACATGTAATCAGGCAATAGCAAAAGAAATCTGGTCATCGGGATGCTTTTCATCCACATGTGCATTAAATCAGCAAGAAGCAAGGTAAGTAAAAGCAGTGAATAAAAGGTCAAGAGTAGGGACATAAATGCTTCAGGCTCTCTGTGATAACAGCTTTTGTTGTCTGAACATGCAGTTCCATGAGGAACCTTTCTTGAAAACAGTGTGCAGCTCACTGGTCCCCAGGAGCATCATCCCTGAGAACATTTCTTACTCGCAATGCAATCTTATTCTGGGGTATGGCAACTGTCAGGGAACTTGCCATTAAGTAATGCAAAATCTCATAAACAGATATTCCTTCCTTGAGTACCAGTAATTTCCCCATTTAATGCCAGCCCATGGTGACATGGTCATATATTTTTGTAGAAATGGAAGAAAGCAGTAGTATTGAAGTGGAACAGGTTTTTTGCTTTGTTAATAGTAGAGTTTCTGGTTTCTCATGCCTTTCCAAAACTCTGACCAAGCAGACTCAAGCTCATTGCATTTTGCTCCTTGCCTAAAGGCAAATTGATACCATTAATAACAGTATTTAGTCCACAATGGTTCCTCACTGGAGAATGACCTTTTTTTTTCTGTCACAGGCCTTCAGCTGGTGTTAAAGGGATGAAAAATACCTCTGTTAACTTCTGGCTGAGGGGCTGCTGATCTCTCTGGGTCTCTTTTCCAGCAATGTCACCAATCCCAGGTGTGTACTCTCAGTCTCTGCACCTGCAAGGCCTGCAGGCCAAGGAAAACATTTCTCAGCAGTGTAAAAAGGCACTCACATACATTTAGGGTTTGAACTGTGTGGCAGCACAAGTGATGGCTGAGCTACAGTTAAGGCCATGGGTGACTTAAGTGTCTCAGAGGACTCATGCAGATGGCTTCTTCACCAGCCGTGTGTGATGGATAAGCACAGGGTCACTTAGACTGTGGACACAAGACTTGGTTAGGATAAGAGCCAGGTGCTTGGGCTGTATTGGCTTGGTGGGATTTCTAGACTTAAGTGGCCCACAGTGGTTTTTGCCACAGATGTATGGCTCAGGCTTGGAGGCAGAGTCTGTTCCTTGCAGGGAAGCAGGGGGACCCATCATACAGAAGGGCTTCTTGGCATTCCTAAGTGAGGCAGAACTGAACTTTTAATGTTCTCTTAATGCAAGTTGTTTCTTGGAGCCCTTCAAAATGCATTCTTAAGGAAATCTGCAAAGACGGAGTTGGTGAGCTACCACTTGCCATATGAAATATATTACAGAAACACGTTTCATGACTCAGCATGGGGATGTGTGAAGAATTTGAAGGCAGTAAAGAGAGGGAAATCTTGTCTTCCTTGCTCAGACACAAAAATTATTGAGCCCAGGAAGACTATATAACCAAAATCTGTGAGATTTCTGCAGAGGGTACTTTATTTTTCAAGAATAACTTAAATGTTTCATTTTGCTTCTCACAGTTGTGTACTCCATTGTAAAACATTTAGGTGTATCTGTGCAGTTTATATCCCTGACCCAAAGTGAATGTTTTTCTTGCCCCTGCTTTTGTGATGAATATTTAATTATCAGCTCAGTTGTTTAGGTTACTTTCTCTGTTCTTGCCTTGCAAACATTGCTGAAAATCCTTTTTCTTGTCAGCCAGCAGTTACAAATGTGGCTTTTGGCTTTATGAAGACCCATGCAGATCTGACTGAACTTTGTGCTACTTGTGATCTATACATCGAACTACCTAATTGTTCTACACAAAAAAGAGTCCAAATAATGCACTTTCCACCAATGAAAATATTAATTTCTCTTTTATCCCATATTGCAAATTAAAGTAGGCATATTCCATACTCTTCATGCTCCAATTTTACAGACATCCCCCCCAGTCCCCCCTCCCCCAGCACATATTTGTTCTGTAATTAAGCTATTCTTAATTAAATATCTAATTCTGGGCAAAGATGAAAAGGAAAATGAAATAACTGCCAGAACCAACTCCTGGCATTTCTTGCAAGTGACCCATTTATCTTGTTAATTCTGAAGAGAACAACACTTCCAACAAAAGGATAAAAAACTTTAATAGTTTGGATGACCATATGGGCACCCAGAGAGTTCCACTGGGATTGAAATGTATTGTGTTCAATACATATTTACATAAATGCCAAGGATTTTATAGTCAAAAAGCTCAGACATGAAAAGCTTTACAGACACGCTTAGGGTACTCGCCACAATGAGCGAGTGGTCTCCCAGAAAGTCAGTGGATTATTTGCATTCATAAAATTAATTACATGCTTATATCTTTTATGCCTGGTTCTTGCAATGGATTTTGCTGTGTGGGCTCAGCACTCTTTTGTAGAATGCTACAGACCTTAGTGGATCCCATGCAGGCACATCACTTGAGCGAAGGCAATTCATTTGAAAGAGGAAGTGGGGAAGAGAGGCAACCAGTTTTAAACTCCCCTTCCATTTTCTCTGTACATGGATACACAAATACATATGATACTTCTTAAGTAAATGTTTCAAATATGTCAAGATTCTTAGCAGCACATACACTGCACTAGGAATATGCCAAGGAAAATGATTTCTGTGTTTCATGATACATTTAAAGATTCCCCCCCTGCCAATATTTTGCAAAAGAAACTAAACAAATTGGTGATGAACACAGGAAGAAGAAATTAAATTTGACGTAAAAGAATTCTCCAAATGAGCTATTTACTTTCTTCCTTGAATTTCTCAATTCAGATATTTTAAAACCAAGGTGGAGGTGCACTGTAAGCACTGTGCAGTTATTTACTCACCATGAAATGGATTATTCTTTTATGTTTTTACAGATTAGTTCTTAGGTTTCCTGTACCCTCATTTGCTTGCTGCTTTGTCATAAGACAATGCAATAAGCCCACAGGAGCACCAGTCAGTAAGAAGCTGTAGGCTGTATTCTGCACCAGACAGACCACCACAATAGGTGCTAACAACGCCTGCCGGGGATGGAGGCTCCACTGGTCCAGGAACTAAAATTTCTTAAGAAATTAATGCAACATTTGTCTCCTTTTCAGCCCTAGAGAGGTTATATGTTGGAGTGGTGTGTCCAGTTCTGGGCTCCTCAGTACAGGAGAGACATGGAGCGGGTCCAGCGGAGGGCTACAAAGATTTTCAGAGACTGGAGCACCTCTCTTATGAGGAAACGCTGAGGGAGCTGGGCCTGCTCGGTCTTAAGAAGGACTAGGAGGGAACCTCATCAATTTCTTTAAGTATCTGAAGGGAGGGTGTCAAGAGGATAGAGCCAGGCCCTATCAGCCCTATCAGGGGTGCCAAGCGATAGGACAAGAGTCAGTGGGTAAAAACTGATGCACAGGATGTTCCACATGAACATGAAGAGTAACTTCTTTACTGTGCAGATGACTGAGCACTGGAACAGATTGTCCAGTGAGGTTGTGGAGTTTCCCTCACAGGGGATATACAAGAACTGTCTGGTTGCAATCCTGTGCCATGTGCTCTAGGATGACCCAGCTGGAGCAGGGAGATTGGAGCAGATGACTCCCTGTGGTCCCTTCTGACCTGACCCATTCTGTGATTTTGTGATTCTGTTTGTGATTTTAGAAATCCTAATGCTTGCAGTACCTAAGTTAGATATCTCTAAACAGGCTGTCTGATTATAGTCCTAAATATTTCTGTACTACTTCCAGAACTTCCTGTTTTATCTCTGGCTCAGGACAGCCCTACTCTTATTATTGCCTGTTGTTATACTTTCTGGACAAGTTTAAATTAAAAGGAAAAATCATGTTCATAATTTTTCTTGAAAACAGACTGGGCCTGAACATGTATTTTTATTTTTACTTCACTTTATTAAGATCTTCATAAATACAATGAAACTTGACAATGTACCATATGGTGCATAAACATTAACTCAAAATACAATCTATTGTTATAAAATTACATCTACAGACTAGTCAACAATCTCTCCTGGGACACATCAGTGAACTCATTTTGCTCAAGATCTGAAGTCCTTCAAAGCTATGGAATGTCTGCAGAGTGAAAAATCCCACAGAACGACAGAGGGAGTCCCATTGTATAAATCCCAGCCCTATGGTTAGAGATGCATAAAAAGATCAAAAAGAATGAAAGACACACACAATCACAAAGTAAACATTTCCAAACAGAATTATGCTGATAACTTGCATCAGGGGAAGATCTGATCCCCAGCTTTTACTCAGTGTGAGGCACTGTAAATACTCCTGTAAAGAGCAGTACAGAAGTACAGGACGGTTTCTGAAGCTCCATGCTGGTTTAACTAACTCTGCTGAAGTCAGCCTCAACAGGAACTAAGTGTAGCATTGCAAATACACTGGGAAATTCAAATAAATTTCAGATAAAACAATCCCTCTTTCATCAAGGATGTGCAAAGATACACAAAACTTATGAAAATCATACTAATTATCCTTTCATCATTACGCAAAAATTCCTTTTAATTCTCACATCCTGACTACTTTTGCCACGCTGTCAAAAACCCTGTACAAATAACTCTAAATTGTGAATTGATGTTCACGTAAACTAGCACATAGGATGTTTTTTTTTTAAATAACATAAAGCCCTTCCTCTCCCCTAAGTGCGACCTTTCTTTGCAGCTGTATCAGGAGCCTTTGCTCAGACTTTGCTCAGTCTCAAGGCCCCTGAGCAATACAGGCATCTGCCACTCCCCTGCTATGGGATAAAACCTGTTCCCGTTGCACACCTGGAACACATTTTGAACCTGAGGTGTCCCTGTCTGTGCTGCATGGTGACTACGGTAGCAGATAACGTTCTTTGGGTAAAAAACATTGCATTTTGTGCATGCCAGTCCCCACAATATGACATATTTCCACGTAGCAGTGAAAAATGGTCTCTTTCTTATCCCATGGCTCCTGGATAGATGATAAGGCTCTCTGATAACCCCAAATGCCAGAGACAGAAAAGGTGTTATCTCCTATCTGGTGACAGATATGAGAAGCAGCTGTCTGTCTGCACCAGGTAGAAGTAATATTTCTTCCCGTGCATGAGGATCAAAACCAATGGTTGGTAAGGGCTTATGTGCTGTTGCTGGTGAAGACTTCCTAGTTTCATTATGACTGTGTTCCTTGTTAATTTGGCATTTCATACAGCATTTTGTCATATTAGAAATGGACACAAAACAACCCATTTCCAAAAGCAGCTGCTGAAGATGAAGAAGTGAATGGGTAATTTCTTTTTCTAACCAGCAATCAATATTTTGCCATCTCTCATAATTACTGCATGCACCCACATTCACTTAGTGGGTAGTGGGCTTTTCTGTTGTTGTTCTTGGTTTGTCTGTTTGTGTTTTTGTTGTTGTTGTTTTTAACCTTGTCTTTTCATAGGGAAAGGATATTCTTTAAATTAACTTAGAAAATAGCTGTAGGTGCTCTAAGAGGTGAAAATCTTTCCTCTAATTCATGTTTCTTGAGTCTGACATTGTTCAGCAGTACAACACTAGCACCTGCCCTCATCTCATTGATTGCCTTGTCTGAGCATGAGGACATATGGTACTAAACAACAGGATGAACATTTTCAAGTCAACTCCAAGCTGCAGTATATGAAACCAAACCAGCAAAAGAAGTTTTACAGCCCCCTTCTCTATCTGAACTACTAGAGTCTTCCTTGTTTTTATCACCTAGCTTCAAAGTGTTTATAGAAATACAGAATATGAGTGCCTCGCCTTCACAGGACACTTTCAAGCTGAAAGAATAAAGTAAGAAGGAAAAAATGTGTGCTGACCTCATTTGTTCCAGTTCTAAGACAACAAGCAAAAAGTTCATAAAGCCTGAAAAACAACCTCAGATGCTTTGCATGCCAGCCTCTAGATTTTGGTTTTCAAACTCAACTGTTGCAGTTTCCACGGAGAGTGTATGTGCTGTATTATCTAATTGTCCCCTATAAATGTGACATGCTCTAACAACACTTACCCCTCACAAAGAGGTATATAATATCTATTTTCCATCTTATTCATAATCCACTGCTGGGACATATTTCTGGCTTTCCCAGTGCCTCCCACTTCATAAGAGGAGTATCCTAGATGAAGCAGCTCCTCTGTCTGGATTGCTTAATGGCTAAGAAGAACTCGCATTTACTAGAATATAAAAGATTTTTTTTGTCTTGCTGGCAAACTCTTTGCTTGTCAGTTTGTTACAGGTGAATCGTTCAGAGAAGACTCCAAAACCCTGTGCTCCATCTGTCTTAGTATTCAATTTGAATGGTGATGTAATAGCAGCTTTTGTAAGAGCTGAGGTATTCTTGGCCAAAATTCCCATCCTTCCATTATCTGCTGTGAGCCATCTGGTTGCTGTCCTTCAGAGGGGAGAATCTTCTGCAGCTGTTTTGAGTCTGATTTCCCAGAAAAATGAGTTTATGCAGTGATATAATTGCATTGATATTCTATTAGCATTGTGAAAGAGATCCCAAGGATTACTGTATTTCATAGAATCATAGAATCACTGAGCTTGGAAAAGACCTCAAAGATTACTGAGTCCAACTGTTTGCCCAGCATTTCTATCTGCTCCCTGGGGATTAGCAGGTACATTAGAGAAGGGAGATTCAGGTTAATGTTCCCACTGAGGAAAGTATGGAAATCTCTCTGACTGAGGGATCATCTTGCATGCAGTTCTGGAATAGTAACTGAGGTATTTTAGCTGTTACGACACAGCAGCTGGAAGGAGCTGAAATTACTGTGTATGGAGGAAGAGTTATGAGGGAAAGACATAACCATAATAAACCAGGCTTTGTACTTCTACTCCTCTTCACTTGTTTGTTAAATGTCTTAGAGGAAAGTTTTATTCACATACAAATTCTAGGGGCCTCCCCACTGCTTTAAAGCCTTTTCAGTGATCCAGTAGAGCACATCAGTGCAAACTTTTGAGTATGGACCTGAAAGTAAGGTATGGCTTCCATTCACTGTTACTGGTGGTCACTAAGAGGTCATTTGGTGCCTCTTTAATATTTAGGCACACCTTCTCTTTAGGCAGGGAGACATTGGTGGTGCACAAAGAACTAATGACCCTGAACCCATAAAATCCCTATTAACAGCAACTGCAGGGTCATCAAGGCCCATTTCTCCCACTGTTGGTAGCCACTTCATGTAACCCCTCGAAGAGTTTGAAGATCCTTTCTTAGATCTGTATGTGTACTTCAGCAAAAAGATTCTTCTTACATACCTTTAAAGGTATTCTTTCTTACTTACGGATCTGCATTTTTATCAGCTAGTTCTGCACTGCGACTTTTTGAGATATCAGGATGGGCTTGTCAAACTAGATCTCTGCTCTAATGTTGAGATTCTTGCCTTTGGAAATTGCCAGTAGCTGGTACTTCCAAAGAGTGAAACTCCCTTTTCACATGCTTTGGAAGTGATAGTTCAGAAATGAAAGAAATTCTGACAAAAGAAACTTGACATCAGAATAGCTGTGACTAATACTAGCAAAGAGGATTACACCAGGAAGCTGGAAAGATGGTACATCCCAAGTGGAAATGGAGTGGTCTTCTAGTCTAACACAAGTGAAATCCTAATGAGAGAACATATAAGAAAAGGAGAAAAAGTGGTATTTTTCTGAGGTATTGAACTGCAGATTGCTGGTAAAATGTATGAGATGTGAAAGACATGCATGCATACTCAAATAATTTGCCTGAAAGATGTTACACAAGGAAATTTTGCTTCAAGTTAAAGCTGAAAACTCCAGCCTTGATGTAATTTTGTTTCTTCCTCCTTGTTGGAGAAGTTTGATTAATTAAATATTTTGTGTTTGAAGTTTCAGAGAGGGGAAGAAGTGGAAAACAAAGAACAATGGGAATAAGCACTAGTGCTCAGTGTTGAGGTCAATAATGTGATACTGCCTGATACATAATCTTTAGTTAACCATAAAAAATAAGACTGTACTGTTGTGAGATGATGGAAATGGTGAGAACAATTCCTTGCTGACCCTTGTAATCAGTTTATGCACTGAAGCGTGAGTTTTGATTTCTTCCTTTTGACTGAAGAATCGTTTTTTCTCTTTAAAAAAATGTAGCAGTATAAATATTACCTTCAATTCCTCCTACATTTT
The DNA here is from genome assembly GCA_013397915.1 of Daphoenositta chrysoptera. Lineage (NCBI taxonomy): Eukaryota > Metazoa > Chordata > Aves > Passeriformes > Daphoenositta > Daphoenositta chrysoptera. The sequence continues at coordinate 386,985 of VZRO01005750.1, read as the reverse complement.
CAGCCTTTTACTGAAGCTTTTCAGCTTCTCTTTTAAATCTGGGAAAAGTATAAAGAAATAGATAGATCCATTTTTACTTCATCAACTTCACTTCATCTCAGGCAAAAGCCAGGTTCAGTGCCCAGTGAAAACTGATGGGATGTTATATATTATGTCCTGTCTTCTCTCAAGTCATATAACCTACATTTTTGAAATCTCTTGCAAAATTAATCAGTCCACACTGAATTTTCCCTCAGGTACTTCAGAAACCAGCAGAAGCAATAGGCAAAATTAGTGAATACTTTCATGTGATTAGAGAAGATAAGTGAGTTCCTAGAGGACTGGCAGAGAAAAACTATTATACCTATATTTAAGAAGAAGAGGGCAATGGGGAAGAGGAACCAGTGAATTATAGAGCCTTCATTATAACTTTAATATGTGGAAAGATACTGGAACAAACAATCAAATTTTCAGCATCTTGAGGATAATAAGGTGTTAGGGAATAGCAAACATGTATTTGTGAAGAACAAGTTGACAACAAAACCAGCCCGATTTTCCTCTCTGGTTAAGATAACTGGCCTAGCCTATGTGAAATCAGAGAAATGCACCAAATCTTGACCTTTGTAAAATATTTCACACAACTCCACAACTCCAATTGTCAAAGGCAGCATAGGGCAACATGACCCAGGTGAAATGACAGTGACAGACTGGAAAACAACCTGAAGAACCACTGTCAGCAGCTCAGTGTTGAACTTGCAGTCAGCGCTGAGTGGTCCTGCAGGATTTTGCTTCATTTTGCTTCAGTACTGCTGAATGGTTTTGCTAGCAGTTACAAAATGTGAGGAGGACATCAGGCTGGGAGATTTTGTAAGCCCTTGGGAAGATGGGGGTAGAATTCAAAATGATCTTGGTAAACTGGAGAAATGTTTGCAAATCAATACCAGAAAATTCAATAAGGACAAGTGGAAAACACAAGCCTTGGAACAGCAAAATCGAATGCCCAGGCATAGAGAGGTGAGTAACAGCCTATGAGTCAGCATTGTGGGAAAGGAGATGACCACAACATGAATAGGAGCCAACACTATTGCATGGGTTGTTCCAAAGGAAGAAAATGCCACTCTGTGCTGTGACCACAGGATGCTGGGCAAGCTGCTTGTGCCGCGTCTGTGGAGCATTTTTACTGGCAACCTCAGCATAAAAAGGCAGAACGTCACAGCTGAAAACGGGATATGGACAGACTCCCAAACTGCTGCCAGGAAAACAGCAAGAAGTTTTAGCAGAGGTCTGGAAAAACAGGACTGGTGAAAAGGTTAAAATTTTATATTTTCTGAGTCTGGAAAAACAAGGTTTGGGTGAGGCCATAAAAGCAGATCTTAAAAAAAGTGTAATGCATACTAACAGGTATAATAAGAGTGCTGATCTACATCTTAGTTTCCAGGACAGGTGAAGGTGAAATAATCTACTTTGAAGCAAGAGGAATTTAGGTTACAAGCAAACCAAACCTCTGAGAATAGGATGGGTGCAAATTGGAACAGGTGACTGATAGAAACTGTGAAAACTCATTTTTTGGTAGCTTTTAAGAAAAGGCTCGAGAGTAGTCTTGTAAGTTGTTCAGGTGATCTTTGATCTTGCATCAGAAACAAAAGACAGAAGTAATTTAGAAAAGTCCTACATTTCTATAACCCTGAAATGCAAATAAAAATCACATCTTATAATGTAAAATAAAAGGTCTGGGGACTCATTATGTCTAGTCTAATCTCATTTCTTTGGGTCTTTCCATCTCTTTGTCTCCTCTGTTAGGCTGAATCCACATGTTCCAATTGCATTACTGCATAAGTACTCAAGTAAACCAGCTGGTTGTACTAGCGGTGGAGAGAAACCTTATCAGGCACGGATAATATTGTTAGGCTTGTGTGAACATACCAAATGAATCCTGGAATGATCAGTGTTTCTCATGATAATTAGGAAAAAAGATGAAGAAAAAACCCCTCATGCTTTTCTTGACCATCATAAGAAATGGGTCTTTCCAGGAAAGAGATGATCAGAAGGTATTTGGGATTGCTGTACTGTGGGGCTAATGGGGAATAAAGCATTCACTCTAGCTGTACTTTGTTTGCTCTGGAGGGTCCCCACTTTGGTAACAGCAATAATTTCATGACAGATCCAGAGCTTTTTATGCTTAAACGGTGTTTCTTTTAGACTATCCCATAAGCAGGAGGTTGTACCCTTGATCCCAGTATAAGGACTTCTGTGTTGAAAGCTACTCTGTAATCTCCCTAACCACATTGAAGTGCTGCCTTACTTCATAAAATGACCATCAAACCATGTTCTATTGATTCAGAAGGGGCCTCTGATTCTGCATGTGCTAATTGATACTTTATTAAAGTCTAAGTTAGCATACAAAAGTGCTAACTAGGCCAAACTCCCTGCAGCTTAGTAAAAGACCATTATTCCCCATTGCCTTTTAAATCCCTATATGAGAAAATAAGGACTATCTACTCATTTTTCTCATTGATTCCTGCCTCTGAGAATAGGTTCACAGTCCATGTATCCAAGCAAAAATAATTAACTGACCCCTCCTATTACATACAACCTATTTTCAATAAAACAAAGTTTGAACACCAGTGACTCCATCCTGGCTTGCTGTACAGCATCACGGGGCACAGCAAGAAATGCTTCTTTGCATTAGGCAGTTAACATATAAAAGAGACCCTAGGTATCTCTGTCTTTTAAAAATTGATTGACGCTTCCTGTAGGAATACAAGTGTTCTTTTTCATCTCTTACAAACTCACTTTTCTGTTTATTTAAATCCACCTAAAGCTGGCATTGATTGTCTCACTTTTGGCCTATGTCTTTCAGCAATGCTCTCTACATTACTGCATTTGATCTTGGACTTGCCATGTTTCAATGTGAAGTGCTTCAATATGCATAAGAACCAAATTTCCCTCCCCCACCAATTTTTTTTCCCAAAAAAAGCTTCTCTCCAAATCTCTAGACTTTGCTCAGGGTAAATCCTACTCGCTTGGCTCATTTTCACCTCTCAATGTACTTCAGTAAGAATATTCAGGTGAGCAGAGCCACAGAGATATGACCTACAGTTCTGCAAAGGCATTTAAAAGACATAAAAGAATTACAACACCTAACTACACACTTTGTAGGTACAACTGTAGGTTTGGCATTCAGATGGCAGAATTAAATGCCTATTTTATATCATTTGTGCCCATTAGCCTATTAATTGTCTCATTATCAACAATGAATAATGGCAGGCACAACATATGTCTGAAGAAACTAAAATTTTATTCAGATACTATTTATACTACTGTGACATTCCTGGGGATGGAAATGCAATATAAATTCATAGTATTACCTGTCAAAAATCTATCACCTCTTCTCCAGCCCCTAGAATATATTTCCTTCAAGAAATATTTTTCTTGCCAGTCACATGATAATAAGGAAAATGCAGCCTAAATGAAATTTTCTACTTTTCAGTGCCAGAATGATCTCCACTTGCATAATATAAGGAGACTGGGTTTCTAAATATTTCACTCAGGTAAAATTAAATAGTATAATACAATGTTATATAATATACTATAAAGTGATATAACATAATGCAATATAATATGACATATATGGAAACCACGGTGTCCATTTTACCTGGGAGATATGGCATGCTTATGGAAATGTATCACTTGATAATACCAGGAAGGGCAAACCCAACATGCATGCAGCTCACATCCCTAAGTGCTTGGACAGGTTTCTAAGGCAGGGAGATGTGAGACCCTTTAAATCCACAGTTTGTGACGCACTGAAGAAATGGTCAGATTTGATTAAGTCAGTTGCTGATAATTTCTAGTTAAATATTGAAGGTAGAGTAATAAACCAGTGCATGTGATTGACTTGGGAAGCCTCAGCAAACAGCTGCATTTTCAGAGGATTTAAATAGAGAAGTGGTATCTTGCACACAAGGCAGCCTCGAGCACCACCAGCGAAGGCTGAACCCAAGTCCTTCCCCATTACTTGTTGGGCTGTGGGTCGTCCACTACACCCGCTCTGCCTGCCTGCACTTCCCACCTGCTCCAGCTGGCAGAGACCATCCCTGGGATCCCAGCCTCGAGATCCACATGGCTGTGGGCAACCAGTGGGTGCCTGGCTTGCATCCTCTCCAGCCATTCTGAAAGGGAGGTGAAAGAGCCCATTGTGGCTGTCCTGGATGGAAGCTGGGCACCCTGCAATGTTCGTACAATAAAAATCAGTCAGAGGAAAGTCTCTGCCCCATAGTCTGCAGAATCTCTTCTTGCTCTGGTCTAGAGAGGTCTCAGAGACCCCCTGATAGAGTGCCACCCCATTATTTGGGGAGTGCAGCTGGCTGGGCAGCTGGAGGGATGGTCCCAGTGGAGCAGCAAAATAATCACTGCTTCTCATGCATTGTCAGGGGCAGGAGAAGGAAAGTGAGGATTTCCCCACACGTGGGAGCCAGACTGCTTTGCTTGCAGAGGATTTTAACAGGCATTTACCTGTCTTTGCAGATTTTTTTAAAAAATGCAGGAGTTTATTCTTTAATTATAATCCCTGGACACCATTAATTTCAGAGAGTGGACTCTGTAGCAGTAGTTTCTGGTCATTTTGCTATGAAGAAAAACAGAATAAACTAGAAAAATGTGAACAATGTTACTTGGAAAAAAATATGTCAAGGACAATAAAACTTTTGATTTCTGGTTTAATATTCATTCAGTATTTCAAGAAAATACATAGTGTCTGTCCAACGTTATTAATTAGCATGAGCTTCATTCACTGTAACTCTTCTTTCTCTTCAAAGAAACACATACATTGTTATATATCCCCCATTTTGTTTTCCCACAAGGCCCATTTCAAAACAGCTTGTGTTGTTTCTGATGCAATACTATATCAATCTGATTATATTGTACATAATAAGATATGCCCTAAGATAGAGCACTGCATGGATTTTTATTTAGAAGGACACCTTTGATGTTATGTGAACTAAGAAAATTTTATATTCTACTGAAATAAAAATAAAATTCTGTGTCACTGTAATCAATCTTGATCCACTGTAGAAGTCTGGGCTCTGCATAAGTGCCATTCTAATCTACTTCCAAATATAAGCTTACAACTAGACAGTCAAGACATGCAGATTAGCTCTTTGAACAGGAATTATCTGAAAGCACAAATAGAAATATATATGCCTAATGCCTATTTTACAAATCATCTTTTCAATTACAAGAGTTTTACAACTTGTTTAAGAATAATTTCGCCACGTCACTGTCACTCTCCAGAAATGCACAGGTTTAAACTTCCAGTCTCTTTGAACAGACTATGAGGAGCAAATAATGGAATTATTCTGAGCCTCTTACATGGACAGCAATGAATGCAACAGACAGCTACCTAATATTTCTGAAGCACTGTCTCAGACAACTTGTGCACATTTTAGAGAACATAGCATATTTGTTGTTTCTTACCAACACAAAAATACAATGCTTTTCAAATCTTTCCTGGTTTTGAGCAATTCACTGTATTCAGCAGGAAGCAACAGAGAAATTGTACTTTATGCCACTGAGAAAAATAAATAGTAATACTAAAACATACCTTTCACTATGTTTGCATTTCTCTGTTCTGTCATTTGCTACTGCAACTCAGTTTACACACTGCATTTCTCTTATGCTCTTCTGGGCAGTGCATGCAACAGGTGCTTCAGCAGCTCTGCCCTCTTTTTAACATGACCCGCTCCAAAGAACAAGTCTGCTTTGTACTGCAGCATGCAGCAACTTTCAGGAAAAAGAAAATACATCATCACAAACCAATCAGATACTCTTTGTCTGACGATCTAGCCTCTTTCTCAACTGATGCACCAGTATGTGAATGGGACCAGTAATCCAGGAGGTGAGGTATACAGACACCATTCACTGGAAAGGATGCCGGGGGAACATGAGCTACATGAGTGGACAGTGGGAACAATAGCAAATGCCTCATGTTGAGGTGGCTGGGAATGAATAATGCATGTGTTGGGGAAACAGTTGCCCCATTCTGGTGTGGAGGGCGTGGAAGGAGTGGGCGTGAGAGGTACTTCCCTGATCATGTTAGCATTTCTAATTAAAATCATCATCTGCACAGACCCAGAAGACACCGTATGATGAGAAAACAACGTGCAGACTTCCAGAGGGGGGACAAATTCCTATTACACCGACCCACAGAAGAAGTAGCTCAAATGCAAATACAGTATTTTATGTAGGTACGCAGGCACTCAAAAATGAAACCAAAGGACCAAGAGAAATCTTAGCCGGTGACATGTTTTGATCTGGTATTGTTTAGATACACCATATAAATGAATGCTTCATCTCAGAAGAACCACCCTTTCAAATTATTGTTAATTAAGTAATAATCCCTGAGAAATGTGTCGTTACCAACAGTTAGGAGCAACTTTATTATGTTTTCCTCAGGCTATTAATGCTCAAACACAATGGCCACTAATTGCAGTAAGAACTAATTTCCAAGGAATTACACATGCACTTTCTAACTATCTGGTGGCACAGTTTTTGCTTTTAAATTTTGTTTTTTCAATTTGTCTAACTAGAGCATTGGTCAGTCAGGAAAATTGTCCTCTAATCATCCTGTGCAGAAATCACCATTAACAAAAAGAAAGCTGATCTTTGCTACCTTTGTACATTATTAATTTTTTGTCGCAGACAACAACAGCAAAGGTTATAATCCCTATAAACAATGCATCAGCTCTAAGTTCAGCAAAGCTAGCAAAAGCATTTTCAATCAGTGCACTGAGCTTTGGATAGGTCTTGACAGTTTCTTTAAAAACAAGCGGGGGGTCTACTGTTTTCTAAGTTTACATTACAGCTCTTCTGTAATATGTTATTAATGCAATAAGAAATAATTTCTGGGATGTCAATGACCAAACTTTGACATTTCTCCCTGTCAGCTGTTTTCAGTGTAGACAAATTAGGTGGTCATAGAATTATTATTATTAAGTATTGTTAAACGGATAAATTCAGAAAATTAATCCAGAGGTATGGGGAAAAAAAAAATCTACCTGGAATTTAAAGTGATTTTCTCCACAAACACTTTTCCCCTCGGCTCAGGAGCAGAGTATAAGGAAAAAGCCTTAAAGAATAGCTGCCATTGTCATTACATTTTAAAAGCATTCACACGACAATTTAAAAAGAACTGCCATTTCAGCTATTTCTTAAATAACCTCTTTCTTCCTCCATAATCATGGAATGTATTTCTTTCACCTTTTGACTAGCACTTTGGTTTTTTTAATAAACTTACACACTCATTTTGCAGGAAATTATATTTTAAAATGCTTCTCAGAGGTGTTTTATCATAACACTTTCATTTGGGTTGAATTAATGTTGAATTCTGATTTTCAGAAATAGAGGGAGAGGAAGAGAGGGAGAGAAAGAGGAAAGAAAAAAAGCTTAGCTTCTACCCCAGCTCCAAAACACACTTATCTTCAGTTCGCATTTCTGAATCAAACTTAGCGTAACCTTTATCTGTAACAACAGAATTATTCTGATACTTCTGAAACACAGACAGCAGCAGTGTAGCTATCTGCTGGACTAGCCAGTCAAGAGTTTTTTCCCACTCTCTTCACCAGTGCACAGTTTGTTTTCAAGCCTTCAATGCCACAATGCCAGTCCTCACTTCAGAGGTTTTTTCTTTTTAGGTCTTCGTCTCTCTTTTTTCTCCATTAAGATGCGAACGGGCTGGTACCTCAGCCAATGTGTCTATACATGCCTGAACAGACTTGCAGAAAAGCAGGGTCTCCTTTTGTCTGGGCCCGTAAGGCTGTGTGTCATTCCACACCGACAGGCAAGGGCTCCTCTCTCTGTGGGAGATTTCCAATAATTGCCAGAACAAATTAAACCGGGACTTATCTGTTCCTCTCCCTTTTCAGCTTGAAAATGGAGGAACAAGACCAATTTTAGCTGGTGACAATGTAGCATAGAAATAGATTGGATACAGCTTATGTGAAGTCATGCTGTAGATAGCAGGGGCAGGACACTGCTTTGAGGAGTGAGGTGATGTTGTGCTACATGGACTCAGTGGATCCTTCTGACAAACAGGAAATGAGTTGGGAGGTTAAGAGCAGTCTATCTAGTTACCATTGCCACAGGTGAAGGAGTATTTCTGATAATACATCTAGATGTGGCACTCAGGGACATGGTTTAGTGTTGGACTTGGCATATAGGTTAATGTAATGTAGGTTGGACTTGATGATCTTAGAGGTCTTTTCCAACATAACCATTCTGTTTCTATACTGGAGTGTACTGGGCAGCCCAGAAACACACAATGGAATGCAAATATGTAGGCATGTTTTGAAAAATAGAAATGAAGAGTACAATAAATTCTGGATATTCCCCCTCACAAACACAGCTCCTTCCCCGCCTTTGCCCCCCACCACTTACATCTTGTGCCTTAGTCTACATGAGAGCATCACAAAGTACAGCCTTAACCTGTGACAGATCGATGGGGAGAGTTCTGTCTTGTCTCTGCAGTGAGTATTTGGAAGTCTTGGGCTGAAAAGAGTGTATTAAGAGATAGTATAGTTATCAGACACAAATTTTCTATAGCAAAGAGCTGTCATCTTCCTTTGCAGATGAGATAAAATGAGTTCAAAGTGCTTTCTCCAGGCAAAGCCAGACTTGAAACCACACAAAGGAATGAATTCTTTTGCAGTATCTGACAGATAGAAATCTGAACTATCAGATTTGAAAGGGACCCTTAATTCTTGGGGCTGCTGAATGCCAATGAGAAATATTAGGATCTTCTCTTGACCAACATGATTACTGCTATCAAATGAGAACATGTCAAATACCTTTCAACACACTGTTGTCAGTCAAGCTCTAAAAAGCCATCATTCACTCTCAACTATCTTCTCAACTACCACTCTGCCTCAGTCAGACTCCTCCAGCCACAAAGTCAGTGAGAAATTCACAGGGAAAAAAACTCCAGCAGTTCTTAGCACTGTCAGCTTTCCAAGCTCTTTTTCTCTCAAGCTCTCATGTCCCTGGCCCATGTCAGAAAACCAAGAAGGAAGCTGTGACACAGTAATTAACGAAGACCAGAGGAGGTAACTTCAGGTTACTGGAACTGGATGGAACATCTCTTAATAAGGTCACCCTCACGTCCTATCACAGGACACCAGAAAGAAGAGATCACCACCTCCCTCTCCCCTTCCCTGTCACGACGGTGTAGAGAGCAATGAGGTCACACCTCTGTCTCCCCTTCTCTAAGCTGAACAAACCCAGTATCCTCAGCCACTCCCTCTAAGTCATGCCCTTTAGTCCTTTCACCATCTTCGTTGCCCTCTTTTGAACGCATGCTAATATTTTAATATTCTTATATTGTGGAGCCCAAAACTTCACACTGTACCAGAGGCGAAGCCTTGCTAATGTTGAGTTGTAGAATATTTTCTATAAAATTTGGGACAAATGCTTGCCTACTATAATAAAGTACTAAGGTCTTGCTTTTGTCTTTTATTCAGAAGAGATCATTTAAGCATGACACACAAAAAGCAAAACCTAGTAAAAGAAGTGAAAACATTGTGGAAATCCAGACAGACTGAAAAAAAGTAAAATGCAAAGTCATATTTTCTATTTATAATGTCAATCCCAAAAGTGCCCCTTTGTCCTTAACAACTTAAGTAACTTGTGAATCTTAAATAAGCAATTTTGTTTTTTAAACAGCCCGTAACTAAAATAATTACCTAAAGACATGGCATAATTTTATATAATTTTTAAGTGTCTCTGGAGGAAGTTATGCAAAATAGGTCCATTCTCCATTCAGTATGCAAGAAAAAAATTGGCAAAGTGTAAGTTTTACAGTGTGATCTTTAGTTCTAAAATCCATGAACAGTCAGCAAAACTGGAATGGCAAATCCATTCTGAATTGACTTTTTTATAGTCATAAGCCCGAGATTTCAACATTTTCAGAAACGTAGACTTCAGAGTCTTCAGCATTTTAGTCCCATGCATTCTCATCACCAGCTATTCTTTTTTGTTGGGTCACATATGGGCGAGTCACCATCCAATGGATGAATGCTTACATTCGAAAAGGGCGTTTTTAGGGGGAAGACAGAACTCAGCTTTCTCTGTTTTGGACTTGAAACCACAGCAAAGTCAATAAAACCTACAATGCTGCCAAGAAAATATGATCAATTTCAGTCATTATTTATTGTCTAGAAACCTGTCTTACTTAGGAGGAGTCAGTAAAGGGTATTCCATGCCTATAATGTGGGCTAGATTGTCATCAGCCTTAATTAGAGCCATGCTGGAGAAAACTGAATATGGAATAAAACTGTCCTTTCTTTTTATAAACCAACAGAAAAAAATTGAAGAAAAAACTTTTGCAGAAAGATAAACATAGAAGAGTAATTGCACATCAGGATGAAGTTATGGATGAACTCTAAAGTGGTTGCCAATGCAAAGTGAAGAAGAAAGCGCACTCATAAGAGGAATTCGTACCCATCTGCCTGACCGCTGGTGACCCCTCTTTAAAGCCTTGGGAATTGAGGCCTGACTTTGCTGGCTGTGGCACTGAATCTGCCTGGTCTGATACTTTAAACAGGAACAAAACCAATAATTTCAAAAGGTGCAGAGTGCCTTGCCAATCAGCCATGAGGCTGGGCAGGGAACAAAACCTTCCCAAACCAATCACAGCAGGATTGACATCTGTCGGACCTTTATGGTCTCATTGTGGGTGTCACTAAGGGCTTAAAAAGCCTCGCTGCGTTCACAGTGGGTGAAGAGTGGCCACAAGCAGGTTTGTGTGGGTGGGCTGGTGGCTGCCCTGCTGCTCCCCATCCTTGGAGGAAGACAGTCCTAGCTGAGGGCTCCCTGGCTAAGGGCTTTCCTCCATTCTAGTAGTCCTGGAAGAAGATGCAGGGTGCCCCTGCAACAAGGCAGCACCTCCAGCCATGCCAGAGGAGACAAGTGGCTGACTCGCCCCTTTTCTATTTCCCCTTGTTACTGATGGCTCAGATAATTTCTTACAGTCTTTCCCTCCAAAAACTGGAGACAATGGCTCAAGTAAAGGAGCTTCCATTGGATTGAAGCAGGAGATCCTGACTGTATGGCAAGCAGCCGCCTTTAGTGCAGTAATGGGTGCTGCTGAAGGGTCTTAGCTTTCCTGCACTCATGACTGAGCTGCATGTCTCAGTCAGCTGCTCCATGCAACTACTTAATTTATCAGCAGTTTGGGCTGGCAATTACTGTTGATTATCAGGCCAAGGAGGCTTGGCTTTCCCTTGACAGGACAAGCTAATCCCCTGTCCCATCTGTGTTGAGGACTGCCTGTTCTGCTGTTTGATGTACCGAGGCAGAAATGAAACCAGGTTGATGTCGACAGCCTTGTGCTCAGAGCCGGAGCTCTCCGAAGGCTGTTGCAGCTGCTCAAGTTTTCTCTTCATCCACCCTTATCAATTTTTTCCTGATTCAGCAAACCTACAGTGCCCAAACAGAAATAGATCCCTTCCTAGTTTCATCCTGCTTTTGAGCACTCATGTCACTCTGCATTATGATTCTCCATGTTTTTAAAAGCTAGGGAAAGGTATTGCATGGAGATTCCTGAGGAACCTCCACTTGCCACAGATACTTCTTCCTAATTCTGTAGATGGTGTTCTTTCTTCTGAACAGGACATTAAAATAAGCTCTTGCTTATGTGAGGCTATTAAAAGATGCAGTAGTCCTTTCAAAAAGAGCAGTAGTGAAGTCTTCTGTCTCCTTTCCAAATTCCAAATCTGTTAACGACATGTGCAAGGTACTGTGCAAAGCCCCATCAGTGGATGCTTGATTTCTGCTAATACCTTCTGTCTAAGTAAATTCCCTTTGTTGTTTTGTCTCTGTGTGGCAGTCATCTTCAGTGCCTACCCTGGACTATTTGAGAGTGTACATCTTCTTTCACTGCTGCTCTGCTGTATTCCAAATGTGGTCTAGGGAAAAATGAAATGATTCTTGCACATGTAAAATCTTGATGAAAGATTTTATAATTGTATGTTAATTATTCATCACTAGTAGTATTACACATACTAATGTTTTCTTCAAATTATAGTGTACCCCACTGAGCCATAAACATGTTAAAGAGCTGTAGCTCCTTAAACAAATTTGGCACAGAACTGAAATGAATTTCACTAAAGAGGTAGGATCAAAAACAGGTTTTATGAATATAGAATCACTTCATCACCTAGGGAAAAGTTTAGAGAAAGAAACAACAAAGAGTTCAGAAATGTGTGTTGTTGATAGCTTATAGTGTGCTGTGAAGCCTTTGCATCAGACAGAGCATAGTTCAGAGCCAGCCACTAAAGCTCATCACAATATGCACAGCAAAGACACTGAGATCTCTACTGAGCACAGGACTGCTTAACACCAGCTTCACACTTACCCTAAAGGCTGTCCAGCCTGATTGATTATGGACATCAACAAAAATAGTGACTGGAAATTCCTGCAGATAAATATATCTTTGCCCTGGAAAGCTGGTTTGAGTCTAAATACAAAAATGTCTGCACAACTGTGTGCAACAATCAATCAACCAACCAACAGCAACCCTTAATGGCTCTGTTCAATGTAAACTGTGCACTTAGGAGTGATTGTGGTTTAATTATAGAAAAATACATTAACAAGCAAAGCTTTAAAGAAAAAAAAGCACCCAAAATCAAATAGCAAGTTAGAAATGACGTTATGAATATCAGGTAAAGTCAATATAAACTGAAGTAAATTTAAATGGGGATAGCAATAAAAAGCACTGGTTGTAGGTTGTTATGAACATGTTGGTGACTGTTCTGCTGTTTTGTTGCTTTTTCTAAGTTCTACCAACAGATGCAATTAAAAGAAAACAGGGTTAAGTTCTAAAAAGGAATCTTCTGCAGTGGTAATCACAATAGACGAAATGGCTGCCAGTTCTCAATTTCCAATAGGAGGCAGCTAGGAACTTTCCACTCAATACAGGGGTATTAATGCTGAAATTTTGCCTTACTCTCAAGCCTGACAGAGCCCAGGGTTGCAGCGAAATGATGGACCACAGGCAGGAAGGTGAGAAAGGATGTTGGATGTTGTCCTGTTGTTAGATGGAAATGTCTGTATGAGTAAATGCATGTGCATGCTTCTGTACCTACATGTACATGGATATACTTTTTAGTTACCCTAATACCTTTATATCCAAGAGGAATCAGCAATTTCCCAAATTTGTGGCAGAAAAGGCAGAGCAGGAATCTGCTGCCAGCCAGTGGGGAAGTCTTACCTAGACTTGCATGAACCCAGGACCTTGCTGGCCTTTTCACTAATGGCGACTGGAAAACACAATGACTGCTGCAAGCGGGAGGAGAGTGCAGTCAGTTCAAAACCATTCTATGCTTTTTGGCTGTAGCACTGCACTGACATGAAGAAAGTCTGAGGAGCTCATACTCAATTATTTACATTTGTCTCATCTGTCCAGACTGAAGAACTGTGCAGGGTCGCAGAGCTGTTATCTCATGTCTCTTATGTCAACAGATTACAGGATTTTTGTTACACAGGAAAATTGTAGATATGTACATCTTCTGTGAATTGATACTACACAGCCTGCCTGCACTCTCCAGCAGTACATGAAATATGCAGCCCAAGTCAGCTTCTTAAAAGGCACGTCCCTGGCACTTCTCATGAGCTCCCGTCTCATCAGGAAATAAGATGCTTTAAATCATTAGATGAGCACCAATCAGCCACCTATTACTGTGCAGAAGAAAGGCTCACTCAACAAACATTCCTAGTAAGAAACAACCACTAACAATGAGCACTGCATTAATTTCTACATTATCTAACACAGGCTACAGTACCAAAAAACCCCCCTATCTCCACTGCTACTGAAACATTAGAATAATGAACAAGCATTAGAATAACATACAAAAAGCTGTTTGTAATCGTATATTTGGATCAATAATTGTGCACTCATTTTAGGGCCCTTAGAACTGGCAGCTCCCAGAGACATGAAGCATCCAGAGACACATTCACTGACCATGTTTCATGTGAAATGCTTGGGATGGTACAGTGGCAGACAACTTTGTTATGAAAAACCTAGCACCTTAGAGCATTTTACTCTCCAGTTTATGTGACTGGAAAACACAATTTCCCCATAGTATAACATGTATTTGCGAGAGTAATTTTCAGTTGAAAGAAGCACTTTCCTCTAGGCTTCCCATAATAAGTGAAGTCCGTAATTTTTTTTTTCTTCACTGTTGGCTATTGGAGAAGTCAAGGACAAGCAAAGGTAAAAGAATTGTAAAACAATTTCAGGTTTCTCAGGCTGTCTTGCAAACACTAGACAAAACCTACTCTTGCCTGTACAAACACAAAGTTGCTGTTCTGAAAAGCTAGCAATATGGAAAATTTCTCTCTTTGACCAAGGAAAGAAGGAAGCTGTGCTCATCTTCCACTTCTGGATCCTCTTCTGCCCTCTCTACCGTCTCACTAAGGTGGACTCTTCCATCTCCCTTGAATTCCCACTCCAAGCAAGATGAGGGGTTTATGCAGCTTTTTTGCACCTTTCCCTGAACTCTCAAACCTTTAACACCTCTTCGGTGCAGACACAAATGTTCCTTTCCTTTGCCTTTTGTGAGTCTCAGAGTTCACTTTACTTGAGATGCAGTGGGGGCAGTGACCTATTTCTATAAGGCTGGCATGAAAAGTTTGCTAGCACTCATTTTGCTCACAAGCAACCTCCCTAGACTCTGCAGATGTTTAAAGGGCTCAGGGATGCCCAGGACTCACTCAGGCAGCATAAGAGCTGCCTCTGATACACAGCATCTGTATAGCCTGCCATGTTTTGAAGCCTCAAAATTCAGCTGGATATCACATTGCTGGGAGTAATACCACTTGCATTGTCTACCTAGAGAATAAAGGAATTTTAGCTGGATTTCCCAAAGAAATGGGTGTATAGTAGTTTCTTTCTGCCTGTCAGTCCTCATCTAATAAAACTGGAATCCATTTAGCCAATTTCAACCCTATTTGACAGAAAAGATGTTATAGTGTATAGGGAAGAGGATTATCTGCAATATACCCAAAGGACTTATTTTTTCACAGAAATTTTGTATATGCATGCATTTGGGTTGAGAGCAAGCTCTTCAAGTATATCTGCTTCTTTAGTATGCCACATATACACTGCTTGCATGGTTGTCTAATGGATGTCATCTTTTTAATGTGTATTTACAGACAGTTTAAAATATGCACTGGGATCTTAATTTGGAATGAGAATGATAGTATGCAATTAAAATCTGAAATGAAATACTGCAAGAACATTGTAGGTTGTAATTGCAATTATTACCAGTAAAAAGATGACATGCCTGAGATATGGTCTGTCTATCATTTTGTGAGTGAAAGTTCCTCAAGGAAAGAACTGCTATTTGTTATAAGGTTGTGCACTGTCAGTAATAGCGGTCACCTTGATCCTCTCTACTAACATCATAAAGCTAAGTTGAACCGAGTTAAGGGAAGACAAAACCAGGCAGTATCACAGATGACCATGAGTGACACTAGAGTACCTTCCCAAGTTTTAGAAGATGGTGCCAGCACTGCATCTTTAGCAATCCCTGTGTGGTAAAAGTTAGTGACCTTTTAATGGTGACAGTTATATGAAGTAGTTTGAATAATTACCCATGAAAAGATCCTTTTATATATCTTTACAGACATCCTGCAATGAGATGCTCTTTTGTGGCATTTTCATTTCCATTCTAAACCATATTAACGATTCACTGAGTTGGAGAATCAGATGGGGAGAAAAAAATGCAAAACAATTTGCTGCTTTCAGTGCTATTGCCTGGAGGCTCTGCCTCAGAAGCAGCCAAGCACTCTCTGCAGCCACGATGGGTGAGGGCTCCTCACCATAAGCAGGAAATTTGGGGCACTTTTCTCTCACAGTACCTTCTCCATTACAACTCCCAGGCAGATAATGGGGAAAGAGCATTGCTAACAGCTGCAAAGAGCAGTAAACAAGCTGCAAACGAAACTGCTTAGGGAAATTATCATTTGGTGTTGCTGGCTTTATCACCTGCATCTGTAAGTTTGCAAATAATTGCTTTTACTTAATTCAGTATATAGCATACTGCAACAGAAAAACAAAATAGGGGAGGAAGGAGGTGAAGAAAATTGGAGAGAAGGAGACTCTGTAACAAGCAAAAGGATAGACCTCAAAGTTATAAAGCAGTTTAAAACATCAGAGGTTTTTTGTTTTGTTGTTGTTGTTGTTACAGCTGTTTTCTTTTTTTCTAACAGATGTTCAAGGAAATATCTACAGACTAAGAAATATTCTGGCCATATAGGAGAGGAATAGAAGTCCAATTTTATCTCTGTTCTTTTGCAAGAAACCACCGAGGTGATGGACTCACTCGTATTAATTTCATCAAACTCTTCTGCATTATTATTAGCCTGCAGGAAAGCTAAGCCTACAAAGATCTAAACCTCCTTCACTCAAAAGACAGACCCCAAATCATGACTTCTTTTCTGTTCTGCATTTTCCACAAGGCAGACAGAATTAAAAATATTAGAGAATGGAAACAGGCTGCACAATACCCACACAGACCTGTACAGGTTATGAAATGGACTTTAGAAGCATTTTATGCCATGTTCATTTAGCTTGTCGGTGAAGCTTAAAGCGAAGATGATGACAACTGATAACAAATATCAATATTCATCTGCTCAGGGAAAAGTACCCTCGGATCATTATGAAGCTGATGCTGAAACTTAGTTTTCTGAGATTCAGAGATGGCATCCTCAAAAGACTTAGGGAGTCTCAATCAACCTTTATTTTTCTCTGAAGTTTGTTCATGGCTACAAATCATCAGTCGATTCTCTAAGATCTCTTGCAGGTGGAGATAGTTCCACTCTTTTGAGAATCCTGACATAAAGTGGTGTAGGGCATCAAAAATACAAACCTAAGGAGCAATCAGGTAGTCATAGCTTTCCCAAGAGTTGAAATATTCTGTTAAAAAACACCCTGAGTGACAACAGTACTTCAACATCAACTTTCCTTATACTTCAATAGGCTAATTCTTGTGACAAACAAAGAACTGGGGTGGAAGGAGGGAAAGCAATTTTTTTTTCCAAGGTCTAAGCAGCTGTTGCAGAGAACATGAGAAGCACAGAGCCTGAGACCCCATAAGGAAATGAGTACCTTAGGTTCTTTCTTGACATTTTTTTCCTCCCAGTGAATATTTTCACAAATTCACTTGATCTGATACCTTCTGTCTTTAACTAAGATGCCGGAAGGTATGGTTTGCTTGAATTTATGCCAGAAGATTTATTCTAATCTCCTCCTTTTATGGTATGCTCATCTGGAGGAGCAGGAAAAATGATTCACCAGTTCCTGTGAAGGGGACATACACACTCCCTTAATTGTGCTGGAAATCCCAGTGAACCTGGGCAGAAGAGAAACATTCAGAAGACATGACCCCTCTAAAATAATCAGTGTTCACTGTCTGCTGTGGGCTCTGACCCCCTGACTTGCAGTGAGCAGGAGCAAAGTCACTGAGTGGTCCCATGGAAGTCTGTGTTGCTGCAATAGCTGGAGCTGAGGGAGATCAGTTTGGAAGGTCTGAGGCAAGAGAGCAGAACCTGTCTATATGTCATGGTCCATATTCATCAGAAAGTCAGAAGTGGAAAAAAAGCATCAGTCCAGACTGTTTCTAACACAGCTATTCAACCAGGGCCAAACTTGCCATTGATGCATATTAAGAAACTATTTAGGAATAGCTCACAGAATAAGGTATCCCTCCGTATGAATACATGTGTTGCAAACTGGCCACAAGCAGGGAAAAGTGCTGCTTGAACAATACCCAGTGAATATGCTATTCAGCTGATCTGTATGGGTTTTGTTAAAAAAAAAATCAACAAAAACTCCCCCTCTCTTCCCACTATTCAGATTGCTCTGCAGAAATGGTACAATATGTTCCTGCCATTGTAAGCAACCAGCAGCCCAACCCACGCTGACAGTACATCTGGGGCACAGCACATCCTACAAGGCAGGGCTCCCAGTGCCCATGAACTCACTTTGAATGCTCTCTGTACCTGCTATTGATAGAAAGGACTAACAGGAGATGCCTCCTCTCCCTCACCCACCTCTTTTTCCTTCATACCCTGCTCCACATTGGCCCTTGGATGAGATCACATAGTACTGATTTTTATTTTCACATTTTGACTGCTGCAGCATTTTTCTGCCACCCTCTCCTTGGCTCCAGCTCTATAGGGCATGTATTAGCAGCCTGGTTTATCTTTGCAAGCTAAATGGAAGGTGTTGATGGTGCACTCAGCTGGGGATGGGCAGAAAGAGCCAGACACAGCCCAGCAGTACCAATTTTGTGCTCAAAGCCCCCAGACTGTCTCAAGACTCAAATACCTGCCTTTATCAGAAGCTGTGAGAGTTTGTCTTTAATTAAGTCCAACAAATATACACTGGGGCTCAGTAGGCTTGCGCTTTTGTTGCTAAGGTAAGAAGGTAAGGCATCACTCTATTCTGTTTGCTAAAATGAGGATTCAGCATGAACTGTGTAATTAAGGGCTGAAAGGAGACAAAAATGAAATTGAATTAAACCTGACAGCATAATGCAAATAATCAATAGCTTTATTTGCTGCTTAATGATGATGATACTGTTCTCATTTCATTATATGTGAGTCACAACCAGCTTTTTTGTTGGCTTAATTGTATTCTTTAGCAAGTAAACTGAGGCATACAATTTACAGCAGAAACACCTGTTAAAAAAAGCTTAAGACTGTCATCAATTGGTCCTGAGAAGTGAAATGAATCTGCTTACCAGCACACTAGATTATTAAGACATGACATTCTTTTTATTTTTCTTTTTTTTTTTAAATTTAGCAATAACATAATAAAGACTTCTTTTGTCTGACAGGACAGAAAACCCAAACATCCTCTAGCAGTGCATCTTGTGATCTGAGCCCTACAATGACCTGTTTCAGTTTTCACATGTTTGGGATTACAGAGTAAATCCTAGATCACTCTGTCTCTGTGAAGTGACTCCAGCTTTTGGCAATGGTTGAACAACACTGTATTTTTTGCCTTTCCTTTTCATGGTCTTTCTACCAAAAATATCACGTAAAAGAAGCAGAAAGAGGAACAGAAGTGGGTGAGAAAAGAACTCAAAGGAGACAGCTGAGGAAGGAATGACTGTCACAAGGCTGAAGGCATTGTAGGTGTTTTTTTAAGCAAAGTGGCAATGGCAAACACTCTACTCATTCATTTTATTCTGAGGTCTTACAGAGTGCTTCAGCCTCAGACAGATTTAGTGATGGTGAATCTGGGAAGGGACAAGTCTGTAAATGAGTTCCAGTAGACTGCAGATGCAAGGAGGCACTGGCAAAATGAGAAACAGGTAAGGGGTAGCCAGTGACCAGTTTCTTTGTCTTTATTTCTCCTCTCCTTTTGATCTGTTTTGCTCACGGTTCCTCTTTCTCCTCTGTCTGCCTCTCTGTTGGTCTGGGTCTATTTAGCAGCCTCTCTTTGCCCCCAGCATCTTGGTGAGGTCCCTGGGGGCTGTTTTTCTTACAACCCAGGTGTTCAAATTCGGTGTGCAGACTCGGTGGTGTAGAGGCCTCTGGGTTCTTGGGGTGCCCTGTGATTCCCCCAGGACTCAGCTGAATGCCCAGAGCGGGGTGAAGGTGCAGGCACAGCCACATCCATCCTGGGCTGAGCTGCTACAGCGGGCAGGTGCCAGGGGCCATTCTGGCACACATCCCACAGCAAGGACAGGGGATGCCAACTGCGACTTCTGCTCCTTAGCTTTGGCTGGAAGTGGCAGGTCTTTCTGATTGAAACACATTACATTACTTTTGCCAGAAAAGCTCTCTTTTCCCTCCCTTTTGTGCATCCTGCAGTGCCTGTGTCACCACTGGACATTCCTGTTTCAGGTAGGCAGGGGGACTCATAATTATTACAGCCATTCTCCAGTTGCCATTGCTTTACAGGTCTGCCCTTAGCTCTAGTCTCAATTACCAGGGATTGCATATTTTAATATTACTCTGAACTGCAGGAGTGAGGGGCTTTAAACAGCTCAACAGTCACATCACAGCTGAGGCCTAATATGGTTTTCCTCTAATCACAAGACCTTTGCTGTGGAGAGGTGTTAAGGTGGGCCTGACAATAGGGTGCCTGCACAGAACAGACAGATTTTCATAGCTTTTGTAGAACCTGCAGATTTCCTTGGGGACCTAATGAATTAAACATTAAGCCAACCTATGTTGCAGTAGATACAATTCCATGATTAAATTCAGAAGAAAAAAGTAAAAAGACATCTACACATGAAGACCTCCAAGACCTCTTTGTCCCACAGCATAATTGGGAGTGTTAAAATGTTCTCCTAGGAAGTTCTGCTACAGCAAAAATTACATTGTGCATGTCTATGTTTATTGTTTCATGTGTGATTTTCTGCATAACATACATTCAGCTTGAGAGTAAAGTGAATATTTGTTTCCTGACTGCAGACCTTGCAAACCATATGTACACCTGGACCGGCGAAGTCTTTTACACAGCTACCAAGCATGAATGGCTAATTGGCAAAACTGCACCGCTGCTGGACCTCGTGCAGTTCTGTTGGCCTCACTGCAATTAGTCAGGTTGCGACTAATTAGCTCTCTGTAAACACCTCTGAGGATGATGCTTATGATAGAATAGAAACCTCAGCTCCTGTCTGCCTATCTGCATCAAGTCTGCAGGACACAATAAAAGGAAAAGCAACAGAGGAGACTCAGAGTTTTGTTAGACCCCTTGAGCAAGAAGATGATCTTTTTATGTGGTAATTTTTCACAGTAAAGTTACATACAAATCGAATACAATCCCCCTCCTCCCCTGTCTTTCGGCTGTTGAATGCCTTATTAGATGCTGTTCTCCTAGAGACAAGGAGTCCCTGACAGAGGACTATCAGGCTCTTGGAATGATAATTCAGGATCTTCCCTCCGAGTTCATGAGCCCTTTCCTCATACACAAGGCCAGGAAGGATTTTAAGGGAATAGCAAATTAAAATATGTTGCCCAGTTCTTTCCATGATAGCTTCTGGGAATAAAAAAGGAAGGTGCTTTGTGAGCAAATGGTGCCCATTCCCTTCCACTGCCATGCATTAATTATCTTCACGTTGCTCATAGCTAATATTTGCTACTTTCGTTACATGAAAGCAAAAAATGGGAGTAAGGGCATCATCCATTCCTAACGGGTCTGTGAAGATAAATACACCTTAAGTTTGTCAACAGCTTGGGTAACTGGAGACCAGAGAGGTGGAGACCGCAGAGCTCTGTGCTGTGTATCCAGAAGTTGATATTTCAGTGCTGGCACATGGCAATCTTTTTCCACCTGTAGGGGAATCTGACTCTTAAACAGCCAGGATGGATAACTTCTGAAGGTCTCTCTAGCCCTTCAAATCAATATATTTTAAGTGGAGGCCCAGTGGCTGCTTAAATAATATGCCAGGACTGGTTTTGCAGAGATTTCTGTTTTGTGAACTGTTTAAATTGCTTTAAATACAATGCAAAGTAAAGGTTATTTTTGTTTTGTTTTGTTTTTCTTCTCTGAAACCTTAAATAAATGAAGAAAGAATTGCAGAATTAGAAGGAACCTTTACATTCAAAACAAGAGGCTTGACTAATTTTGAATAAATAATAACACTTTCCTATGCTTAAAGATCCATTAAGTAAAATCAAATTGCAAGGTCCTGATTGTGATGAGATAGCTGCAGTATGTTAATAGCCTTTGTCTGTACATGAGTGGGAGTATTGAGAGGGAAAATGCTTTCATAGAAAATAAAGCAAACAGTGCTGTTGTGTTTGCAAGGATGTTAGGAGTCTGCAGATGAGGGAAGTAAACAACTGTTTTTATTAATAGCAGCAGATCAATGCCACTAGATTAGCAGAAACTGAGAATAAAGCAAAGAACAAACATTTTTTTCTAGTAACCCCTTCACCTCCATTGCTGAGCACAATCCCTAACTATGAATGGAAGCAGTAACATACCCTGCCAAGTATGGCCTCAAATTTTGACACCAAATAAAAAATTTTCCCAGATTTAAAAAACGAACAGAATGTAGCCGTGTGCATACACTGAGGATGCTATATGTACTGATGGAAGAGCAGATGAATGAGTGAATGGCTCAGGAAGTCCTCCTCTTTGTCTCTCCACTTTTCTTCTGGGAAGAATAAACTAATCCAAACCAAGAGAGGTTCGCTTACTGTCTTCTTGGGTAGGAAACAACTCCAGCTGCTTCACCCGTACCCATGGTGGGAGGCAGGAGGTGGGAAGCAGAAGCTCCTGAAATTTCTTTCAGCCTGGAGCCAGAAAATTATCAGATCTGATGAAAAAGCAAAGTTGTGGAGGCAAAGACATGCATCTGGGACTTTTGAAGGGGTTCTGGCAGCTAATTACCAAGCCAGCTAGGCTGATTAGTACTGAGTGTCATTGCATGTGTGGGTTATCTTTGGACTTGTCTCTTCAACTTGTCAACAGCTACCTGAACATGAGCCAGCTGTGCCCAGGTGGCCAAGAAGGCCAATGGCATCCTGGCTTGCATCAAAAATAGTGGGGCCAGCAGGACCAGGGCAGTGATTGTACCCCTGTACACTGGGGTTTTATGAGGAGCGGCTGAGGGAGCTGGGAGTGTTTAGCCTGGAGAAAAGGAGGCTCAGGGGAGACCATATCACTCTCTACAGCAGCCTGAAAGGGGGGTGTAGCCAGGTTGGGGTCGGTCTCTTAGAGGTAACAAGTGACAGGACAAGATGAAATGGCCTCAAACTGCACCAGGGGAGGTTTGGATTGGACATTAGGAAAAATATCTTCATGGAAAGGATTGTCTAAGATTGGAGCAGGCTGCCCAGGGAGGTGGTGGAGTGACCATCCCTGGAAGTATTTAAAAGTTGTGCAGATGTGGCACTTAGAGACATGGTTTAGTGGCGGACTTGGCAGTGCTGGGTTAATGCTCAGACTTGATGATCTTAGAGAACTTATCCAGCTGAATCAATTCTGTGATTCATCAGTGCTGGAGAGCTGTAACCCTCACAGGCTCCAAACGGTGGTATGAACCTGTCCTGCCTGCATGTCAGTATAAAAGCTTCCATATATAAAAGGAAACCAGAATTATTTACATAGGCAGTTTAATGTGAATACTGCCATGGCTATACCAGAAGTTTTGCCCATTTATCTGAGAAGGGTAAATACTTCTCATACTTCTCATGGCTTACGCAGTTTTGTCATTTGGAAAGCAGAGGTGCAATTTAGCATCTTTTCTTTACAAATATTTGAAAAGTTCTCTCTATAAAATTAGCAATAAGAATCAAATTTGGAATTTATAAAAAAATAAATGAATGGTGTAACTTCTGAAAACTTTAGTTCAAGACATTAAACTAATAATTACCAAATTATTCTCTTGACAGTTCCTTCATTATGTTTTGAGTATTTGTTTTTTAATGTCAGCATTTAAATGAGATTAACATATCTGAGAATTTCCATTTATTGTTGTATATATATCATTGCAATATCAGTGACAAACCCTTAGCTCCTATCTGGGTCAAACCACTCACTTAATGATTTGATACATTTCTGTAGTTTATCTTTCCTAGAAGATCAATAGTCATCAGCTCCTGAGGCAAGTTGGCTAGTCAGATCACACATTTCCACAAGGCTATTGCCAACTTCTGTGAAAACTGCAAAAGGGTTTCTGTTTTGCAAATCCACACACAACCGAAGTTTTCAATACTGCTAAATGTTGTCATGCAGTTCTCAGTCATAGAGAATTCAGACTTCAGCACGGGATGTTACGACTAGATGATCTGCTATTGTAAGAAATAATGAAAGCTAAATTACACTTAACAAATGACTAACAAGAGCTCTTTCCCATTATCCTCTTTATATTATCTTGGTCATGTGGTATATTACAAAATTCAGTCATTCAAAATGGGTATCCTATTTCTTATTTTACACTGAATGTAATTTGAGAGATGAAAAGTAAGGTACACACTTTATTTGGATTAATCATCTGTACATGTCTAGGGGGAAATAACTTGCAACTTGCAGCTCTGGGGAAGAAACTCAGAGGTTGTAATGGATCACACACACCAAACAAGATTCAAAAATGTCCTGCAGATACAAGAAAAGGAAACACCATAGTGGGATGTATGAACAGGAAAAAAGGAAGGCATCTGAAAGAGCCGTTCTCATTGCACTTGGCACTGAAGAGGCTTCATGGGGGCTGCATTCAGATTTGGGCACCATGCCTCAACCAGCATGTGGCTCAGCTGGAGGGAGGGCAGAGGGAAGCACCGAGGCAGATCAGAGGTCTGGAAAACGTGACTTCAGAGGAAAGTCTGCAGTTAATTAGCCTGAAGAAGAAAGTACTAAGGAGGCAACATTGCAACAGTCATCACACACATAAAAGTACGATGTAAAGCAGAAAGGCAAAGTGCACTGTCCATGCCCACAGTGGATGCCCGACACAGGAGGCTTCCCTGACTGCAAGGGAGGATTGGACCAGATGTGACCTTGCAAGGACAAGGCTTATCAGGCATTGCAGGAGGTTGCACGGGGAGGCTCTTGCACCTCCATGTCCGACCATGTTTAAATCCAGGCCAAACTGGAGGTGTAATCGATCCTATGTTCAGGCAGGATTGGCTTCTTGACCCTACAGCCCTGCTTTATTTCCATTTTAGAGCTGTACAAATGCTGCTAGGCCAGTGCAGAGCACTGACATCCTGTCCCAGGCTCTCACCTCTGCCAGAGGTTGGCAGTGGAGGTTTCAAAGGATGTGCAAAAACTATGTTAACACAAGAGTGGAACAAAGTAGATGTCAAAAACATGTTAGTATTTAGCTTTGTTTTGGAAAAATATGGCTTTATGACACATTGTCTTTTTAAGCTGACCCGGGGTGACTATAGACATTCTCAATGTACATACTTTAAC
Organism: Daphoenositta chrysoptera; assembly: GCA_013397915.1. Classification (NCBI taxonomy): domain Eukaryota; kingdom Metazoa; phylum Chordata; class Aves; order Passeriformes; genus Daphoenositta; species Daphoenositta chrysoptera. The sequence continues at coordinate 362,072 of VZRO01005750.1, read as the reverse complement.
ATTTTTTACTAGATGATTTTCCTCAGTGATAGCTAGTGGCAGTGAATTCCATATTTAACTGTGCTTTTGGGTAAAAATATATCCCATCTTAGCAGTTAGTTATGAGTTAGAAAGAAAAGGTAATTAGGAGTTCCCAAGTTGCCTCCTCTACATTATTCATTACTCGGTGTACCTCTATCATGCTCCATGTTATTTATTTAATCTCCGGGCTAAGGAGGTTCAAGATTTTCACTATCTTTTCATATGGAAGTCTTTTTGTGTCTGTAGTAATTTTCATCACTGGTCCCTGAATCATCTCTGCTGAGCAGCATATGCAAATCTCTTTTTTTCTGACTGAAGCAAGGGAAGAAAATGCAGGGGTATTTTTGGTTTTTGGAGGGGAAGGAGGGAAGATTTTTTTTCATATTTGTTTTCAGAACCTTTTTTGCATGGCTGATTTTCCACAGATTTCAAAATATATGGCTACAGTGGAGGAATTACAGACAGTTCTGCAAGTTTGTTCTGAACTTGGGAAACAGTGCGTGCAAGACATATTGATTTCTTTGTCTATATTGATCCTTCTTCATTACTTAAGTCTCAAGCCATAAAATCTGATGGTTAGAAAAAATTCTGATAACCTATATTTAGCTTATTAGAATTCTGTTACAGGTGGCATGTGCTCTTCCATTTTAAAAGAGTAGCAAAAAGCTGAATTCAAGTTTATTCTTTTCTCTAGTAAAATTAAAAGCTAATCTAATTAAATATAAAGAAATACAGAACAACATGCCAAGTACTGTATGCTCTGTTCTGCTTGTCCACTGTGTATGAATGGGACTCTTTTATTCCTTGTCCTTGTCCTCTGTTTTTCAAGAACTGTGCGGATTTTTCAACCACTATGTGGTGCATGATGATAATTAGCACTTCTGCTCCAAAGCAAATTGGCAGCACGAGTACAGTCTTGACTCCTCATAGGCAGACAGAGGCTTAGAAGACATGATTGCACCCTAAACTCAATGCCAGCCCCATACCCTTGCTAAAGGAGCTGACTGGCAATGCAAGAAGTACAAAACTGACCCCATCAGCAGAAGTAATAGTGACAGGGGGGCTTGATAACATCAAGGAGGTGAGGAAGGTTCCCCCGGGCAGAACGTCATAAGGGCATCTTCAGGAAGAAAGTGAATCTCAAGCTTCTTTAGAGCCTACTTATGTCTCTGAGGGGTATCAAACCCTGCCTTATGAGGTAATGAATCAGGGGATTTAAAAAATGACAACGTTACCGTTGTGAAAAGTGATCAGCTGGGCATACTCACTTTGTCTGCCTTCAGGTCTTCCTGTCACAGAATTATAGCATAAAAGATGACATTTTGTTCGAACTTTTTACTGATTTGCATTACGGTTAGAGGTAGGCACAGAATTCTAATATCATATACGTGTTGCTTGGCATTTGAGGGCTTATGTCAGATCTTTTGGGTTATATGAATATTTTCTTTGATGTAATGATATTTTCTATTCTTTCAAGATCTATTTAAAAGACAAAGAAAAATCTCTCTTTAAAATGTGTAGTTAATGAAATAGCAGTCTGTGTCACCTAATGCATTGTGCATTTCATAAATATATATTACAAGTTAGGACAGCCAGCTTTCCATGCTCATCTCAATCTAAGTCTTTGAGATCTTCTGGGTCACAGTAGTTTTATTTGAGAAATACAGACATAGTGTTGCAGCTGATCTGCCTTTTGGTTATTACATTAATGCAGATAACCCATAAAGAGAGCACATAGACTCAGAGCTCCCAGCCGTTGAGTACTACAAGTATATAAGTATTAATTTTATTTATTTGATAATTCATGCATCAAACTACAGTTTAGAACATATTCATGTATCACTGGCTGCTCCTTGTAAGCCTCTATAGACCTATTATGACTGTGTGCATGTTGGACTGCAACTTGTGAATATTCAGATCTGGTAGGACAGTTTATCTTCACTTTATGGTTTTTTATACAGTAATAGAGCAAGAAATTACTCTTTTTTCCCCTCCCTAGGGTAACATGAATTCAGGTGAGCCAGTTGAACAAAATTTATCATAAGACTCAGTGGAAGGCATGGAGAACACAAGGTGTCTGACTGGTAAGGCCAGCAAGTCTGCTGAAGTCTGAGCAGCAGGCACAAGAACATAAGACCGTGAGAAATCAAGGGTATAGAACCAATGTGCTGAGGAATAAGCTAACAAAATAAAGAGCAGACGTGGTACTCTACCTACCATTTCCATTGGGAGGGCTCTATTTGGAAAGCTGATCGGAAGAAAGTATAGTGAGTATAATACAAGTAAGCAGATAGTGGTGTGTGTAATTGGGACACCTCCTCTGATCACACAATGCACCCTAACACTGTGGGACTTTACTTTCCCTGTTCCTGGAAAATTATAAGATTGAACCAAGCAAGCATCACGGGGATCTACAGGACATCAGCAGTCTCAGAAATACTTCTGGCCAAGATCTATTGTGCAATGAATGAATGCCTACTTCTCTCATTTCTTTCTATGACATCTCTTTATTGTCCATCTGTATCCCTATTTGTTCCTTTTCTATACTATTTGTTCTTTTTCCACACTACTTTTTTACTTTGTGTGTGATTTGGATGTTCTTCTATACATTTGTGGGCTTTCTGATGTGTCTGTATCTTTTTTGTGTGAATCTGATCTGCTTGACTAAGGTGGCAGCTTTTGTTGCTACATTCAGCATACCACCAAAAAGGGAGCTACCAGCAAGTCAGCCCAACACCAGTACAAAGACTAAACAGGTTAAGAAGACTAGATGTGGTGCCTGCTGTTCTCTAGAAGCACTGATGCAAGTAAGAGCCAGTCTCAGAGTCCAAAGCCTATTTCTTTTGTGTTTGATGCTCTTTGGTCCTCATTTGGTGCACAGTTTGTCCTTCAGGGAACCAAGATGTGACAAACCAGCTGCAACCCAGCTCAAAATGACATTTTATCTTTTCTTTAACAAGAGCAATTACAATCTCTAATATCAGTCAAATGGTGGCCAAATCGCCTCTGTACAGCTAAAGTCTAAGGAAATATGACATATTGCTAAAAAGAAGTTACTTCACTGTTTATATGTCAGAGTCATTAATCTTCTTCTTTTCTTATTCTGCATCTTTAATAAAGGATGATAGATTTTTAAGCTAGTTGTTTACCATGGTATTAAGCAGATTGAGATTCCTCTGTCAAAACCATAAATGTATTTAACTGTCTAAGGTTTTCAAGTGACAAGGTTGTGTTAACATCCCTAAACACACTGAAACCAACACAGAATTCAGCTGTTCTTCCTTTCATGCCACTCTGTGTCCCAGGAAGCACAGAGGCTATTTCCAAGCCATATTTATCCCTGTGCTCACAGCCAGATAATTTTCCCCATCTCCCTTTAGCTTGCATGTAAGTTATGTTTTCCCACTGGTAGACTGAGAACCGCTATCCTTCTCTCCTGCAAAGCAGGCGTTGGACATGACATGAAGGCTACTCCTCCTCACAGCTCTCAGGCAGAGCTTCCAGCGACTGCCTGTTCTTCCAGAGGGATGGAGGTCCTGTCTTTAGAAGTCCACCCCATTGGCTTATTCTTGGACCACACTCCTCTTGCTTTTCTGGCTTCACCTGGGAGGCCTACCTTTGGTGCTGTGAAGCCGACTCCCTATCAGTCTCCAACACAGGGAACTGAAACTCAAAAATAAGGCTGTGCCTGCATCCTGGATGATCTGAGCTGCTCCTGTGTGATGATGCACCAAGATGGGGTGCAGGACGGTGCAGTGCAGGAACTCTGGGCACAGCACAGATGCATACAGCACTGCACTGCTGCATCCACTGGGAAGGGAGCTGCATGGGAACAGCAGCCATTAATCCAAGAGCCTTTGTATTGATTCTGAAAACACGCAGTCTGTGCTACCATTGGAGTTTTGAGTATGCCCTGAGAAAGTTAGCTCTGGATTTGAACTGCTAGGCTGTCTTAACCTTTAGTAAATTAAGTAATGGTGGCCGGGCAGTAGATGGTGGGAATCTGAATTTCAAGACTGTCAGAATAGTCCCAATCTCATGGCATGTTCTGGTCTCAGTGCCAGACAGCAGTCCTGGGCATGTTTAATTAACTAGGATAGATGCAACCTCAGGCTACTTTTATCATCTGCTCAGATGCTGACTGGCTGCATTTCTCACTCTCAGACCTGATTCTGCTACTGCTGAGCACCTGAGTATTATCATTGGCACACAACTTCTGTCCCTTGTAGGACAAAAACCAGTCAGCAGTACCTAAACTGACCATAATTTGCAAAACTGATAAAAATAAATATGCAAATATGACATAGTAACTTACTCTGTAGGAGTGTGTGGGTCTGTGTCAGTCTGTGTGTAGTGTCTTCTGAAACTCCTGAACTCTCAATAAATCTATGCAATCATCTTCTGTTACCTACGGTTTTGTTAAAGTACAACTTCAAATAAAATGTGTCAGATATTGTAAACCTGAGCTTATGCAGATGTTAAACCTACTTGTTTTTCACAAATTATGTTGGCAGGTATATACAGCCTATCAGTTCTTAATACAAAGTGATAATACTTCTGTGTGCATTTAATGGTTCTGAAATGAAAGCAGCTAATATGTGTGCTCTAGCCAACACTCAGATGCTTACAACTTAGAAATTTTAATTTGAAGAGAACAACAAAAAGAGCTCATCTACATCATTAACTAATGTTGCACAACATTTCATTTTGAAGAACAAAACAATTTTTAAATTATAGGAATCTAGAAAATAGCCCAAACTAACTAATTCGTACTTTCACACATTATAACCAACCTCAGAAGTAATTTACCTGAGCTTTTTTTTTTTCCTTTGGATTGCAATGTATAAACAGCATGTGCAAAATAAGCACTCTCTGAAGGACAGGAAATAACTGCTGCAAGGAGAGGTTCTACTACAAAGCATCAACAACATTACAAGCACTTGTCTGACAATAACTTAACCTTTTATCTTTTAATACTCATTAAAAATAGCAGATCAATAATAACAGAAGCAGAGAGCTTCTGGCTCTATCCAAACAATGAAACCAAAGACTTTCTCCATCTACCATAAAAACATATCACCTGTGCATCCAATTGCAAAGGTGTTTGCAGCCATTCAGTACTTTTTCTCTAAGATTACAAAGAAGGTCATGTCAGCTGAAAAACTGGAGGTTTTGTTCTATGATGATATAAAAAAGCAGCTACAAAACATTAAGTCTTCCTGAGAGGGTTTTTTCAACAGCCAAAACAAAGCAAAAGAGAACTACTTCAAGACATGTTTGTTTTTCTGCTCCTTACCACTGAAATGGACAAAAATTAATCAAAACATCCCCATTTCACCCTTCCTCCTCCCATTCCTTTCACTTTCACTGAAGAGAGATTTCAGTGTTTTGTGACTTTTTTGGAGGTAAAAAAGAGTAATCAATAAAAATTAAAGCTTTAAAAGTAAATTTTAGAGCATTCTACATGTACTTGAAGAAGTAGGAAAGCAGGCTTCAAATCTGCTTTGAAACAGGGAAAGAAGAGGCATCTCAGATTGGGCTTCCAATGCTAGACGGTCATAGGAAATTTGGTTATGCATTGCTTTTAATCTCTCATGCTTATTTTATGCCACTTTGCATAAATAATTAAGCATCCATGAGAATAAAAAAGAAAGGAGAAGGACTTTAAAGCTCTGCAGTTAGGATACTCACCTGAGAATAGGGGAACCTGCTTTCAATTTCCACTCAAAATAATATTTGTCAGCTTCACACAGTGGAGCAACAGTGCTGGGATGCAGAGCAAAGATGCTGCTGCCTGAAATATCCAGTACCCTTTTTCAGGGTTCAGAGAATGCAGGCATTCACATGGAGGAGAGAATTGACTGAGATTGCTGGGATCCTCTTAGTGGGCATCAGTTGCAGACCTCCTTCCCTTTTAGCTAACACACTGCCACATCCCATTTCTGTCCAGCCAAGCTGTTCTACAGATACAGCCTAGATTCCCAGTTATGTCTGGAAATGGCATATTTTGGAAAAGCATTATTTTATATATTTAAATATACAGACAGGCAGATAGATAGATTTTCACCCTACTTTTCACCAATCATTTTTGACGACAGACAAAAATATGTTTCTGAGGTTGGCTGGTTCTATATACTATATTCAGCACAGGCTAATCATTTGCCATTTTCTAAGTCATAGAGATGACTTGGTTAAACTTCAAGGAGCAGTTGTATGTGCAGAGACTTACTTTTAAACTGCTGACACACTGCAAACTGTGAAAGCACCATTAAAAAAAAAAATTAGCATTTCTCAATATAGGTCTCTAAAACACACACATAGTTTAAAATAAATTGACTGAACATTTAAACCTGCTTAATTTTGGAATCAATTCCACGTTTGAAATAATCTACAAGTTGAAACAGCTGAAGCATAAAATGTATTTGAAACCGAACAAGTTTAAATATTGAATCAATTTTGACATAAATGTGTTTGCATATTAAGGCATTAAAAATGAATCCATTTTAAATACTAAGCTGATGAGAGAAAAAGCTGTGCTAGGGAAAAAAGATTAAGGATGACCACTAAAATTACATCATGCTCAAATATTAGAAAATCCTACAGTTTGTTATTTAATCTTAGTGAAACAGCTACGGTTAAAGGAAAAAGAAAAATCCACTAAGCATTGGTATGTAAAAGAGTGAGTAAGGCATTTGAGAGCACTAAATGGTGATGGGTGAAGAGTTTCTTACTCAGATGTTACTCAGTGTTTACCTGATTTCAAGGGTCACCCTACAAAATCCTCTTCCATTTGCAGCTCTACTTTGTTTTTTTAACTTTTAAATTCCCAAAGGAGCGAAGGAAGGGCCCACAAACCTCACCCTTCTACTCAGCAATGCCACTGTACTCACAAGCCATAATCTTTTGATATGAGTTAACTGTCATTGATTGGGACTCAAAACATGGCTTTCTTCATGTAATCAAACACACCACATTCACCTCTCCGCAGCCTGCTGCAGGCTGAGGGGAAATTGCATGTGCCTTGCACCCTGCTTTCCAAGTAAAGCATAAACTACAGCTCATGGCATGGTCTTGGTCCTCCTTTGGCCATATCTGTGTGTGCAGGATGCACTCCGGGACATATGGGGAGGAGGAGAAAAGGGAAGTAACAGTAGAGCAGAAAGTTCTGCAGGTAAAAGGAAAATAAAGGCAGTGGGGCAAATGTGATCAGGCAAAAAAACCCCCAACTTGCTACCATAAGCAATTTCTTTAGTTGAGAAGTCAGGCTAAATTAGGGCTCACTGCCTTGGCCCCATCCAAGCTGCAGGAGGCTGGTAAGACTGGCATGAGGGAACGTGTCTTATGGCTTGGCCGCTTAGCACTGCTGCTAGAAGCAGCAGCAGGTTCAGTAGCTGAGCCCACATTTTTCACCTGAATTCAGATGACTGAATATTGCCAGATTTCATGCTATTTAGTCAATTACTCACTTGGGCTGCTCATCCTCTGCTGGGAAAGCTGCACCCACCTTGCTCTGTGTGCTGCTCTTTACATTCTGCCTCCAATGTTAATTCCACAGCCAGAGGGAGATGACTGTTGCTTAACCATTTCACCTCTGAAACTGCCCCTTTCTCCACGTCACTGTCTGGTGCTCTTCCTGCTGCAGAGAGGAGCAGAGCTTAAACAGGTGCTCTGGGTGAGGAGTATGCTCAACAGGCAGCAACACAGTCTCTGGAAAACACCCTGCAACCATGAGCTAGCGGCACCAAACCCTCACTGTGGCAAGTTTTGGTGCTCACCAGGTCTCTTGAGACCTGCTTGTCATTTCTGACAGACTTCACAATGCTGACCTTAACCTCAGCAGCGAAGTCCATACACCACCTCAATGTCTCTCCTTGCCCTAGGTAGAAGAAGGCAACATTTTTGTAAGGATGAGTGAATCAAGGGTTTGGAGCCTGCATATCTGGAATGCTCAGGTCCATATTCACCAAAATAATTATTACTGCCAATACTAGCAGTCTATGGGCTAAATCATCCCTTGAGAAGAAGGACCTCTGGGATGGAGTCTGCTTGCTGTTGAAGTTTCAAAGATGATGTCAGTTTTAGTTCTTTGCACTCTCGGTGTGGAAATCTCAAAGATGTTGTTTTTTACCAGAATTTTATTTTAGTAATAGAAAAGTTTATGCCTGACAAGAACTATTGTCTGACAGCGTGAATTCGAAGACCATTTGCCTGTGATTATCAAAAGATAATGCTAAGGAAGTGTAGCCTGTATTTGTGCAATGCACATCAAAAATGTAGTCTTCAGAAAAAAGAAAATGATGTTTGATGGTAGCAGGTATAGAATCAGCCTCCTGCCCCACATCTGTGGAATTCCTCATTGTGAGAGCAAGGCACACCCATCCTATCCCTCCTATATGTATTTTGGGTATTTTTCTGCATATTTTAAATAACAAATATTAGAACCTGAATATTCAGTGTTTTTCACTACACTTTACTTCTGTAGATTCTCCTCTTGGTCATGAAAATGGCACAGTTTTACTCTGTGACATGTTACATGTCCCTTGCATAGGCTGACTGGAGTTTACTAATTTTTTTTGGTTTAGGGTCACAGAGAGATACATATTAAGGAATGGGAACAGGAACTCAATAATTTCATCAACTGCTTGTTAAGTATTGTTTTTTTGTGTAAATGACCTGTGATCCATGAAAATGGATGATCCATGAAGTTGTTTCCAAAGTCTTATGAGTGCATTTGCATCACTTGACACAAGAGCAGCTCACGGAAGGGCTGCATGGCCCTGGGTGCACAGGAGCACAGGAAGTCCGGGGGGCAGCGAGACAACTACGCCTGTTTTGCACCACAGACAGCAGATGCAGATGCTTTGCACATGCTAAAGAAAACTTCCAGAGCACTCTACCATTTCTTTCTGAGACAAAGGCCTTCTGAGCCACATACCGCTGAGCTGTAACTCTCCACATGCTTCTGTGAGAGAAGTCCCAAACAGAGCTCATCTTGGTGATGTAAAGCAATATCTTTTATTATTTCAAGCGTGGGGTGGGGGTTATCATTAACTTTACTGGGGGTAAAATCTAAAGCAGCATTTTTGTCAGCCCTAGGTGTGAGGACTGGCTCTGTTGGACACCTCCTCAGCAGCTCTGGAGCTCAAGACCACCTCCTTCTGCATGAATTTTCTTTAATTTCCTACATTCATTTGCTGACAACCTTTCCTTCATCCTTTGTCACATGTGAAGCATTTTCTGCATAAAAGGAGTGAAGGAACTTGATCCTGCTCCTTCCTATCTCAGACTGAATAGGTTAAATTGCCATGGTTACCTCTCCTGTGCTGCTAGGCCTTGAAATACATCTCTATTTCACTTCAGCTTTCCAAGCTCAAAGCTGAGCTCTAGACAAATTTAGGAAGACTTTTCATCAGGATATTAGCTCCCCTCCCAGAAGTCCCCTTTTGGGTTTTGTTCATGCCTCCAGCTCCCTTCTGTGCCTGTTTAAACCAACAGTTGCAGCAAACCTCCAAATCAACAGCCTTGTCAGGATGAATAATCTAAAATTAATGTGCACTTGTCGACATGCATTACTGCTCCTGACAGAGACGCGTAGCCTGCGCTGGCTACAAACCGACAATCCTTCAGGAGAAGTTTGCTCACTGCAGACCGAGGGCTGATGGAGAGCTGGGATAGGGCTGGGAGTCGAATTTCAGATGATAAGTACAATGGTTCCTGACATACAAGACTCAGAGTGAATTCACCAAAGACCAGGCTGCTTACTTTTTTTCCTGCTGTTTGCTTTATTCTCACTGGTGATGGTTATCGCATTTATACAGCACCCCCTGAGAAATCATCTAGATGGGTTTTGAACATCTTGTTTTTACCACCCTCAATTTCAAGTTGTGGAGCAGAAGCGTGAATAATCCAGCACACCATCACTGATACATTACAAACGCATACTTTAACTTTGTGCCTGGTGCTCCCACTCATACCTCTTTTTTTTTTTTTCCGATCCTTAGCTCTTGCAAGCCTTTCTTGACAGCCAAGTGTGCCCTTTTGCAGTGCTGTGGGCAAGCTGCAGTGAGAGATGGGGGCTTTGGACCCAAAGAAATACCATCTGTGAGACCAGTTTAGGGTTACAGTGGTTAGCATCTGCTGAAGTAATACAATCAGTCTGAAATGAAAACAACAAAATAAAATACTGCTCTGATTTTTTTTTTTTTTTCTGATTTTGCCCTTTTTTACACGGCTCAGTAATCAGCATTCAGCATATTGCTGCATTTTTAAAGTTAACTGTTATGGAATTAATGAATTCTTCTTCATGAATACCAAAGGACTCGGTCTTTTGCAATTTAATAGGTAACAGAGTCACTTTAAATAAACTGTCGCTTAGCTTTCATATGTCAACACAGTTGTATGAAAATTGAGAAAGGCTTTTATTTTTGGTTTTGCTTAAACTTCATCACTCCCTCACCCTCTCCGCTCAGCCACAGCTTTGGCTGGATTCCTTTGTCTCCCAAATCTTTTCATTCCAGGACCACCTGGCAATAGTGGGGTGGTAGCTCACATGAGGATGACCTTGTGGGGGGACCCAGAGCACTTTTGGAAGCCCAGAGGCCAACGGTGTGCCCTGTTGGTGGGATGCATATGAGGAGAGAACACGTGCACTGCCCATGCAGCTGCAGCCTGGCTGCCTTGCTCCCTTCGACCCAAGACAGCCCTGGGTGCCCAGGCTCACCCCACCAGCACCCTGCTCCTCCCAAATGGGGGCTAAGCCCACACCCTTTGAGACAGAGGTGACTCGTGGGGGCCTGAGTGCTGCAGCCCTGATCTCCATACCTTGCACCAGCTCCCACCTGGCTCTGGTCCCCTGGCAAGGACACCATGGGGAGGAAAACAGCCTTTCTGTCCTCCGTGTGGCATGCACCAGGGAGGGGACACAGATGCTGACATTTTAATGTCTGACTTCCTGTCTGCTCAAGGCACTGCAGCTTTTGCCTTGGGAAATACTGGCCAAGCGCCTTGATCTGGCCGGATGAATCCTCGGCTGGGAAAAGCCTGCCCCCAGGAAAGCCTGTTCTTGCCTGATGCTCCCCTGAGATGGTCTGGCAGTCTGCCTGCCCACTCCTGTGCCCATCCAGCCATTAGCAGGCTGGAAGCACATCTCTCTGGCTGGCTGCTCTTGGGGTGGCAGCAGGGGCAAGATGTTAGAGAGGGAGCTCCTGGCAGTCAGAGAGGAGCAGCCTGCTCCTTGGGAAAGTGCAGCCTGCCTGCAGGGAGAGACGTGACTGATGGATGAAGGGAAAGAGTGAGCAGAGAGAGAGGCTGCAGAGGTTGGGGCGAAGGGTGGAAACATCACGGGGCAGTGATGGTATGAGAACAGCTTTGCAGGCAGGAGGAGCATCCCCTGATGCCTCCACTGATGCTCTTCCTAAGGGATGATTCTAGGTAATTTCTGGGGAATTGTAAATTATTTTTCGTTGTTTTCCCCTACTCTCTTTCCAATTTTCTTAGAAGAAAATTACCTAGAATTTACTAAGCTGCACAAACAGCTAGTTGGCAGCTTTCAGCATATTTGGAAAAACATTTCCTTGGCAGAACAGCATACAGGTTTGTAACTCTGAGATGACATTGCAATAGTACACCAAGGGGCTCCGACTAGCATCCCAGCAGATTGAACATGAAAGAGTTACCAGCAGTGTCTTCTCACAAGGGACTTATTGCCTTAGAAATACATGTTCCTGGCTAATACTGAAGAACAAACATCTCAGCAGCCCTTGGCTAATGGTGTGTGGCCCATCTATTCATCCTTTGCCGACTGCAAACAAAACTTGGGTTTGGATGTGACGCAAGCTGAGCTGTGGATGTGAAGCATGCCAGTCCTTGCTCTTGTTTTGGGACTCTTGTCTATCCAGGGAGAAGCATGCCAAAGGAGATCTGAATTTGAGCTCGGAAAGTTTTAGGGACTGGAGCAATGAGAAGTCATGTGTGGGGGAACCAAGAGCAAGCCATTAAACTGCAGGAATTAGCTCCCATTATATAGTGAAGTTTAATGGCTAGGCACACTCATTTCTCTTGTGACTGCTCCCACAAAAGCCCTGGCAAGTTGAAAGCTATCAACGTTTTAATGGTAAAAAGATCCTACTTGTGCACTCAGATGAACTTTTATCTTCAAGGTTTCAGTGGAGGGATGACACGCAGACAACAAGGTTCAGGGGGCTGTGTTTATGTGAAAAGGTAAAAGGGTCAATTTAAACCCACATGGAGTCTGAGTGATGGCCTGATCAGCCCTCTGAGCCTCCAAATCATCGTCTCCAGCACCCAGTTAACACTGGGCTGGAAGCAGGCTCTGGGCTGCTGTAGGCTCAGATGTTTCTCTGCACTCCCTGTCTGTTCGCTGCCCTGCAGGTCCTGGGAACAAGCTAAAGTGGAGAACAAAATAAAAGTAGTCCCTGACAATTATTTTCCATGGAGAGTATCAGGCTCTTAATGAGCCATATCTCACCATATAGCGTTGGTGCTCTGATCCTCTCCATAGGAGCTAGGTGAGCCAACCTGTCTTTTTTTCCTTTTTATTTTGCCTCTTACAAAGCTGTCTTAAGACAGGCTGCTGGGAGGCATCGTCAGTGTACTGACTACCTGCTGCCTGTTAGAGTACAGGTTACATCTCATCAGGTTATGCCATGCCATGTGCCTATGAAGACAACATGAGGCGAGATCATGTCACAGAAATTAACAATGCAGAAAGACATTTTCTTGATTCACAGCAAGGCATTAACTTATACATCTGAGTAGTGGATTAAAGGCTTCCAGCAGTGAGGTGGGGAGGAAGTAAGAGAACAAGCTGCCAACTGGTAAATATCCACACTAATTTTGCAAATGCAGGTATTTCATGTCTTTCCTAATCTAATCGTGAATGCAAACTGGATTACTGCATCCGACATGACAAGAATGAAACAGCATCAACAGACTTGAAATTAGCAGAGTGAGTTCGCTGGAGGAATTACATTGCTGATACAAGTCACTCTCATAATAAAGGGCACTCCTAAAAAGGGAAAACAAGAAAGTAGGAGACAGAGAAAAAAAAGCAGGAGTAGGCAGCCTTTCCCCTAAATGAGAGAAACAATTAAGAGGCTAATTCTTTTTGCACTAAGAACAGACAATTTTCCCTTCAGATGCTCACTGCATCACAGAAATTAGCGAGACCATCTACGACCACTTGACAGGAGAATACAGGCAAGGATGCTGAAAATACCAAGGGCAGTGGAAGCACATTCACAGGGACTGGAAGAGATGGGTCCAGCAGATATTCCTGGGGGCTCAAGGAGGAAATCTATGAAAGTGCAGAGGTTAAGGAGAAGAGCTGTAAGTAGGTACACCTCCTCCTCCTCAGAGCAGTGCTAAAAGGGGCATTGACTTCCCAATGCCCTCAGTTTTGGGCAGCCATATAAATAGCTACAAAGTTACTGAAAAGAGAAAGCACTCAAAACTGGTTTTATTTCTGATATCATGTGCTATACAGAAGTGCAGAGCAGCAGAGAGTCTTGCTCTGAAATCTACCTTTTATTTCTGTGTCATTTTCAGGTTATTAACAAAACCTTTACTGCCAGCAAAGCTGCTCTGTTTCTCTAAGCTCCTATCTTCTGTATGTAGCATGGCTGAGGTGGTCCTCAAACTACATAAATCATGTGCCTGGAAGGAGAGGAGATGCATCTCAGTCTAAGCTGCAGGCTGTTTTCTGCCTGCTACAAGAATAAAAGATAACCAAAGAGTGAAAACATGTTAAGAGAGTGGTTGCATTAAGAGAAGTTCTAAATCAGAATGGGAACAGTGAAAAAAACCCAAACAAGCAGGTTAAAGAAAGTTAAAGTAACATACAAAAAAAAAAAATCTTTTACGGGTGCCTTTTGTCAAGAAACTGGGCTGAAAGCCAAAAAGAAAAAGCTGTGACAGCAAGGAGGAACAGATCCCACAGAGATAAAATGGGAGAGGGGATTGTCTCTGCAGGAGTGGTGAGAAAAAACCCAAACCATTAACATTGCTATGGAAAAAACCAATTTAAACTGAAAAATTAAAGGAGCAGAAGTCATTTTTTTCATAGGCACTGGGGTTAATGGGTCTCATAATCCCTCTCCCTCTTCCCTTCCCCAAACATGGATGTACTGCCTTTGATAACAAATGAGCAAGGCTGAGGTTGGGAGGCTGCTTTCAGGGAACTTTGTGCAGTACTAAGGCTTCCTAGAGGAAACCCAGTCTCCTCCACTGTGGCAGGTGATAGGAGGGCTGCTTATAAGCCCTTCCACTGGGGAAGCTGGGACCAGCTGCCATAGGATGGCAAAAGAAAATAGTAGGAGACTGAGCACAGACTGCAGGCATGCAGAATGGGGAGCAGCAGTGATGGAGGACTTGGGGATTGGAAGCAGACAGTGGCGAACACTGTGAAATCACCATCCCAAACCTGCACTGCATCCCAGTGCATGGAAAACCTGCCTTCAGGAATGAAGTGTTGAAGAAAACATTAAAAGATCAAACTAGCCAGGCCTGAAGCAAAAAGAAGAGAAAAGAAAAAGTGAGAGCCAAAGAGAAGGTGGAAAAGATCAAGTCTTGAGCTAGAAATTAATCAGCTTAAAGCTACTGAAGACAAAAATTAAGGCAGGAAACAATTAAAGAGAGCCAAGTGACCAGAGCAGCAGGCTGATCTTTGTTAAGATCAGCTGGACTTCTCCAATAAAGTTTACCATGAGGCACAGCAGAACACTTTGGTGTTAAGAACTCTTTCTGGAATTAAAAACCAAAGGTGGTTTGAAAGGAAAGACAAAGCGTTATGAGAGAAAAGCCCAAGCATTAATGCTGGTCGTTTTATCACACCCAGCTGTTTTGGTCATCTCCCATGTCATCCATAATCAAGGATTTACCTCTGTTGCATCTGTCTTTGCCTCTGCACCAGACCACAACAGCACTGAAGCAGAGCAGGTATTTTCATGTTGAGGTACCATGAGGGCTAATTTGCCTTGGCTGAAAGTGTTGCTGCCTACTTCTAGTTTTCTCTCCCCTGCCAATTGCTCAAGTAACTACATTTTTAGCTTGGCTGCAGCAAGCTTCCAGTTACAAGTTTCTCATTCTAATATGTCATTGTCATTAAAAATGTCCTGTCTACTGCTGTGATGGGGAAAGATTACACTTCTGGACATTTCTTCTCAGAAGTAAAGCCTTAACTCGTTTCATTTTAGCTACACAATTGATTCTTACATCTCCCTCCTCTGAAGCCTTCTATCAAGCTGCTATGTTGTTTTGGGGAGATGTTTGGGAAGCCATGGCTGACTTTTTAGCCCCCCCATTTTCCTAGCAAGAGAGGTCTGTCTTAACTAATGAGGAGTGGAAGAACTAAAGTACAAGGAAATAAATCAATAATAACGTAAACGTGAAGCAGCCTTGCTTTAGCTCAGTTTTTGGATAAAAAACCTTGCCCCTAAGCTTTCAAGGCACAGCATAGGTTCAAAACACAACCCTTCCATAGTTTTTTCCAGATATTAACTGAACTAGGATTTTGCCCTACTTAGAAATTGTAGAGGTAAGAGACAAGAGGCTGTTTGAGGAGACCCGTCTTGAGCAGGAAGGTTGGGCTAGATGACCTCAGGTGTTCTCTTCCAGCGTTACCTATTCTATCAATTCTGTAACAGAGCTTCAGTTCCTGGAAATCATGTTAGTTTTGCTGGTATTCAAATAATACCCAATTTTAAAACCTAGGAGCCCAGAAAAGCAACGACAAAATGACTTTGCCTACATATGAAGACAATACTTCCTACTCCATGCCTGCCACCCTAGAATTAGTCTGAAAATTACTGAATGCTCTCCAGAGCAAATCTTCCCACATGGTGGGCATGACGTGGCATTCAACAAATCTCATTCCTGCTTTTGTCCTCTCAAACATCACACTCCCAAATCACAGAGAATGAGTCATGCCTTTCCTTTAGACCTTTTTCATTTGGACTGATGAGAAGCCAGACTCGGTGAGGATCACTGAGAAGATGGCAAGTGGATATTGTCCTAGAGACTGAAGTTTTCCGTGACTCTACAGAAGATGGTTGGGCTGATCTAAGTGGTCCTGCCAGCACTCTTCATCCTCACAGTGACTGAGAAGGTATCTTGCCCAATAGATTTCATCAGCTAAATTTTCTCTGATGAAAAAAATAATGGCCAAATACAACACACAAAGGCTACCACAATTTTCTGACTTTTGTGCAGTCTGGCCATTAAGTAAAAGGCTTTATGTTTTCTATCAGTCTCTAATAATTTAGTTACCCATACAGATGTACTGAACACTTGGTTTGACTTACAGGGGAATAAAAAGAAAAGATAAGAGAAAGGGAGGAGAGGGATGGGGCAAGGGAAAAGGCAAAAGGAGGAGAGAGCTAAGGTAAGACATTAAGTCAAAACTAACGAAGTCAAAGTTAGCTGGAGCCTGCACTCTGCAAATAGATGCTGCAATAAAATGATTTCATGCCATCATCTTAATTTGAATTTACAACACTGTTCTAGAAAAGCCCTATCAGGGCTCTGTGCCCAATGCAGTGACAGAATTGCCAAAGGAGCAGAAGTCATCCATCTTTGTGCCCTGGCAGTCCATACGTAAGGAAGGTGAAGGAGAAGGACAATCCTTTTTCTCTCCAACTGGCTGCTCCTGCCCATCGCGCACTGGGTTTGTAACGCTGTGGCCTTTTGCAAAGCGGCATTGCCTGATGATGCCAGATGGAAGCATTACAAGGGGAGGCTGTAGCTCAGGTTGGGGTTGTCTGATAGTGTTGGCTGCAGTTCAGAAGCAAGCCCTGTCCAGCTAACTCACTCATCCCAATTAAGGGTCAAGGCCTGACGAGGCACTGCCCCCACGGATACCGCGCAGTCGCCAGGGGAGGACAGTCAGCTCACATAACACTCCTTGAAGAGGCACCGGTGCAGAAGAAACTCCTCTGATAAAACTTAAAGGAGACCGAGGGACACGCGACTGATTAGACAAAGCAAGTTAATGGAACTGATTTAAAACATTCTTAATTGTATTATTTGTGACTAATTATTTTTTCTAGTGGGAAAGAGAAAAACCAAAAAGTCAACCAGTCAGAACTAATGAAGACATATTTCATAATAACCGTTTGCATTAATAATAATATGGAGTGTTATGATGAATCAGAAGGGTACAAACAGTGAGTTAATTGCAGGCTGCTCATTACAGATTCTGAGACTAGGACTAATGCACTAAGTGGACACAGAGTCAAATTTAAATATGAAGTAGTATCACTGATTACCCTGAAGTTTTCAGCAGTGTAACAAAGATCCAGATCTGACCCATGGTCTTCTTTTTCTACTTGGTCTGCCCTATTTGGACAGGTAATTAGGTCAGCTGAATACCCTATTCTTTGACTTTAGCACATAAATGGAAAAGCTTTATTCACCAGCTCATTGTGAGCCTCACGCCACTGATGCAAGGGCCCATTCAGTCATTGACTCCAGAAGTTAATGACTTTGCCATATATTTTATGGGAGGGGGAATTTGGCTGTTCATTTGAGGGGCAAGGCAAGTTCCTAAAAAGAAAGAAAGCAACAGTCACTAAAAGGGACAGGCTAAGGTGAGAAGTCCGAAAAATGTTCTGTTGGTTTGGGATTATGGGCATTATGTGGGTTGCACAGTTTCTAGGACATAAAAGCAATTACTATTTAAACAAGCATTAAATCCAAGCCAGGGACTTGAGGTTTCATCTCCAGGCCAAACAACTACGAGGCTTATAAAGAATTTCTTTTTCTCTTCCTCCTGCACCTTCTCCACAGTATTTCATAATTGAATGAGCCCACTGGAGGGATTTTGCATTGTTTTGCTGGTCTTTGGAAGAGGGATAACAGACTACACGATTGTTCTGGTTTTGGCAATGCACATATTTCATTACAGAAGTTTCTCCAGCAGTACCTAATCAAAATAGATTTTAATTGCAGGTAAGCACTAGTTACATTGTTATTCAATGGCTATTAATAAATTTTTAAATAATAGTATATTAGCCTGTTAACTACATAAGAATTATATCTCCTCAATACTTGTAATGAATCGAGCAGTTCAAGGCATGTTCATTTCTAGGGAGATATCTTTGTACTTGAGATGATTATCTGCTTCAGAAGTGGATTACAGCAGGTACATAGGGACTTTCTGAAAGTTAAGCAGGTACTTAACTGCTGTCCTGCAGTGGGATGGACTTCAGCACCATTAAATTCACCAAGGCAGAAACGTGCATCTTTTCTTAAGCATGTCCTTAACTGAATGGAGGCAGTGCCAGAGGACAGGGTGCTAGTGAAAAACAGGGTCAGGCTTATGTCTCAGTTTTACTGCATGTGGAAGAGTTGCATCACATTCATTCTTGAATTGTCTGGTTCCAAATTCACTCCATTTTAGAACAAAAGAAGAGGAATATTCATTTGCAGTTTAGCCTGGGTTTTTCCTGCTTTGCTAATGTCTCTGCTCCCTCATCCATCTGAGAATATGATCCCTCCCAGTGACTGCACCATTTAAAGCACGGGCTCATAAAGAAATGACATAATTTTGCCATCCCTCTGTCTATGGCAGAGCCCCTATGTGAATTTTGAAGGGCAGTGTGGACTGTGGGCCTCAGTGATCCTAGATAAATACATACTACGTGAGGGAATGACTCTCCCTTGCCTGTGGAGCAGGGTCTGGGCAGGCACGCTGCCCATGGGGGATACATCCTCCCTGCAGATGCAGTCCAGTACATCAGATTTACAGCCCACATCCAACTTATCTGCAAGCAAACAGCAGTCGGTTTCTGGACATGCAGCAGCCTGGGCTGCTGAGGATCTTGCTGCCACAAAAATACAGAAAATACCTTTTCCCTCAGAAGGTTTTTCCGTCTGAGATGTGGGATTGGATCGTCTATACAGGACTGCATAATACAGGATCATCTCTATTATCAAGCACAATCCTAGCACAGGCTGATGGGTCTCCAGGGTCTTTCAAGGCTGGGGCCCTGGGTGCTCACACACTCACAGCCCGCTCCTAAGGACAGGGCTCTTTCTGCCTGTCTGTCCTGGCTAGCCATAATTAGTTTAAAATCTGTTGGCCTATTTCAAGCTCAGTTTTTTCAGCCAGTTTCAGCTGGCTTAATTCAGAGCTGACAGCAACAGAAATCATCAGGGCCCTACACATATTATACAAAACTACAACAAAGAGAAGAAAGAGACAAATTAATATCCCATGGAGAGAAAATCTACAACAAGTTCTGCTCTGTTAATTGTGGTTCTGGCCTTGGCCTCTGCTGGGCAGCCTGGGGATTTGGCTGGACAATTAGCACATGGGTGACTTGGACCTTGTCATGGAACAGATCCCCACGGCCTTGAAAGAATCTTTAGTTTTGTGTGGACACTGATGGGGCATGGGGAGGGAAAACTGAGATGTTGTCAGGGTGGCTGAGACAACAGAAGCCACATCAGAGGCTACTCTAGAGGAGGCATGCACATCTATGGGTATAGAAAACAAATCTGTATGACTCCAGGCTTTTTAAATTGTGCTGCTCCTGGAACAACTTGTTAAATTTCATGATACTGACTGTTTCTCTTCTTAATTCTCATTTGGAGGTTATACGAAACAAATCCCCAATGAGTTTTCACATCTCACTATGGGATAGAACTCAGCATTTTAGAGTCAGGAAATTTATTTTACCTTCGTGGTCCCTAGTGACTTCAATTCTTGTAAGCCTGATTTCTGCTGCCTAAAATATTCCATAGTCATTTGTCGCCATTATCTACTCCTTTACTGATGTTACTTAGGCAAATTATTATAATCTCAGCAAAAAATATTTTAGTATTTCCTTTACAACTTTGTTTAAAGTAGTCTTAGCAGAATTAGATTAATAAAACATGTGCCTTTCAATATACTTCAAAGTAACTTAGCAAGATATGTGCATGCCCATTAATTCTGCAGTAACAAGCAGAGTGTATAAAGGCTGATTTTAACCATCAGGACAAGTAGCCACATCTTCTATTTCTCTTGAAAATCTGTCTGTAATGTAGGGGGTTTAGCTCAAAATCAAACATTTTGGCCCCTGCTAACAACATACTTCATAAGGCAAAAGTACCAACACTCAAGATATGCTGGATTCAAGATTAATCTTTTGCTCTAAACATCCTAAAGTGTTCTGCTTCTTTATATAACTTCCTTTTCCTGCATCAGCACTGCTCCTATTTATCTACTGGCCTGGGCCTTCACATCCTTTGGTTGCCCCAAAGCTGTCTCCACAGCCTTTACAAGAAAAGCCTCTTTAAAATATGCTCTAGTTTACAGTCAGGTAACTCTTGAAGGCTCAGTTCCAGTTGCTCTTTGGCATTTAATAATGCTGCATTAATGTACAAATAACTGCAATCTGTTTATTCTCAGGTAACTACCTTCAAGAGAAAAGCCATCATGTTATCAACAACTACATTACCGATATTACAATACCATTACCAGGACCTATTGCTGCCTTAACTCTTCTCTTTCCCATAGACCTTGTCTGAACACAGCTGCTACCCAGGCTCTCAAGTCGCAGGAACATCAACCTTGCTTTTTTTTGTTTGTTTCCCCAGCACACACCCACTGAATGCTATCTGAATTTATAATTTAAATAGGTAATGTAGCAATGCAATGGAAATCTAAATGAAGATACAAGACTAGGATTGTGTCTTCTTAAGCAATTCTAAAGCAGTGTTACTTTAAATTGATCTATAGCACTTATTAAGCACAGTTCTGATGTCTTTATTAAAAGCAAAATAATATAATGCACAGCACTTGAATGGCATTTAAATAAAATTTAATAAACAGTAAACAGTGTAAAAAACGGGGGGAAAAAAATTACTACATTTTATCTACCCTTTATGTGGGATATGGAGCTTTTAGGAAAAAGAATGCACCACATCTTTCCTGTGACATACAGAACTTGACAAGAAGATCTGTGACTATTTGTTGTCTGGGTCAAATATAAGGAGGGGAAGAAAACCCCTTATAATTCTTTGCGAAAGCTTTCCACAGGGACCAAGACCTGGTGCTTTAGAGTTTGAAGCTCTCTGCTGCATGGGTTGAATCTTCCTACACATTTCTGTACCCCAGTACCCAGCACTCTTTGGGAAATGGCTTTTAACAATAAATAACAGCAGTGTAAGATGCAGCTTAGCTCCTTTTTTCTTCAAGGTCTACTGATATTGTCTACCCTTTCCTACGTGCATTGTTGAGCCTAATATTTCAAAGGAATTGAGTGCCAAAATTCACATTAATCTCAGTGGACTTGGATTCAGTCCTGATGCTTAAGATAGATTTGATAATTTTCAATTCTACCTTTATAAGCAAGAATTTCGGGCTTGAAGCCTGGCATTATAATGACTGAGCTCTGCTGTCAGAAACATCTCTGCACTTCCACAGTCACAGTCTTTCCCCTTAACCTTTCCAAGACATTCCCATTCCAGAGCAGGGGAAAGGCAAAGGAAGAAGAAAGAAGGAACACAATTGCTACAGGCTCTCACTGATACCCTTCTGCAGCAAACATTGCCCACTGGCTGAACTGAGCCAGTCAGGGTATCTAACTATTTCATTTAGGCAGATGAGAAAGGACTTTCTTTTCCTTGCAGTCTACCAGTCACTTCCATGAAATAATTGGTTTTACTAGCATCCAGTGCAATGCACTCCATAAACTGGGAAGAAATACTCCTGAAGGCTTGAGGCAAGACTGAACACAATTTCAGAGGTCTTCTTCATAAGTGAAATCAACAATCCGTGCTAAGCTATTATTAGAAGTTCAAGGTGGAATTTCTATCCTGGATAAAAAAATTTATTCAAACACCCTCGATTCAAAGTCTGCAGTTGTTCTTGGAAGGGAAAAAGGACCACATCACTTTGAAAAGCCCTATCTCTTTATATTTTTTTTCTGCTCTGCCTTCCTCACCCTGACATGTGTACAAACTCCCCAGAGAGGGATTTCAGTGTTGTTGCAGGAACTCGTCGGAAGAGTGCAGTGTATGGTAACAGAGAGCAGTGCTGATGTCACGCAACAAGTCTTGTGAGCAGAATCAATGTCCTTCATTAGACAGGCCGACACAGCTGAAGTAAAGTTATGGCTCCAAAATCTTGCCCAACGTCACCGTCTGGCCCAGCAAGGGTTCCTACCTCTCCTCGCTCAGCTCCCTTGGCTGGTCAGAGGTGCAGCGAGCGTCTCCCCGCGCGAGGCTGGACTGGGTCACCTCTGGGAGCTGTGGTGTGCAGGCTGCCTGCTGTGCCTGAGGAGGTGACAACGCATAAAGCCACCTCCATCTCTGGAACTCTCTGGAATTTTTACAGTGGAGTACATCTAATGGATGCTAGTAAAAACAAACTCCACTTGTTTTGTCACAAGAAGTAAATAGAGTGAGCACATCAACTGTATTTAGGTACTTACCTTCTGCTCTAATTCTAAACTAATGTACTTAGTATATAATTTTGTAGCCAAGAAGTGTAATAAAATGTAGTCTACTAATGCAGAACACTTTTCATCCTGTATACTGCAGCCAGACAGCTTTTTACAATTAGTAAGTGATACACATATATTCATTAAGAACTGCAATGTAATACACAGGGTGCCCACACTTTTCCTCCTCTATCTTCTGCATGAAGAAAAAGCAAAGAAAAAAGGGTGACCTAATGTGACTAGAAGATGCATGCATAGCTAAGAACGAATACTAACTGTGTGCTCAAAAAAACCCATTAAAGCATTAGGGGGAGGCATTAGTAATCCAACACCATGTACTTTAAAACAACTCACTGCCAGAAAGAAAGATAGCGAGAACAAGAATAAAACAAAACAAACAAGCAAGCAAAAAAAAAATAAAATTCTTCATACAAGCTAACTGAAATATTTGTAGCAACAATATGGGACTATTTCAGTCACAAAACAGCCTTATTGAATGATAATCAAATTAATTATCTACATTAACTGAACAGTTGAGAGCCCAGGTTGAAATTTAATAAACCACACTGCATGAGGATTCTTAAAGATAAATCACAGCATGTGACTCTGTGAGCATAATTTATTTTAAAACACTGCACTGTTTCTGCAAATTGCATTTATTAAAGCTATGCAAAAGCTTCAAATCTTTTCAGAGGTGAGGACATTTTGACTGTGCTGGTTCTTATTATTTAAGATGTACTTCACAGAATCACAGAATGGGTCAGGCTGGAAGGGATGCACAGGGTCATCTGGTCCAATCTCCCTGCTTAAGCAGGGTCATCTCAGAGCACATGGCACAGGATTGTGTCCAAGTGACTCTGGAAAATCTCCAGTGAGAGAGACTCCACAATCTCTCTAGGCAATCTGTTCCAGTGTGCAGGCACCCGCACAGTAAAGAAGTTCTTCCTCACACTCAGGTGGAACTTCCTGTGCTCCAGTTTCTGCCCATTGTCTCTGGTCCTATTGTTTGGAACAACCAAGAGGAGCCTGGATCCATCCTCTTGACACCCTCCCTTCAGACATTTATAGACATTGAAGAGGTCTTTTCTCAGTCCTCTCTTCTCAAGGCTGAAGAAGCACAATCTCCTCAACCTTTCCTCATGAGAGAGATGCTCCCATCTCCCAGTCATTTTTGTCACCCTCCGCTGGACCTGCTCCAGGAGCTCCATGTCTCTCCTGTACTGAGGAGCCCAGAACTGCACACAGCTCTCCAGATGTAGAACCCTCACCAGGGCTGAGCAGAGGGGCAGGATCACCTCCCTCGGCCTGCTGGCAATGCTCTTCCTGATGCACCCCAGGATACCTTTGGCCTTCTTGGCCACAAGGACACACTGCTGGCTCATGGACAGCTTGTTGTCCACCAGGACCCCCAGGTCCTTCTCCACAGAGCTGCTTTCCAGCAGGTCAGTCCCCAGCCTGTCCTGGTGCTTGGGGTTGTTCTTCCCCAGGTGCAGGACCCTGCATTTGCCTTTGCTGAATTTCAGAAAGTTCCACTCTGCCCATCTCCATCTCTCCAACCTGTTGAGGTCCTTCTGAAGGGCTGCACAGCCCTCTGGGATATTGGTCACTCCTCCCAGCTCTGTGCCATCAGTGAACTTGCTGAGGAGGCCCCTTCATCTAAGTCATTGATGAACAAGTTAAACAATAATGGGCCCAGTGTTGAACCTTGGGGGACACCACTAGTGACAGACCTTCAAATAGATCCTGTGACAGTGATTACAACACTCTGGGATCTGCTGTTCAGCCAGTTCTCAATCCACTTCAGTTTGTGTCCTCTCCAGTAATTCTTGATGAAATGTGTTTGGCAGTCATGCTGGGGGGAAAAACAAGGGTCAAGCTCTTTGCCCAAGCTTGATCCCATCCCACCTTTTCCTATTTTCTCTCTTGAGCTCACAGTCCGAAACACATTTGCTCCACCTACTCCCCTAACATACATGCCAATGTCCCAGGCACGTGACCCTCTGTGTATACAGCTACTCCTCATTTTTATTTGTTGTCCCTATGCTAAGATGTCCAGGGCACAGTCAGCATAGTCTCAGCTGCTGATGGTGCTGGAGGAGAGGTGTCCACAAGGTTGTGTCTTATGCAGAGACACACCCAGCTCTGCCCAAAATATGGGAAGGAGGGTGCCAAAACCTGCTACTATGCCACGTCCTACCAGCCCTTTGATAACAGCCAGGGCAACCAAGAGAAGCGAGGCCAACCAGACTGCAGCACAGCTTCCCCCTCCTCTCCCAGCTGGCAAGACCCCAGGCACCGGGATTGTGCCAGGATGAGGGGGCATGGGGAATCATGGGGTGAGAGAAAGCAGCCTCCCAGCCACTACTGCCACAGGGTTTGAGGGAGAGCACAGCGCTCCCCAACAGCACGGCCCCCGCTCTGAGGGGCCGCCCTCCACCTCGGCCCCTGGGGGCCTGTGGGATGTGGGGGAGCAGGGCTGCCAGCACATCCATGGTGGGGAAAGGTGGCCTGAGGGCCAGGTGGCTCCGGGTGGTCCTGGCATGGGAACTGTGCTCCTGTCCCACGCAGGGACATGGCACCTGTGCACGCTTGAGTGACGTGTGTACTCAGGACCCACAAGGTTAATTACAATGCCACCTGTAGGAGGTACTTTCCCACAAATACTAACCTTCTGTTTTTTCCATATGCTCCCATATGGTCCAATTTTTCTTCATAAGCAGAGTCATACTAGAGCTAAGACTGCTGTTCAAAGCTTTAATTTTTTAAAATTTTTTTTGCCTGTAATGTCAAAACCAGAAATCACCTGACTTTGATAAACCCAGGGTTTAAAAAAAAAAAATTAAATAAATTTCTTCTTTTCCTTCCTCACTCTAACTTCTTAGGAATAATTTGCATTCACAAGATACATGAAATTTGATAGATTTTGTCATGAAACATTTTCATTTGTGGCTGGCAAGAGGTCAGTGGGAAGACTCAGATTTTCTTATCTTGGCGTCCTTTCTGCAGCCTTCTCACTTCGCACCTTTGCTGCAGTCCAAATATGCCCAGCTCTAAACTTGTAGAAAACATTACAGAAATCAGATACAATGTCTGTTAATCTTGGGAGGAGCAGAAAAAAGAGTTTGATTGTGATGCACTACAAAACACAGTATTAATGTGTTATATACTATAAAACATAGTATCAATGCCTCAAATAAAAGCAGAATAAGCACAAATGTTCTTTATCAATTTCTACTAATTCTTATCAACAATAAGAAAAAAATCAGATAATAAAAATGCTTGAAGCATTTCAGGTTTCTCCACATGGCGTCTGAAAACAGACTTTGTTAGCAGATTGACTGAAATCTCTCTGGTTACAGAGATGTGCGAATGGTTGTGAGAGGAATGCCTGAAACAAGTCACTTCTAGAGAAGCTTTGAACAATAAAGAGCCTCTGTTTTCCACTGAGTTGTGCATATGCACACAAACGCTCATCCATAATGTGAATTTAAAATAATCCTGATGGGAGTGAGAGGGGGGAGGGACACATGGAAATAACTAGGCAGGCTTTGACCCTTTGTGTCAGAAAACAAAGCCATGTAGTTCGAATCTGAGATAGCAGTTCCCATTTGACATGGTTTCAACAGACGTACACGCCTTCTGGCTTAAGCCTGTCCCTAAAGGGTACTAAGACCAAGCACAGCTTGCTTACAAGCCACCCAACCACAACACGATGGTTTTAAGTGGAAACAAATGAATGGAATAGATGTAATTAAAAGTCCAAACTGAATTAGTCAAAATCGCTACAGCTTCACTTTACAAAGTCAGTGAAGGGCAGGAATGGAGCATCTGGAATAGCTGTTTGGCATAGGGTCACTATGAAGATGAATTAGGGTTAATTTTCTACTGGAGTGCAGGTCAGGCACTATTGTGGCAGAACACTCAATTTACTGGGTATGTTTTGGCCTACTTAGAACTTTAGAAAATAAATATTACAATGTTAAATTAAATATGCTCTGTGACAAGGACTTGCAACATTGGGAGAATGTGATTTATATGCAATTGGCTCATATATACCATCTAATATGATATGCACAGTGTAATGAAAGCTCAAGGGTCTGATCTGCAGTGCAGAGATGCTTTACAATCCTCTTTCAGGTTGCACATTGTTTTTTCTTCTTCCTTTTCTTTTTTTTTTTTTCTTAATGACTACATGAGTTAATTAGTGGTTATGTACTCTGTCTCTTTGCCTGGCCTCGCTTATCCCTACTGCAATAAATCTCTTCTCTTTCACTCTCCCAAGGATCATTACAACTTTAGCCAGCACTGTCAACAAAACTAATTGAAAGCCACCTGCTTTTAGGATCACCTTAATGAAAAATGAAGAAGTTAAGAAGCAAAATTCAATCAACTTTCTAATAGTCTTTAATTTCCTATTAATTCACACAAGTGCAGAGGCAGAACACCCCTCATATGATCCTTTTTGTTTTCACTGCTGGTCTTATAATTCAGTTCTCCTTACATCTGTAGAATTAGAATTATTATTTTTGTAACCTAAATCTCCTATCATTCTTTAATGTGGAACTAATAGTTTTAAATTTTGTCTTTTTAACTGCTGCTGTACAAAAAAGAAATGTACTTGGAAATAGCCTTTCTATTATTTTTGCTAAATGTTTGGGTTCTTTTAATCAGGCAGGTCCAGATTCAGCAGAACTTTTAAAGATGTCGAAGTCCACTAAAGTACTTATACAAATGATCTAAATCTTGCTGCTTTTGATGTCATTCAGGCACCTGCAGAAATCTAGAAAAATGCTGAACATGCAAGACTGAATAGGTATGGATTTCGTGAGGGGGGCCTTGGTACCCAGATATGAAAAACCTCTGAGCACATACTGAACCTCAGGCAGGTGACCAAGTACTATTGAAGCAGATAGGAAGCAAGCATGTGCTTCAAGATAAGCACTTTGCTAGCATTGCACAGGAGAGCACAATTTAGTGGAGTGAGCATGAGTAAAGGAAACATTCTCGAGATAGCTTGTGGCTATACTATTTCTTCTAACTAGTTTCACAGCTCATCCTTAATTGTGGAGAAATAAGCCTGGAAAAGGAGAAGAGCGGCTGATTTATTCCCTTCAGGCCAACTGGAGCAAAGTACTGAGAAAAGAAAAAACAAAAGGGGAACACGAGACAGATGGGACTAACGACTATTTGTGTTGCAGCAGGGCTTAGATGTCCCAGTAAAGCCTGGGATCCCACGGCGAGAGACGCTGTGCAAACATGTCAGTGAGGGTGTTCAGTAAAGGGGAGCTGCCTGTAAACACTGCATGTGGAAGTCCCTTTGAAGTCAGCAGAGCCCAAGCATGCAAGAGGTTTGTACTGCCAGGCCATGCGTCTCAAGCTGTATGATTAATTGCTGTCGAGTGTGCCAAAGCAGAAGACAGGCTCTCTCATAGGATGGCCACCAAAGCTATAATGAGCTTAGGAAGAAAAAATATAAGGTCACAGATAATATATTGGTTTTACTTAAGAGTCCACTGTTTACTTCCTGTGAGTGTAAACATATCATTATTTCTCGTACTTCAAAAGAATAAAAATTCTATTTAGATGAAATACATTTAAAACAGTGCAGGTGACACGCAGTATGGGATAAATGCTACCTTCATGCAAATGTATGCTTCTCTCTTCGATTATAGTAATAAGATATGCAAAGAAAGATCAGAGGAATAGAATTCGATCCTTTTTGGAAGCTACTCTGAAATCCATGCTGCATATAGTGAATGTGCATGCACAGAAGAGGAAGAATAGTGAGGAATCACAGCACTGCAGAACCTGCCCAGAGATGGCAAATTCCTGCTGCTCTAGAAGTGAACTGATGGCTAGAGGAGGTCAATGGACCTAGAAACAAGGTGAGCCCCCCAGTTTGTGAACCTGCAGTTTCAGTGATGCAGTCATTGCTACAACATGCAGAAAAGGCTTAAACACAAAGGCATACAGAAGAACGAAAGAAAGGAAAAAGTACCAGTCAGGAATAATTATCACAGTGTATAAAACTTTCCACTCCTTTATTATCATAAATTGCAAAGTTTTATTGATGCATATTTTATCACAGCACTCTTGCCATATGTGATCTGAAGATTCAGAGCCTGTCCCCGGGGACAACGGTACTGATATAGATAATCAAGAATTCCTTTTATGCTCCTCTCAACACAGCCACAGCTCAGATTGAAATTAACATCTTTTACAATGAAACACCAGTTTTCTGCCACAACTAGACATGACAGCTGGAGAGAGAGACCTGCTTATCCAGTTATTCCTTCAAGTCTCGGTTTCATTACAGCCGTGAAGATGTAAACTAAGTACAAAGCAATGCGGACGGTCACTGAATACCAGAAAAATGAATCTGCATGCAACCTGCCACATGAAGAAATGGGAAGAGAAATGCTTCCAAATAAATCCAGGGATGAAAAGCAAAGATCAGACGCAGCCCGTAAAAAAAAAGCGATGAAGAGGAATCCAAAAGCTTTGAACTTTTGCTGTGTTCAGTGTCTGGACTAGACTGGGTGATGCTTGCACACACGCGTGTGCACACAGGATTGGAACCCACAGCCAGAAAGAAACCCAGGATGGGGCTCTGTCCTACTTAAATCCTCCAAAGCAAGGATTTGACCTAGTGGAAGCACTAAGACTGCTTAGTGTTGGTACTCGTTCCTGGTCATTTTTTTAGCTTGACTACTTCTACCTGTACATCGTCCCTGTTTCTCACACTGCTGAGGACCGGAGCATGGAAGTTGTTTTACCCTGCTCCCCATGGGCTCAAACGTCACTGTAGCATCTGACTGCCTTCCTGTAGAGCATTAAACAACCAACATCTGCCATGTGGGGTTCTCCCTCTCGTCTTACTCCCAAGGGAGAACTGAGTATGCATTGTGGTGTTTTGTTTTGTTTTGGCAAGACTTTGTTTTTGTTGTTTTTAATCTACATGCTGGGTATGTTGGGAAGGAAAACAAAGGCAGCACCTTGCTTGTGAAGGAGAAGGTGCTGGGGTTTGCAATGGTCATTAGTTTCTGAGGAAGTTATTGCCAAAGTCTCAGCCTGGTTTCCCAGAAGGTGCAGCTTCCTGCTGGCTGCTAGAGCTGATAGAAAGGTGAAAACTTCACAGACTGTCACAGGGAGCTGGAGATGATAATGCACTGGAAAATTGTGTCTGTTCCATGTGTAAAAGCAGTTCAAGTCCAGCTTTGAGCACTTGCCTACCTATCACAATATTTCAAAGGGGCCTGTTGCTTTGTTATATTACATGCTGGGACAATACATAGCATAACCTACTACATCGATCATTTGCCATTTTTTCTTTTCTTTTCTGATTAACATCATGCAGCCTAGGGGTTATCTCCAAACAGGGAAGCACAGAAGAGAGGTTATAAATGTGTTTTGAAACATGTAAGTGGGCAAATATGCTGTTAGAGATGCAAGGATGCTCAGGAAACATTTAAAGGCTATTGCACACTTTCAGGTTAGATCAGGAAAGAAGTACAAAAAAGAAAGAACATGCCACTTTTCTAGCCTCATGTCTTTGTCTTTCTACAGGCTGCACAAAACAGTACTTCCACATTTCAATTCTGTGGATGAGCTCAGGCTAAAAGCACATGTAAAAGCAAGCCCACTTTAAGGTCATTATCAAGTAAGGCAAAGAGAAGGCTATGAAAGAAGACAGATCTGTGGCAGAACTGCAGTGTAAGGATCTAATTTAAATCATCAGCAAAAAAAATAGCACTAACACATTAGTTAGATGAGTCTTCAGGGGATAAAAATGAGAGGGCAGGACCTCTCTCCCTGCATTAGGAGACCGTCATTTTCACTTTCCTTAACCAAGGAATGTTTGGAATTTCCCGCTCCTCATCCCACTGGAAGGGCTCATTTCACTGGGAAAGGCTGATACCCAAATATGCAAAGCCTTTTGCATTCATGAAGGAGATTTTTTTGGGGGTTTTTGGTTTTTTGGTTTGGATTTTTATCTGCCTTTCATGATATTTTTAATTGACACATTTCCCAGATTTCACTGTTACAGAATGCTGGCATTGGAAGGATTTAATATTGAAGATATTCTTCTGCATGAAGGACACTTTGGAGCACAAGTTCAGATGACCAGGATTTCTTTTTCCTTGCACCCCCCCACACCCCCACACACAGAGTGATGGCTGCAACCTCACTGCAACTATGAAGACTAGATTAGCTAAGATTGTTTGAGAGAAATGTAGCAGTACCTATTATTTTTCCTTTTAGAAGAGATTTAAGATAGAATATTTACTATGATCATACGATTTTTATATCAGATTGAAAAACAGAATTTCCATCTTGCAAGAAGTTATAGCATTTGGCATTTCTCCCAAGTCAGGCTAAACAGCCCAAATAATGGAATTTATCTTTCCCTGGAGTTTCTAAAAGTCATTTTAAAAAGGCAAAAACTTTAACATCTATGGTATGATATGGGTCATCTTTAAGTTTTAGAAATAAAATGTTTAGTGTTAAAGAGCAAGAGGGGTGTGCTTCTTCACTCCAACTCCAGATGGCCACAACTGGGAGCTGATATTCTTGACCCACTTGTCTCTATCTACCTATGGATCCCTCTCCCCTGCCAGAATTAGAACCCCACCAGGCATGAGAACCTCGTAGTGGGGCTGTTCCCAAGATGCTTCACACCAATGCAACATCTCATCCCAATTACAAAATATATATGCCAGCCAGATTTTCCTGTGAAGCGTTCTACTAGAAGGCCTATTTTCCCTATGAACATTTTCAAATTTAATGAACAACAGAAAAATAATTAATTGAACACTTTAGTGATCAAACCTAGTTGTTTTATTACATCTTGCTTTTTGAATCCTTTGAGTGGGACTATCAAGGCAGAATATCAGGTAAGAACACTACTATCAAGCTAGAATCTCAGTGTGATGTGTGAGTAAGAAGGGACTTTGAAAAGCATTTGAGATTAATCTTTCTTCACAGCCTCAAGTTTTAAAAGTATGTTTTATAAGCAACTCTTTTCATAATTCTTTTCATAGCAATATTGATTTAAAAAATTATTTTACACCTGGAATCAAGAAGCACACTGGAACACTTTTCTATAAAACTTTTAATAAGGTAGAGACTCCACTGGGAATCGGTGCAAGGTCTGCCATGATGGATAGAATGACCAAGCCAGAGGGTGGTGGGGCCATTTTTGTAACAGAACAGTAACAATAAATTCTTAAAAAAAATTAAAAAATCAGAGACAATCAAGCAATCAAAAATCAGTTTCTTACCACAAAGAAAACTCAGACCCTCTTTAAGTGAAATGTATTCTCATTTCACCAGCATAACCCCATTGAAACCAGTGAGCTTGCATTACTGTATTAAAGAGCGGAGTAACATAGACACATCCCATGTTGTAAAAGTTTTTTACATCTTTCTTTGAAATACTGACATGGGTCATTGTCCCAGACTCCAGTCTGTCCTTAGATAGTAAATCCTGGATCTTTAAGATAGATAGGTTGTAATTAGAACTAAAACATGGCCTATGGGGAAAGATCTTTCCCCACTTAAATCACTTTGTTTTCACTGCTGTACTGGTGTAAATGGTATTTTTATGTATGTGTCCAGAAGAGAACTCAACTGCAATATTTCTTCTCTGCTGCTGAAATATTAGCATTAAAAAAGCAATATTTTACAAAAGTCATATAAATACAGTGCTTCCAACACAATAAATTCTGTTGGAATTATTTTACACCATCCTTCATCCTTGAAATTATATCCCTTCCTTTGTGGAATGTTTGAAAACTTAAAAAATTCTGAACTTACTTGAAGTAAGATTCAACAGTATATTAACTGGTAAAAATCAAAGTTCTCCTTTTTCTCCCCAAGCCCAGAAGAATTAATTTTGTTGCCACTAAAGAAGAACAGGCACCCAACTTTTGAACAGGAACTGACCTAATATTTCTGAAAACCCTGTATGCAATTAGCTTCTTGAAAGAGCCATCTTTCAAGCAGTCTTTTTCTGCCTCTGAACTCAAAAAGCTGCTCATGAGATCCAGCAAAATTAGGATATTAATAGAGAACCATTTATCAAGCTCGATGGGTTTGTTAGAGGCACACTTGTCTGGTTAACCAACACTGTCAGGGTATCTTTTAAAACAGAAGATACTGTTAAGGGCCTCCTTATTATTTCTACTCCACGTTTTTCACAACCGTGTGTCTCCAGCAATGGAAGCAATGCTGCCCTAGAAGTGGTGCTCAGACAGGAGAGGATGTCCCCAGAAAGGGAGCCCTCCTTGGCTATGGGGTGGTGTGGTGGCCTTGTCCCAAGATGCTGAGATGTCCAAAGGGACGCCTGGTACAGCGGGGTGTACACCTGGGCCCCTCAGTGCTGTGAGCATGAGGAATCACTGGTGGGTGTCCAAAGCAAAGAGGGCTGCTTGCCCACCTCATCCCAGGGACTGCAGCCCATTTCTCAGAAACTCTGGCCTAGGCTGAAAAGAGGAAAACGGATGGTGAATTGGGATGGCAAATTCATGGTATGGGATTGGGAACCAGGGGGCTGACCAAGTGCTTGGTTTCTCTCTTGCCTTTCTCCTTGATGGCCCACACTGTTCTTTGGGCTTCTTCTA
Source organism: Daphoenositta chrysoptera (assembly GCA_013397915.1). Lineage (NCBI taxonomy): Eukaryota > Metazoa > Chordata > Aves > Passeriformes > Daphoenositta > Daphoenositta chrysoptera. The sequence goes on along the minus strand of VZRO01005750.1, from coordinate 328,984 downwards.
CCTTCACTCTGCCTTGTATTCAACAGTGTTTTGGTTTTCTAGATTCATTCTCTTCGAGTTTAAAAAATAATTTTTTTTCTTTACCAGAAACATATGAACTTCAACATTTTCCAGGAAAAGATTTCTCAGATCAGGGCTCTTTCTTGTGACTTTGAGACAAAAATCACAATCTTGACCTCTTCATTTCTAAATGTGATTGCTCTGACAGGTCTTTTGTCTGAGCATTTTCTAAAGACTTTGGTTTCCTTCTAAAACATGATGATTTTGAAATCTAAGCTTTGACAAAACAGAACTGTGATCTCTCATCTCTGGTATTTGGACTGCAAACACTGCTATGGAACACTATGCCCTACGTGTTTGTACTGCAAGGGGGTCTGCATATTACCTAGCACCTGCAGGCACCTCTAAACTATAAATTGTAACTAATAGAAGTTTTACCTTTGTCTGGTGATTCAGTCTCAGAAATCTTAACCTTATATATTTCCTCAAGCACTCAGATCCTTGTGTGGACGAAAGCTACAAAATCCCTGTTGTATCAGCAGATTTGAAGCTAAACTCCAACACTGCTCTTATCTAGGCATATAATCCCATCAGATTGTGAACCTTTGGCTTTGGCAATAGAGTGTCTAACAGTGGCAGAAGTTGTGCTAAGGCTGGACCCTTATCCATCTCTGCCTCCTTTTTCACCCACTCACTTGGCTATGCCTGCAGCACTCATTTACTGACAGCTGTACTGCGAAGTTTCAGATAAAGGAGCACCATTCTTTTGCAGTCCTATTCTTTAAACATTTAATGTCACATCTGCGATTTTTTTCTAGTTCCAGGGTTTTATATAAGACAGGAACATTGAGGTTATCTGATCTACCGATGTTGACAATACCCCACACATGGCAGAGGACAAGAGGATAAAACACTGTAAACACTGTGAACACTGCGTCTTCCCCCTTTCCCTTTTTACTTCCTGTAAACATTACTGGAGAAGACTGTACTGCAAAGTCATAAATAAAGTATACTTGTCAGAAGCTATGATCTTAAAATATTCTAACGGTTTGTTTGTGTTCTCTCCATAAATTGTTTATTGGTCAATATGGACAGAATTTGCAAATGCATCCTCCTTTGCAGTTCATGGATATTATCTCCATTCTAAATACTTTCATCTAGTATTAAGCTTCCAAAAAACAGCCACTTTCTACCCTTTCTTCATTGATGGGGAATTTTCTAAAGCTGAACATTCAGTTATGAAGCATTACGTTACCCAGTGTTTCTTATCTTTAAGGAGATGCTGAGCATTAAAGGACAGTATGATTGTTAAAGTTACTATCAGAGGTAGGATTATGCAGCTGGGGCAATGCTTTTTGAGTGGTCTCCATCTACACAGGAAAGCAAATCAGCGAAGAAAAATCTCTGTAGAAAATAAGTTTCTAATTTATATTTTTACTTCCCTATGTCATGTGAATGTTCTTCAAGTAACAGGCCAACACTGTGAAATGGTACCCTGGTGAGTAAATCATTACAGAAAGTTTATCAAAGCAGTGATTTCAGTGACTGAATAGCCCATGAGCATACAGAACAGGAGAGATCTCTTAAAACACTGTAAACACCAACCTAGAAGACACCAACCTATAACACAGAAAAGAGACTTTCTTCTAACTCCCCTGGAGCCCTGCAGTGCAGGGTGGTCCTCCAATAAAACAATCATCCTGCAAAGGGTGATATTTAAAATCAGAAGTTAAGTGATTCAGTCCCCTCTAGACAGTTCCTAAAGAGGCAAAAAAAAAGGACCAGTAGACCTAAAAGTGCTTTTAAATGCATATAATGGTTGATAGATTGGCTATTTATAGCTAGTAAGTCAAATCTGTTATGACATTTGGTAATTGCCTCTTCAATAAATAACTTGGTGAGTTCCCAGAGAAAAGAAGGCAATTTATCTTAGAATAAAACCAGTTTTGGTCCACCAACTCTTTGAGGACAATTTGGTAGGTAACTGTAACTACATGGGGAATTCGGATGCTCAGCGATCATTAAAAATAATGGGAACTTAAACGTCCAGATCCTACAGCAGTTTCAAAACTCTTAGACATGCTCTCCTGGGACAATTACTTTTTTCCACTGCAAAGGTATTAACACTTAAACATGCAGAAAAGAAATAGAAAAAACTGCATAAAAACCCAGTGTCAGATGGTTATCTGTGAGTATTTTACTGATATTTTACTAAATTGACACAATGAAGGAGAAAAGAGAACACCTTACAATTAATTTTTGATACTGTAATTATTGACATTTCAACAAAACAAAGATTTCATAGCCAAAGGGTTGATGGACAACAGGATTAAAGTGGTGACAGATTTTAATCAGAATGCATTTTATTTTTGAGGCTGGGAATTTGTAGTAGAAAATTAACACCTACCTGCCACACAAGCATCTACGTTTGTTCTGCATAATCACCTGTACAGCCCAGTAAGGGATTACAGAGGTAATGCAATGGAGCTCTTTCTCCCAGAGGTGAGAAACAAATGAGGTGGAGATAGCAAACAGTAGTAGGGAAAAGTTATTAGCTATAGTGGGTATCACTGCTGTTAGCCAAGGTTGATTCATAGCCTCACTAACAGTTGCCTATTTAGCAGGCTGTAATACAAATGAGTCTTTAATGGGAGCTCCTTCTCTTGTGCAGAGCAGCAGGACAGCAAAGGAGGGCACCTGAAGAGCTACATGGGCCAAACGGGCAAGGAAAACAGACAGGCAGAGACTGACAGCTCAGCGTTGAGTTGCGCTCTTTTCCTTTTTCCCTTTGTTTCCATTATCTCTTCTATACATTTGAATCTAGGATCCAGTTCCTTGGTCCTCCACTTCATGGTGAGTGGCCCATGCCATGGGCACGAGAGAGCAGGAGCCCACCTGGAGGAGTGGATCCTCCACCACAGCGTATTTGACACGGTGCCCTGAGCGGCACTGCTGAGCTCACCCTCAGGAGGATTCACCCTTCCCGAGTCTACACGACACAAAGAAGGTTTAGCCATGGTTCAGACCAACATTTCCACACACATTTTGTATATAGCCCTTATATCTACAACACCTTGCTGACAGACACCTTTCTCTTGGCATATTGATGAGCTACAACCTGAAACCACATGCAAATCTAGGAATATGATTTTTTAACAACCCCACCCCACAGTGTTCTTTACTCACCCCGGAGACTTCTCATGGGATCCAGATGGTGTTATTCCAAGCTCTGTTCCCTGGTTGTGTTACCACAAACTCCTGCTTTCTGCCATGCTCATTTACAACCCTCTGGAACAGTAATTCGCCTTCTTTTCGTATTAGTCTCTATCCAAGCCAGAGCCAAATTCTATACTTGCCACCTATCAGATCTGTCCTTTTTTGTCTCTGTTACTGTATGAAGACATTTTCCATTCCTTTCTGTCTGCCTCACTATACAAATCCTGTTTTCTTGCCCTCCTGCAGCTTCTTTCTCTGTTCAGTCTCCTCAAGGTTTTGCTGCTATTATCATCATTTTCTCTCAGCATGCTCTCTGTCCTCTTGAAGGCTGGTTTGACAGATCCTCTCTTGTCATCTGCTTGAAGGCTGATTTCAGCTCTTCCTTGCAGCACGGTGTCTATGTGCCTCCTCCGCTACAAGTGTTTAATGTGGAGCTTGTTCTACCAGAGCTGCTCCTTTGTGGCCCTTCCTCCTGAGGAGCATCCCCAAGACAGAGGGTGTACAGGGCTGTGGGCCACAGAGCCGGTCTGATAATGTCAATAGCTGACTGCTGCCTTTCCAACAGGCCTGGCAGCCCTTCCCCTTGTCATTATCAAGGACATGCACTACTTGTTTTACAGGATCTCCTCTGGGTGTCCGTGGGGTGCCCAGAAAAGATGATGTTTAACCTTGCTATTAGAATAAATTTACCAGCTTGTGCTCACTCCTCATGCATTCTTTGCATGGAGACTGTCCAATTCCATATCACTTTCTGAAGGAGACAGAGCAGCAGCTCCTCTCAGGAGATACGGTAGTTGTTTGCTGCATGCAGCCCTCCTCTGACTGAAAGAAACTGAGTGTCCAATTAAAATACACAGGCACCACTGATACAGTCTTCCCATACTTCCCTTTCTGGGAAGGCATTTGTCTGTCCTTCATAGGTCCTTCACCAGGCCTGCAGATTTCCTCCTTATTTCTCCACTCTCTTCCTTAAAAACATATTTTTGCTCTGAAGCCTTAATATATTACACCTGCAGGTCAAGTAATACATAATATTTACTTTAATGGTTAATGTCCTCCAGATTATGCATGGATTGGAGGATGCTTGGGGCAAAACTTCAAATTTTATTTGAAGGGAAATGCTTCTTTTCATTAAGAAAGCTCCCCTTTCCAGAACTCAGTCTTCTAGTTCACACAGAGAGTCACCATAACTTCACCTGTTAAAGCCCTTGTCTCCTCTTCAAAAGTATCTTAAAATTAAAAAATAGACTAATTTCAGCAATGGGCTAAGCACATAGAAGGTACTCCATAATCTAGTGAAGTACCTATATTATTCTTAAGAGATTTGCCAACTAGCGATCTACTACTGCTATTTTAATTTATGTTACATCGTGATTGCAATTCTAAATTAAACTCACACAGGCAAGAAAATTTATAGATAAGCCTTTCCCTCAATCCTTAACTTTTTTTGCTGTAACAAAGTGACATATTGCAAGGGCTCTTAACTGTGTCTAACAATACCTAGGCATGTACAAAGGTTAATTACTGTATTGGATTTGAGTGACAAGGTTTTGGTAGTGGGGGGGCTACAGGGGTGTTTATGTGAGAAGCTGCCAGGAGCTCCCCCCATGTCCATTACAGCCAATGTCCAGTGGCTCCAGGATGGACCCACTGCTGGCCAAGGCTGAGCTCATCAGCAACAAAGGCACCACCTCTGGGTTAACTTATTTAAGGGGAGAAAAAACCCTTGTGCAACAGCAGCCCAAGAGGAGAGTGAGAACATATGAGAGAAACAGCTCTGCAGACACCAAGGTCCGTGAAGAAGGAAGGGAAGGAGGTGCTCCAGGCAGCTGTGCCCCTGCAGTCCCTGGAGGACCCTACATTGAAGCAAGTGGATGCCCGAAGGTGGCTGTGACCCCATGGGAAGCCCACACACAGCAGGGTCCTGGCAGGACCTGTGGATGCAGGTAGAGAGCCCATGGTGAAGGCAGCCTGTGCCGGCAGGATTTGTGATCGATCCTGCAGGGGTCCACACTGGAGCACTTCATGCAGCCCATGGGAAGGACCTGCGCTGGAGGAGTTTGTGGGGAACTGTCCTGTGGGAGGGTCTGCATGCTGGAACAGGGGAAGAGTGTTAGGAGTCCTTCCCGTGAGGAAGAAGGAGAATCAGCGACAATGTATGATGAACTGACAGCAGCCCGAATTCCCTGTCCCCCTGTTCCACGGGGAGGTAGAGAAATTGGGAATGAAGTTGAGTCTGGGGAAAAGAGCAGTGTAATAAATTAAATTGATTTCCCAAACCTGAGTATGTTTTGCTGGTAATAGTAATTGGTGAAGCATACCCCCGTCCTCATTTTGACCTGTATTCTCATTGTATTTTGTCTCCCCTTTTCAGCTGAGGGAAGGGATAGAGTGGCTTTGGTGGGCACCAGGGTCCAGCCAGGGTCAACACAATTACACAGACTCATTTTTTACCTTTGATTTGCTAAAAGGAATCCTGTAGAAGGATTCAGCCGCAGTGTGCTCTTTATTTGAAAACTGTTAGCACCTCTTGGAATGTGCTGTTGGGCGCTGCACAGTCCAACAGGGCAAACCTACACTATTCAGTGAGTGCTTGCTCCACTGGGCATCTGCACAGAAGCAGGAAGGGCATCAGTCCTTCTGAAAAAAGTAAAATAATTCACAGAAAGGCCGTCCTGAGAAACAAATCCCCATGTTTTCCCCAGGGCAGCCCTAGCCAGCTCTATTCCTTCCCTCTTTGGTGAGGACATGGACGTGAACTAATGGGCCCACAAGAGCATCTCAATGCTGTCACTGCTAGAAAAAACAGGAGATTGCACAGATGACAAAAAGAAAATAACCAAGAGGGAAGTTCAGAACGCAGCCCTATAGCCCAAACACCTGTGTGTTTCACTGGTTCCAGCTTAAGCTTGGTCTGGTTGTGGTTTGGGGTATCAGCCCCTGAATGCTCAGGGTTTTGAAGAGCCATTACAAAAATCATCACCGTCAAACACTTTTAACACACAGAATTAATTTAGTAGTACCCTCAATTTGTTCCTTAGCATATGAATTATACTTATGCTTTTCAAAGCAAAATAAGTAGTTTAAAAATTGGAACTGCCTGTGACTGCATTAAATGCTCCTTTCATCCATTCATTCTCTAAATGAGGACCCCAGTCAACTCCTTCACAACAGTTACGGTTTCTCAAGTCTGCAAACACTTTTCAAATGTGGGCTCTATCTTTTGGAATGCCATCAAGACATGCTTGGTAGTGTTGCAGCTGGTGAATTTTAAGTGTTTAACTTTCAGATGAAATGTATGTAACTATGTTAAAAATTCCTCTGAAAAAAGTAGGTCTTATACATGCATTGCTGTCAGTTTTCACAGTTCTATCCTTTTTTTAATTACCCAAGACATTCTGATTACAGAGCTACAAAGTAATCTATTTAAAGCTGGGTTTTACAGTGATCTAATGGGCACAAAAACCATATGGAATTAGAAAACATTTACTTCTCTTCCCCTTCTTCTTATATTGCCAAATATGTTTAAATCAAACTTGTTTTAAAAACAAATATTCCCAGGGTAAGGACTTTCATATCAACTTCTGGTTGTTTCTGTTGAATTAGAAACCTCTGGCAATTTTTTTCCTACTGAAATGTAAATGATGACATATCGTTAACCAGCAGCATTACACCACTAAAATACTAGGATGTGTCTTGCTTGCCTCAAACTTCCCTTTCCTTAAGTGCAATGCCTTAGAGGCAGCAGTGTTTAAATGGTACAAAGTACTCTACTAGCACCAGCCTGAATCTTTATTTAGGAGAACAAGCTTCACATTCTTCGCTGCTAACACAGTATATGGGCATGTTCAGCTCCTCCATAAAACACACTCATACACTATTTCTGTCTAACCCAAGGTACAGCACTGACATGACAGATTCATGTTCCCAGCTGTGACATAAGGGCTCTTTGACAATACCACAGTGAAAGCCCTATTAAGAAAACATGTGCCGGACAGTGCATCTGATGCAGTTAAACGCTATAAAAGATTTTCCAGGTGTTAATGAGTTACACGAGTAGAATGAAAATGAGGGGGATCCGTGCGCTTGGAAATTCTCAAGGAGCAGGACTCAGGCTCTCAGAGAGACGGACAAACAGCGCTTTATAAGCACCACGGGCCACACTCTGCACCTGACCACACGAGGTGATGAGCGACCCCGACTATTCACTGCGGGAACTGTTCATTGAGGATCCTTTGCATGGGAAAAGACAGACTTTCATGTCTTCCTGCAGTTTACTACATCCTTTTTACTTTGCTCTATTTGGGAAAAAGCACTAGCTATTTTCCCCTTTTTAAGCTTTTTTTTTTTCTAAAGAGAAGGAAAACATTATGCCTGTTGCTTCATTTCTTGTTTTCAGTTTTATGGGGGATTCAGCTTGACCCATTAAAATTTTGCTAAATTGCCATTTAGTTCGTGTTAAAATATCGTTACTTGGAGTTTATGTTTTAAAGGACAGACATACAGTCTTGTTGCATACTTTGAAACAGCAGTGGTCGAAAATTTTCAAGGCAGTGTTGAGGCAATATATATATTCTTTTAAGATATGTATAAAGTCCTATGTATGGGCTGCCCTGAGAATTTCAACCACTGATACTTCAGAGTGCGTGCATATGCTATTTTGTGCATATAAACAGCTACCTACAGGAGAATTGTTTATTCATATAATCTGTTGACTTGATAAAAGATTGTTTCATTTCTTTAGCATGTGTGAATTTTATGGTTATTCTCCTTGAGGACATAAGTTTTGTTTTATCTACATATGACAGGTAGAGTGAGGGAAGGCTGCAATGCAGATTTTTCAATGCTTTTGTGACCACAATCTCAGTCTTAATCCTGGCATACAACTGTATCTAGGAAAAAAAAAAAAAAAGATATAATTTTGTCACCATGCTAATTTCAGCCTGATTTTCTGAAAAGGGGAAGCTCCCAGTAATACGAGAACCAATGGAGTGTGTCCTCTCAGAAGTTAATTTAGAACCACCCATTTTATTTCCCACAGAAAAGTAAGTACTATTTTATCTTTCACTTCCAATCTAAAATCCCAAGTTGTCTACCCACTCTTCCCCCGCCCCAAGAGAGTTACTTAAATTAACTCGGAGAACTAAATTTTCTTAAAGGCGTAAGAAGACTAGGTGGAGAGAATAAGCAAACCAGTGTAATAACACTGACACAGATTCTTTAAACTGATGTCTTAAGGGTTAAAATTCCTCTGGCTTGCCAGGTGTTCTGTGCAAATGTTGCATTCATACAATGTAGTATCTGACCATTTAACCATATGTCAAACAATCTCTGCTATGACAACCAGATGTAGACATTTACATGGAATGAAATTACCATTTTATTAATTACCCTTTAATTAGTTGATACAGGAGAGAACATGCAGTAATTTAGTCATAATTGGCCTGACTGAGATTCAATACTTAAAGGGATGGAATCTGTTTGTGAGACTACTTGATATGAATAACAATTATGTCTGTGACAATGCAATTTTATTATGAAGATGTACTATGCATTTCAAACAGTATAAGTAAGTATTAAGGATAGGTATAGGATAGTATCCAGGATTTTAACTACAATTTGATGGGAAATATTTTCCTTGAATGAAAGTTTATAATCCTCTGTGTATTTTGCTACACATCATAACAATGCAAGAAAGACCTCGTACCAAACTCACAGTGATGACCAAAGTGTATTTTCAATGCATTTTATCATAGAAATGAGTAGCCACTTGTATTTCAGACTCTTCTCAAAATCTTTTTAGCAATCTTCAAATTATTCTAGACTTTAACATGGTATTTGTGCAAGGGTTACACAATGCAAATTTTTTGAAACATTCTTTAACAGAACGTCATAATGAGAAACTTGAGCAGAGTCCCCTATATGATCACTTGTCACTACACTTTTTGGATTTTTGTAAGAAAGTGGAACATCCCTAGGTTTCTTGGACTACACAGGTGCAAATAAAGTTTGCAACAACCCCCTATAGACTGTAGCAGTAGGTAAGTATCTTGCAGATATTCTTTCAGCACAGATTGCTGTTAAATCAGGAATACTCTTCACAGACTGAATATTGAGTATCACCGTAGTAGGACAGAGCACATTCAACAGCTTCATAAAAATGCTTGTAAAGTGGATCTTAACATTGGCCCTTACATACCCAGTTGTTAAGAGATGTTTTTGCCATTCTGGAGCCATCATTCTGTCCTTGCTCTCCTAAACTCTATGACCTGAGAGAAGACTGCAGTGTTTTATATTAGTTTTGTACTGTTAGATGGACAACATGCCTCATGTTTTCGCCTCTTGTCTTTCCACAAAAATCTCAGAAAGTGCAGGTCAAAACCTTCAGCAAATGCAGCTCCAACAAAATATAACAAACTGCTTTACTTTTCAGAGCTGAATGAAAGCTCCCTTCTTTTTGTTTTTCTTGTGATGGGTAGCTCCCAGTTTTCTGCATGTGCAGTGACAGAAATTATACTTAACTGAATTATTTTTAAAACCCTGCCCAGTTACAGGATGTTTATTTATTTATTTATGATGGATGTGCAGGCTATATGGATGTCTCCAAGCCAAATGAGTCTTTCATGTAACTATTTCAAAGTCAAGGAAGTTATACGAATGATAAGACTGTTTCCTTTATAATTAGACTTTGAGAAATTCTTTTACTATGGACTGCTTTCAAAGTTGGATTTTCTTTTTCTTTTTAAACGCAACATCCTTCCATCCTTTCTGATGGTTAATTCACTTATATGCTTCTTTGACACGAATGTCTGTATATATAAGGAAAAACATGCTCTACAGGAAAGCAAAACACCTTTTGCCTAGGGTGCCATCTTCCAGTTAATATCAGTAAGTCATATTCTGTTGCTTGTAAGTGCATCTTGCTCGACAACTTATCACCACCTCCAGTACAAACACTCGCAGGTTGTATCTGCCTGCTGTGTCACAGGGAATAGCTAACACAGTGTAACAAGAGATCATTTCATTAGATTACCATGAAAGAATCACCGCTGCAAGGAACTTGAGCTGAACAGGGACACAATCACAGTGTTAAAAACTCGAAACAGTTTACCATTAAAGCCTTGTCTGACTGCTTGAGAAATGTCTTAGAGCAGCACAAAAGCTGGCACCATTAGCTTTCATCCCTGCTGAGTTGGCAATAAAGTGCACACATAAGTAAAATGCATTAATTGGTATTAGTCAATCTAGTTAAGATGTTCATTCTCCAGGCATCTTCAGATTTCATTTCCATAAAATAGGATTTCTTTAAGTCTCATAATTTGATTTTTTCCAGCCCAAAATGATATTGACACAGTGGCAGCAAAAGCACAATTACACCCCAGCTTTACAAAGGTGTTCCCTATCTCAATAGACTGGGACCCACGTGCTCCCAGTCTCCCTCTCTCTCTCTCACACACACACACACAAAAAAAAAAAGCAACCCACATGAAAAAAAAAAAAAAAAACAAACTGCGGAAGAGGAAAAAGTGATACATTTTCCTATCATTTTCCTATTGCTATTCTTCCTCCCTTTCCCCCGTATTTTTCCTACTGTGCACTACTGATTACTGCACTTTAAGATCAGAATGAACAATTAACTGCCTAATTATTCCGGTCACACCAAGCCACAATGAAATCTTTATTCAGTGTTTACAGCAATCTTTGGCAGAGACTGTCTTGCTGTTTTTAAACCAAGAAGAACTGCTCCCTTTGGCTCCCTTCAGCATCAGCTGCCTGGGTTTCAGAGCTGGATGCCAATAATCAGCCTCCTTTTTCTCTTCCAAAGTGGCTATTTTTTTTTTAAGGGTGAAAAGACCTATTCTCATCAACTCCCCATATATTCTGCCTGATTTATGTCGCAGCCACTGGGTCTCTTCCTTCCGTATCTTTTACCATTTGTGTCCCCCCGCACCCCCTCCGCGCCGCTCCCGCAGCGCTCGCCGAGCCCGGGAGCCCCCGGACAGCCCCGGGCGGGGGGCGCTTCTTCCTCGGGAGCCCCGGCGCGGGGGCGGGAGGCGGGGGGGATAGCTTCCAGCTCCGGCTGTGCAGCATCCACACACATCCACACACACACGCACACCTTCTCCCATAGTTTCATCTCCTTCTGCCGAAATCCCCGAGGCGGCTCCCCGCCCCGGGAAAGTTGGAGCGAGCCGCTCCCTGCCCCGGGCGGCTCTTTCTGCCCCATCTCCGTCTCCCTGACCTGCTCCCCTCTCCCGATGGGCAGCCGCGCCGCCGGGACGCTCCGCGCCCCGCTCCGCCCTGCCCTGCCCGGCTCTGCCCGGTCCTGCCGCCGCGGCGGAGCACCTGCGGAGCGGGGGAAGCTTGTCCCAGCCAAACTCCAGAGCAACCCGGTGTGGGCTCGCCCCGTTGCCCACCGCCTCCTCCTCGCCCTCCGACTGCGGCTGGACAGCCCAGGGATAAATGAAGAAAAAAAAAATAAAATAGAAGGAACAACTAAGATTAAAAGAATACTAAAAACCTAAGGAGAAAAAGAAGAAAAAGTAAAGGAGAAGAGAGAATAAAAAAGAGAAAAAAGGAAAGGGGAAAAAGAAGAAAGAAATAAAGGAATCAAAAATAAAGAAAAAGAGAAAAGAAAAAGGGGAGGGGGAATGAGGGGGGAAAGGAAAAAAACAGAAGAAAAAGTCCGCGAAGGAGAGGTCGGGTTACCTTGCAGTGTGGAGGAGCTCCCGACTGCCTTCCCGGCGACGGGACTTCCCTCCTCCGCCGGGTGCGCCCCTCACATCCCCGCGCCGCCCCGTTCCGCTGCCGCGGAGGGAGCCGCCGCTCGCTCCTGTCTCCGGCTGCGGAGAGAGGCTCGGCCCGGGGGGGCTGCGCGGCCGCAGGCGGAGGAGGAGGAGGAGGCGGGGGAGGAGGAGGGAGCCCCACGGCCGCTCCGCTCCCCAGAGGTGCCCGCGGGAAGTGGCCGCCGCTGCCCCTGCCTCGGCTGCCCGTAGGTACCGCGGCGGGTCTGCGCTGCCGCGGGGACCTGCGGAGGCGATTGGTGCCGGGGAGCTGCGCCCTCCTGCGCCGCCCCCGCCCTCCCTCCCGGGGGACCCCCCGCCCCAGCTGCTGCCCCCCGCCCCCCGCACC